>CM037779.1:44430109-44480109 GCA_021229015.1 Solen grandis | reverse complement strand
TTTGAAAAAAAAAATAGATGACAAAATATATACATATAGGGTGAAATATTATTCATTACATTTCCCGTTTCTGCTCATGAGATGATTTCAAATTAAGTCAAATGTCCATGGGATTACCATGCCTTCTAATGATGAATCGAATACATTAAAAGAGAAGATTTGCTCCTTCCCGGGAGATTGAATATCATACTTTTTTATTTAATTTACATGATGACATCTGGGCTTCATTACAACACGAGTTAGTTTTGAACATCGAATGTTCATTGTTGATAAAGCTTAACAATATATATTATTTATATGATGATAAGATTTGCTATTATTGTTTTACCAGGAATAGAAAAGTTGAAATCTAATGAAAACGTGTCATAAATTATAGGATTAAGTATACTACTGCTGTACTATACATACTACTAATCGAACGGTTTTCAGATATTTTGCCGAAGAATGTATGTTATCAACAAATTATCATAGAAAAGAAATTTCACAAATATAAAGCCATTACAATTTTTTCTTGACATCTTTGGGACACGTAGTCGACAGTTAGAAGCCATCCGTTCCATTACACTCAGAGATAAAAAAATGCAGAATCTTGTGATATGTGTAAATTTTTGTGTCTCGATATGGAATCTTTTAATGGAGCTGGAAAACGCAATTTGATTTATTCCCAGATTGAGGATCAGAAGAGCTTTATTGTTTTTGTCATGGCCGTGATAACTCACCGATAAAGTTGCATAATGCTCTTTGCAGAAAATAGTAATTAGGCTTTGCGCAATGCATTGTACTAAACGAGAGCTTTGCTCTGCGTAAAAAATATGGATTTAACATTGTAGTTACTTGAAGAAAACATACTGAAAAACATCGATAGCTTGTCACTGCTTTTAAGAAATGCATTAAATTGACAAATACCTTAAATGTTCAATATTCCTGATGTAGCGACGGCGACGTATTGGAGTACTACGAGAAAGATGTGAAGTTAGGCATCGACTACAAGCTCATTAGAAGATTTTGTGGAACCGAGTTCCCGGCGCCAATCCTAGCCAAAACTGAAATCAAAATGCGTTTCGTGTCCAAGCCGAAAAGCAGACATCAGGGATTTAAAGCCACGTACGAATTTGTGGATAAAGATAAGATACAGCGAGGAGGTAAAAATTTAATATTCGACATGCAAAACAGTAAAATGGCGATTTCCTGAATATAAGATATATTCTTGGTCCGACAGGCGCTCAAATGCTTTCCATTCAACTAAATAGTCAATGCACAATAATGTTTTCTAAGTAGATCTACTCATAGTCTCGCGATTATTCGAAGATTTCATACTTTCCACCTACCCTTTTACTAAACAGCAATACATATTAACCAAGTTTTATTGGTGTATTCGAAATATTTAATCTCTATTGTAGAATCATATTCTGTTAAAGCATTGCTATGAAAAAGTAATTTATAAATACTTGATAACCTCTGAAATCAAAACCATCTTTCTTTGTTATTGACCTTATCATTACATAGTTCTTTCTGCTAATTTGGCCTAATTAGAGTCTGTATACCATTGGAATAATCTGAAGAGGATCTAACTCCTGCGTTTTTTTTTTTGTTTTGTTTTTTTGTTTTTTTGTGTGTGTGTTTTTTTTTGTGTGAATGATTCCTGTGGGGAATTAGTTGAAATATTACAAAATCCTATCTCCAAAATGATTGTTGAATTTAGTATTTCATGGTTCTATATCCAAAGTTCAATTAAAGCTTTTGGTACAAATTTGTTTAATATACAGCACAAAAAGGTTAAAGCTTAAAGTCGGTTTTCTCAAAATGAACTGATTGGCAGATAGGACATTGTAGCAATATGGCGGCTAAATTTTATGTATTTTGTCACTGCTTTCTGTAAGTTATTACATCAGTTACACACGTATTTTATATTTGTCTTTTAAATATCGAATAAACTATTCAAAAAAGAAAAAAAAAAATGTATGATTAATATATAAAAAAAAACACTTATGAGAAACACTTTCCAGTTTTATTTCACAGTTCAATTTGGTCTGTAATCACGAGAAGTTCGATCGAATTGCTCATTTTAATATGTGCGCATATTAAATTCTTTCAAGACAAAATATGAAATATGATATTCAGGTAATTAATGCTTATTATAATCTCATAAGGTTGCGCGGATGTTATTCGAAGTGACGGCAGAGGTGGCGTGATACAGAGCCCGAAGTTCCCATCCAAATACGAGAGTCAGTCGTTCTGTGAATGGAAAATCATCGCCAGCAAACAGCAGAATAAAATTCTGATCCAAATGGAGACTTTAAAAATCGAAGGCAAAATGCTTATTGATGGAGGTAAAAATTCAATCTCATATGTTGTGCACAATGAGCAATATTTTATCAGAGTTTTCCGTGCGATTTATGAGAATTGCATTGATTTTCCAGGATTCATTTGTATTTTCCAGTATTTGAATTCAGACATTAAAGCGTTTATTTATACATTCTTTGTGTTTATTTTGATACGCGTATACTTCTTGAATGTTACAATTTCTTAGTTATGAGCAGTGATATTCAGTAAGATGATTCTTCTTCTATTTAGATTGATGAAGATTTATCTCGTTTTGCATATGTCTTATATCGATTTTCCTACGGGATTTAATTCATCTTAAAATATTTGCATTTTATTTGAAAGCGACGACAACTCTTTTTATAGATAAAATTAAAATTTAAAAAAAAAAAAATATCGGCAAAACTAAAGTTCGTTCGATTTTTACTTTAATGGTTTGTTTTCTTTCTTTCTCGTAGATAATTGTTGTTTTCTTTTTTTTTTGTCTCCAAAATTTAATTATGTAAATGTTAATGCAGTGTCACCGTGAAATGTCTGTAACAATTACCTATAAACATCTTTGATTTCTAGGCAATGAGGGGTGCAAAAATGCGGTTCTAAGGATTCAGAATGGACAGAAAATGAACGAAGCGTGCGGGTTGCTAAGTGACGATGCACTAAGTAGAGAATTAGTACTCTCTTCTGGAGATTCGGAAGTCATTCAGTGAGTAGATACTAAACTGGTATAGAGTAGTATCTATTTTTGGTTGTTTTTACGTGCCGTTTTGCCCTTAGCTTTGCTTTTCAATAGCTTTTGTTGAAACTGTAATTGATTCCATTCAACGTACCAGGCCGGCACAGCGTCAATTACGCGTTTGCGAAAATGAGAATAGGAAAGACAAAAGACCTGAAGATTTTTCATGGAATGAAATTAAGATTGAATTAGAATTGAATTTCTAGCCATAAAGTGGTGATTTTTCTTTGCGGTATTGAGACTACATGTTTGTGTGTGGGTGGGGGGTGGTGAGAAAAATGCTTAGGTGAGTATCTAGAGAGGGGATTGGGTTGTCCGGACCGCCTTCAGAATTTAGTAATTTATGGTTTGCTCTACTTAATAAGTTAATCCTAGATTCAGAGGAGGTTTTCATTTCTCTGCCAGACCTAAAAATAGCCACGCATACACACGCTCGCAGTTGGTGAGGACGGGCTAACTGTTCAACATACATTTGGCCCTGTTCCTCGAAAATAAAAATGGTACTTCAGAATGATTTTATACTTAAACTATGCCCATTAGTGTCAAAAGGGATTTGAGTTTGATAATCAAATTTGAGCCTTAAATATTTTCGAGAACACGGGGCCTCCTAAATTACCATGACACTAATGCTAAGTTCAAAGGGGCATTAGCACGGCATTAATGCTGAGTTCCAAGACATAAGGGGACACTAATACTGAGTTCCAAGGCATAGCGGGACATTAATGCTGAGTTCCAAGGATGTCGGGACATAAATGCTAGTGGGACATTAATGCTGAGTTTTCCAAGGCATGCGGGACATTGATGCTGAGTTCCAAAGCATAGTGAAAAATTAATGCAAGCGGGACATTATTGGTGAGTTCCAAGTCATAGCGGGACATTATTGGTGAGTTCCAAGTCATAGCGGGACATTAATGCTGAGTTCCAAGGCAAAGCGGGACATTAATGCTGAGTTTCAAGGCATAGCGGGACATTAATGCTGAGTTTCAAGGCATAGCGGGACATTAATGCTGAGTTCAAGTCATAGCGGGACATTAATGCTGAGTTCCAAGTCATAGCGGGACATTAAGGCCTGCTGTATTACCATGACACTAATGAGTTACAAGGCATGGCGGGGCATTAATGCTAATTTCCAGCATACTAATAAAATCTTTGCAATTCTGAAAAACAATTGTCCAAAATTGATGTTTGATTTTCATGTACCTATCATTTTATTTCTTAATAAGACCGTTTGTCCGTTCGTGCGTCCGTTCTTTTTTTCGATTAGTTACTTATGTAAGATTTCTTTTCATTTTTGGCATGTTTATTCAAAAAGTTATAAAGCAGTTGTACTTTGTCTTTTGTCATTTGTTAAATACAACTTACAAAGTTTGGTAAATATTATAGTTTACTCCAATAGGGTTGTCAAAATGATTTTGCTGTTTGCTTGATTTGCACATTCCAATCCTTATATTTCCAGTTTTTTTTATCATTTTCATTGATATTAATATCAGTCAATATCGAACAACGGGGGCATCCGTGCCCAATGGACACCTTTTGTGCCAGACCCCTTTGATGGACAAATCCCTACAGTTTATAATATGTGCCGATGATTAACATATATGTTTTTCTTGTGTTTGTTAACTCAATCAAACCACATGGGAGACTAATTCATACTCTTACCATATTTTCGGAATTCATCCATTTGCCCTGTGACCAAGCTGACATGGCATCCGCCCCTTGCCCGGGCGGTTGTGGACTCGGTTTCCGGCGGAATTTAGGCAATGTCATATATGACTCATGTTGACAATGCGACTAAATGATTAAGATAATGCCGATGGGGTGTTAAAACAAATAGATTCATGTGTATCTGTATATATATAATGGTATGAATTGCATAGTTTGACCGTCAGAAATACTCTATTGTATTTATTGATTATTTCATAGTTACATACTGTGGAATCATTAATTTTCGTGGGACACTAATTTTCTTCGATTTCGTGGTCGGTTTTATCCATGAATGTTAATCCCCACGAAAACTTTTTTCTGTATAGACCTAATGTTTTCTTAAACATAGATCCATTAGGTACATAATCAACGAAATTTAATGTTAACGAAATTTAATGATTTTACAGTAAGGTATGTAGGTAAGACGATGGTGTTTCAACTTAACCTGTTAATACGTTGGTCTGTTTTGTTTTTATAGATTCTTGACCTCCAGCCGAGCGCTTGGTGCTAAGGGATTCCAGCTCACATGGACAGAAGTCCATATATCAGGTACTCCACAGTAGCCACATGTTTGATATCAACTCAAAAATATATTCTCTGTGCATGGTATATTTTTACCTCGAAAAGTCGAGAAAGAGTCATCTCCACGATTATCTCACCAACCTCACCCGCTGACAATTATCTTACTGGAAATCCGTATAAATGGAATATTTTATTCCTGTGTTAGCCTTAAAAGACATTGTTACATTTAAAAATAATAAAATACTTTTGCAGGTAACTAAGTGTGTATTTTTCCGAACAAATGTTATATATTTAGGAAATGGAATTTCGTTTTGTGTGCTATATCGCAGAATGATGTACATTGTAATTACAATGCACAGTAATTTATCGGGAAGGCCGCAGACACCGTGATTATTTTGCGATATAACACGAAACTCCATATCCATTCTAACACGTTAATTAGACTGATGAACATTCATATTTTTCATCTGAGGAAGCCTTCCTGCTGACTTGTGATAGGTCGGTGGTCCTTGTGTATAGCCAGTCCACCACCTGTATTAAGCGGACTGAAGTGATGTTGCGGCGGCAGTATCTCCAAAACATTAACAAAAGCTTCAAATGTCTGAGATCTTGATAACAAACCAGGGTTAAGCGTTGTGCTATCCAGAGCCGCTTGTAGCTTTATCATTATTGTCACCTTTGCTATTTTAATTAGGTAGCGTGGGTATGAATTAAATATCAAAGCACCGAAGGCACTGAAGTTGTGTCTGTCTCAAATGAAAGAGTGCTTGAGGAGCTGCAAGTCGATCACCAATAATTAAATTTACTTTGGTAAACAAAAGAAATGCGGCATTCCTGTTTTCTAAGTGCTATCAGAGCTTTGATTTGTATTCATGCAGTACATTATCTAAACAGTTTCTATTTATAGACTGAAGTAATTATGCAAATTTTCTGCACAGTTCAGAGGCTCCAGACTCATTTCGGATAGTAGATTTCGGTCATTTTTAGTGCAAGAAATAACCCTTGGAGATATCTGAGGTCGATAGATTGATGCGATTATGAGTATGTTACAATGATTTGTTTTGGACTTCACAAGGGTTTTTGTAACAGTCTAAAATGACCGAACGCTGAACTATATTCGTGCGCATGGTAAAGTGATCACGCGATAAAATAAGTTACATCTTTCGAGCATAGAAAAATAAGTCCTATTATGTTTTCATGTCACAGGCGATTTTTGTAGCCTGTAAGTATTTACTTTTGGCACAACCTTGATTTTCAGCATTTTTGCTTCATTCTAATATACTTATGTTGTAGAGATATATACAATTGTTCGATCATATTTACACTCTTGAGAGGTTATTCGGTTTTAAATCTAGGAGAACCTGGGTTGAACTGACGTCACACACAACTAAAAACAACAACATCAAAAAAAAAAAAGAACGTGATCTCAGCTGCTATCTCGAAGTGTCTGTATTATATGGTTTTGTCCTATATTTTCAATACCTATGCACATACTTGAGATTGCTAATGTACAAAATCACAGCACACCATGAATGAATTATTTGTCATGTTTATTGCATTTTCAAGACTTGCCATTCTCGGGAGAGTTGGAAATGTTTTAGGTTATATAGATTTTACCATAGACATCAATTAATATCCTGGCTATAGTGCCATTTTCAAATCGTCCATTCCTATTTTCCTGGCTAGCATGCTAATGTAACCAAATTGTTTGGTCTTCCGTTTTCTCATTTCAAAAACCCCGAGTAAAATATATTGTTCTGAGTAAGTATTGAAATTTAACGAACGATCCTATAAAGATATATTCTGGCTCACTTTCAGAAACCTGCTACGGCTTTAAATGTGAGAGGACTGGATATTGCATTTCTTCTGATCTGAAATGCAACGATTTGCCAAATTGTGGCCTAAACGATAAGTCCGATGAGAAATGTGAGTACAGTAAGTCCACCTCTTTTTACATTCTCATCAGTATTGTACAATCATGCATGTATGTTTGTCCGTATATCCTTCAGTTGACGACACAGGTCATTTAGATGTTTTATTGATTAGAACACCACTGCGTTGATTTAACCTACGTGGATGCGTAAACATATATATATGGTAGTAGTCAAACCATTATTTGCATTAGAATAACTCGGGTATCTTGGAAACTGCAGTGTGACGCACCATTAAAACATATGCATATCCATGGTCTCATACGTCATTTCCTGCTACTGCACAAAGTACAACGTAGGCGCAAAGGGATTTTGCAAAAGCTTCTTTTTATTATATGTTTTGCATTTTTTCATTAACATTTTTCATTCAATTATTCTTTTGTTGTACATGTATTATTTTAGTAAATACACATTTTTTCACTATAAGCTCCTCTTATATCTTCCAAATTAAGGGGTTTTAATCTCGATTTGATATTGATAATGAATATTGTGGCATATGAACGCAAGGGCTTCTCCTGAAGTATTGTTTGATTCTCTAGTGTACAAAATCTGTAAGTAATCTAAATGATTCGAAATGTAATTTGATTAAAGTTTTCCATACAGTGAAGCTGTGAAGCTAACACTGTTGCAATGATGAATATAGAGTGTTGTAAAATCATTGTTTGTTGACTTTCTTTCTTATTAGGTGGGGTAGGGTCCCCTGTCTTCGTGACCCCTGCACTGCCTTTGTTAATAATGGTAGTGCACTATTTTCTCTTGTAAATCGGGGAGGTAGGTACGCCCGGTATATATCGCATGGTCTTTGTTTGACATGTTTTAACACAGCTTCTCCTATTATATTAAGCAATTCGTTCCAAATGTACTACTCAATTATGAATTTTGCAGCCTGCCAAACACATTTCCGCATGTCAACAGTTATGTTTTCCAAAGCAGTGTTTACTTGTTTACTTCCAGTTATATTTGAGTCGTTTCTGCAAATATGGGAAAATGTTTTGTTTCTACGTTGGGGAGTCGTAGACCATTAACTCCAATAAACAATAATTATTACCTTGGTATTGAACCAACCAAAGTTCTAATTACTACCCATCTCACCGTTCTGTAAATATCAACTTCTTTGCAAATTTTAACCGCTAATAATAATGTGGAAACATTAATCACCTAATTCATGCAGACCCTTTACAATCAGATTTCTTTAATGATCACATGACCCCTCCCTTGTCCTCTATAACTGTATTGAATGAATTCAATATTTTTTTCTTCTTTATACTCTGCATATATGACACATTATTCTGTCTGCTTTTTATTGCAGCGTCATGATCATTTTCTGTAAACGTCATAATTCGTTGCATTTGATTTTCCTTTACGTTTGCAATTGGTTCATGTGATTTTTATTGCTCTGTTGGTCCTTTTACAATACGTTTATATTGATTCATTTTTTATATTGCAATCAAATATTATTTCATTTCTATTGTATTACAATCAAATATGATTTTATTTGTAGTAGTATTAAATTTATTGGAATCGTATAAAATCATTTCCAATACAGCTAATGTTAAATGGTTAAAATAATGATCCATATGTTCCCCTTGTTTACTCTCCTGTTTGTGGCACATTTTAGAAAAAAAAAACAAACTTTTTTTATATATGCAGACACTTATTTTGAATGGCTAACTATTGCAAACACTTACAACAAGGTCTTTAATAGATAAACCTCCTAAGGTATTTGATATTTAAATGTCTTTTATAGATGAAATATATTGCATTTTGTCTTAAAGTGTCTATTTCACCTAGATGAAACTATGCTTGCGATAATTGTACTTTAAAGTGTCTATTTCACCTAGATATAACTATATTTGCGATTTTTTGTAGCTTAATGTGTCTCTGAAAACTAGATGAAACTATGCTTGCGATAATTGTACTTTAAAATGTCTATTTCACCTAGATGAAACTATAGTTGCGATATTTGTTCATTAAAGTGTCTATTTCACCTAGATGAAACTATGCTTGCGATAATTGTACTTTAAAGTGTCTATTTCACCTAGATGTAACTATGCTTGCGATATTTGTCATTAAAGTGTCTATTTCACCTAGATGAAACTATAGTTGCGATAATTGTACTTTATAATGTCTATTTCACCTAGATGAAACTATGCTTGCGATATTTGTTCATTAAAGTGTCTATTTCACCTAGATGAAACTATACTTGCGATAATTGTACTTTAAAATGTCTATTTCACCTAGATGAAACTATGCTTGCGATAATTGTACATTAAAGTGTCTATTTCACCTAGATGAAACTATGCTTGCGATAATTGTACTTTAAAGTGTCTATTTCACCTAGATGAAACTATGCTTGCGATAATTGTACTTTAAAGTGTCTATTTCACCTAGATGAAACTATAGTTGCGATAATTGTACATTAAAGTGTCTATTTCACCTAGATGAAACTATGCTTGCGATAATTGTACATTAAAGTGTCTATTTCACCTAGATGAAACTATGCTTGCGACAATTGTACTTTAAAATGTCTATTTCACCTAGATGAAACTATGCTTGCGATAATTGTACTTTAAAGTGTCTATTTCACCTAGATGAAACTATGCTTGCGATAATTATACATTAAAGTGTCTATTTCACCTAGATGAAACTATAGTTGCGATAATTGTACTTTAAAGTGTCTATTTCACCTAGATGAAACTATAGTTGCGATAATTGTTCTTTAAAATGTCTATTTCACTTAGATGAAACTATGCTTGCGATAATTGTACATTAAAGTGTCTATTTCACCTAGATGAAACTATAGTTGCGATAATTGTACTTTAAAGTGTCTATTTCACCTAGATGAAACTATAGTTGCGATAATTGTTCTTTAAAATGTCTATTTCACTTAGATGAAACTATAGTTGCGATAATTGTTCTTTAAAATGTCTATTTCACTTAGATGAAACTATAGTTGCGATAATTGTACTTTAAAGTGTCTATTTCACTTAGATGAAACTATGCTTGCGATAATTGTTCTTTAAAGTGTCTATTTCACCTAGATAAAACTATGCTTGCGATAATTGTACTTTAAAGTGTCTATTTCACCTAGATGAAACTATATTTGGGATTATTGTTCTCCACACGCACTATAGCCCTTTTTAAATGCTTTTCAAAATAAACAGTTATAAACAGATTTTCTTACGTCTCCAACACCTGGAATGTGCTCAAAGTATGTTTACAGCAAATTAAACGTTGAATGTAACACACCATTCCATGAAAAGGAAATAAATTCTGATTCGTCCATGTATAAACAGGTCCTCATGTAGCTAGTGCTGAAATTGGTATGTACGAGGTGTAAACAATGTCATTCTTGTTGTTTGATAAGTAGGAATTTGACGTCAAAGAATATATATAATGTAACATATTTTGTACATACAAACTGATTATAGTCTTGTTATAATGTATATTTCATATATCCTCACAATAGTAAACTATGATATATACATCTATGTAATATATGTACTCCTGGCATAAGAAAGAGTGCACCTAAGGTTTTGTAAGGTTTTATTAATTACTTATTTCTAATGCACTACATCATGTTTAGGCGACAAACGGTCCATTAAAATATCAAAGCGTTATACTGGCCATACAATACTCAAACTATTGTTGCAAAACATTACCTTTTCTCGAAAGTATATATATATATATATATATACCTATAAATCGTATGAAATTATATATGAACTGAATAGAGTGTACACATGTATTTACCTATAAATCGTATGAAATTATATGTGAACTGAAAAGAGTGTATACATGTTTTTGCCTATAAATCGTGTGATTTTCTACCTAGTTGTAATGAGCAGAGACAATTTTATTACTAACGAATAAAGGTATATGTTTTATTTTATCTTTTGCACCAGGTTTTGTCGGGAGGGAATATATTTAAACTAATTCCTGTAAGGATATTCTTATAAGTTTATGCTCTGTTTTAATGTGTTATTCTATGTTATCCTATATTTAGGATTCCTTAATTGAATTATCCTATATTAAGTTTCCTTAAATGAATTATACGCCTTAAATTTAATTTCAGAAATAAGAAAATATAATCTAAAAATATGGTGTAATTCGCCGCTTTCAAAGGCAAATACATGTATAACAAATTAAGATGGTTTTGCAAACACAATTATACTTATTTTTTTAGTATGTATTTAGTTCAATGTATGTCACTTTATTATTTCAAACAAATAATCAGTTTGTTTATCTATGACACTAGACATTGGTTTACAGACTTAAAACAGTATAGCCTTTATACAACTGCGTAATGACGCAAGAAAGACGGCAAACTAAAATTATGCACAATTTTACTCATGAAAAACAATATGTTATTCTTTGACGTCAATGCAAACGTTTTATCGTTTTATCACTAAACTTCTAGTTGGAATGGTAACTTTCTTTTCACGCTTCTTTGTGAAAAAGTATCGATATTTGATGCCTTTAGGAACTAATATTACCTGACCTCCTCTTGTAGTCATTAACATGTTTGATAAGTTTTTTGTGATTTTTTTAATGATTTTTTTTTTTTTTTGCTTTTGCAACTAACAATACTTGCTTTTAGAAACTACTCCTATGAATATTGTTAATAGGATTATGCTTTTGTGCACTGTTTTTATAGTTTGAACAATTTTTAATTAATGCTCACAAAACAATAATAAAAAAATGATGAATAAAGCAAAAGTCACAAAAATATCGTAAACGTTCTCCAAATCTTACATGTACATGTATTTAAAGGTACTAAGAAAACATTTTCAAGAAAGCTTTTCGTACATTAATCTTGTGATTAATTGTGCAATATATAATCATATATATAATCATGCTATTTGGTGCACAATACTTTCAATAAAAGTTTAGTTTCATCACATTACGTATCATATTTGGTTATAATTTTTGTAAATCATTATAGATAAAAATTCTTTATTTACTTATTTAATGAACTGCTATTCATATTTTGTACTTTTTTTTGCTGCGAAGTATTAATTGTCAAACACATACAAGTCTATTGTTTCGTGAATATTACATTTTTCTCAATTCGTATACTTTATGAAACTCATTTACAATTTAGATAGTGTACGGGTAAAATACATAAAAACGTTAAACCCTCTAAGTATCCATGTCTTTAAAACTCCGCCGCAGTAGTTACCTCCCCTTACAGTCATCGATAACCACTGCCACCACATGTAGATTCGGCTGATATAGGCCGAATTTACTTTTTTTTCTCTTTTGACTTTAGTTTTGAATATATCATCAGTTTCGTTGTATTCCACGAAAATAACATTCATGATTATGAGAAAAAGTAAAAAATCAAATTAAATAACATTCATGTATATAATTATGAGTGTGAGTCACATGGTTTCAACGATCATCACGTGACTTGTGTGGCGTCAGTGGTTAAAGTAGCGTGCGTGACGAAACCGGTGCGCGGAGTTTGCATGTCTTTATGAAAACATGTATGTATATATCAAAACATATAATGTTAAAATAGGTTATTTGAAATTTACGATTCATTTTTTGAGAGTGTTGTTATCACTGATAAAGTGGAGTTTCCTTAGAGAGGGGGGGGGGTATTTATTTATTTATTTATTTTTGGCGCATGCGCATCTCGATGAAAGAGAAAGAAACTGCGGACAAATGATTCTCGATAATGCATAACAGTTCAACATTGTAATTCATGAGGCTTGTTTACAATATTCATAATTAAAACATTGTTATTTTTCCTATATGAGATTATATTTCTAAATTACAAACATATTAAAATACAATTCGCTCGTTGATGGTTAACTTCGAGACCGAGTTGTTTTAGTCAATGACAAATTATCATTTAGTCCCTCGACACTGTAGGTTCAAGTCTTGGTCTATTCACTCGGTGTTATCTTGTGAGCAGGCTCGCTGACCTTGGTCCTCCATGGTCTTAACGTCTTTCGTCATATTTAAATGTGATTAACTAGACGTCAGTATAGACCATTCCACTCTGAAATGAGATGTAAACCTACATAAATCAACGAGCACTCCCCGCACACCTAATCTACATGCTGAGGTAAAAATCCACACATTGTTCAATGGGAAACAAACACGCACATGAGTTTTTTTTCCCGGTCACTGACTGGTCAGTTTAAAATCATCAAATTATACCGAGTATTGCCGAAACCCTGGTGAAATGGTCTATATGACTGGCATACTGTAATGCTGACAAGATTAAAACATTCACCTTCTTTTGCCTTGGTCATTTTGATAACTAATATCGTCCATTGAAAAGCCAGAAAATGCTGATGAGCCCATCTAGACTTCAGTGGACGATATTTTGTTGAAATTCAACACGGAGGAATCAATTACACTCTTTAATAAATAAATCCAACGCAATGCTAATTATAGTTTTATATCATGTTATTATAATTATCAATTCAATTATTGATTTTATTTATTTAAATTACATAAAAATCAAAATGTTAATAAAGTTTTAGTTCTTCTGTATATGATAAATGTTTTCAATTTAATTCCTTTTGATTAAATTGCAAATGCATACAACAATTTAAAGGTTTTGATTGATGTTTAAATGATCTGTTTTCACTGATACAAATCGACAGGGAATTTATATTTTACACTGTACAGTTTACGTAATGCGTCACACTACTGCGTACTGCCTATGTAATGCTTTCAGCTTTATATGCAAGCATCTACCGATATAAACGCTTATCTGCTTGCCTTAACATGTTGTAAATTTAACACACTAAAGAATTGTGTTTTATTGTTTTGTAAATTACAACTCTATACATTATTTTCGTTTATTCACATTTTATTTATCAAATAGTCATCCTCTCATACTCAAAACTGCGAGAAACACTAATTGCCATGTCAGATAAATGTATTTTCGTTCTTTCATTATTTATGAAAATTCGGATTTTTTTATTTAGCAAATACCACGTTATATCATATCTGGTATATATAGTAAGGAATATTTGCCACATGAAAAGGGTGTATAATGAAAGCAGACATTACTAACATGTTCTATCAGATATATTTTCTTCACGATACTGAAAATATCTCGTCTTTTCTTTCAGGTCGTAAGGAGGAGAAGGTCCAGATCGTTCACATTGTCATCGGATTGTCAATTTCAGTGTTCTTCTGTGTTGTCTTGATAATTTGTGGTGTTTATCATCGAAAGAGATTCCGGTCACGTGATCGAAACTGTACGGAAACGGATCACGTGGAGGTGCGTTACGTTGCCGCCACCTCGGGCAGTAACACAACAGACAGATTGCTCACATTAGAAAAATCTGAATCAAGCCGCTCTCCTGAGCGAACTGACGCAGAGCAGGATCAAATACAAGCAGAAGCGGTGGCTTCCATGCTTGCTGGGCATAATTCGAATGCCCATGTGTCTGAATCTAATGCAACTAAACAAAATCATAACAGCTCTCAGGAACCTCCGCCTCCTCCTCCCCCGCCTGTCACGGTGAACTCCCGTCCTATCAGTGGACCAAAACTACAGAAAGTCTCCATAGTATGATGAAAATAGAAATTAGATGTTTTTAAATTATTCAAACATAGGATTTCATTGCATAAACAACTTTCTTCTCTTAGCCGATCAGATCACTCTAAATAGAGTGATATTTGTTTCTACACATTTTGATTTATAATTTTGTGGAGAAAATCATGCATTCTCTGCTGATTTGTGAAGTCTTAAGAGAGATCGCATGAAAAAAAGAAATGCCAACTACGTCGAAGATATCGACAAATATCGCATTCAAACAAACTTGTCATTTTGTCATGTTTACGCACTGACTCATATAATCGTGTTGAGAAGGGATTATATTTGGAATATATAAAGTAAAAATGCGTCAGTAATTAAGCACTGGTACAAATAAGAGACTGTCTTTAGAAGATGATTAGCACTCAGGTAGTGCGTGTTAATGGTGATTTATATGAGTTTGCCGGTGTTTCATTTCATATGGTGAGCCAAGCTTTCCATAAAGATGAGATCTGAGTTATATTAAGTACCTTGAGTAAGTTTTCTTTACATAAAAGAACCTATATATGGTCTGAAGAGCTGTATGAAATACAGATCTATCACGATTTCTCTCAGTAAAGACAAAGTGTGGAATTGAAAGGTCACACAAATTATATATGATATCACGTCAATACACTTTTGGTGCATTTTATACGTTGGAAGGGCAGTGAATGAAGCAAAATATGTGCAATTTTGTCATTTGAATGATTTTTTTCAAATTTTCAAAACTTATTTTGTTATAATATATTCATATAATCATCCAATTGTGACGAGCCTAATATTATGAGTTGCATATGTATATTTATTTTATAAGGACTTACACTGATAGTAGTGTAGATACTTTTGTTCAGCAATTCGTTATTTAAGTATGGCTATCACTTCACTATTTTTGAAGCATTTTTTCAAAATAATTCATTATGACTGCATGTTTAACCGATTCTATTTTTCCGCATTCTTTATATTCATTTGTATTATATTCAATTGATGATAAAAAACAAACTTTTTTAACCAAACGGCAAATCCCTAATGCTGAGAGAGAGGGGGGTGGGGAACAAATATTTTACAAATGCATAATCTTCCTTAAAAGTGGAAGTACCAAAATTAGAAAGGTATAACATGAATTATGTTAAATTTTGTCTTTACAATTAGATTTCAAAATGCTTATAACAGAATAGAGATAGTGATCGATTCAAATTACGTTCATCAACATATATCTCTTTTTTTTACGACCGTGGGTTTATTAGCTTATTCATTGTCGTTATCGCGGTGAGTTTTGAACTGCGCAATTTCATTGGTTCACAACTTCCATTAAGTCATGAAGTGACCAATGAAAATGCTGAAATTGAGACAAACAGATAACGACAAAATGTACGAAGTGAACCGCTGTTGACGCAATCAATTAGTTATGGGTTCGGGCGATGTCATAATCCAGGTTTGCTGACCGTCATCATATGATACCGAATGAAGAGGTAGAGACGTCTGATTTTTATTTCCCGACGGCAATCTATAGCCGACTGGCATATTTCACCACATTCATGTGTTCATTACTGTACAAAGGGATCGCTGTTATTCCAGTATTAAAATGAGGATCAGAAAATCCATTCCAAGCGTCCATTGTCCCACGCCTGGAACCATGTTAGTGTATAATTTTAAAAATCATCCTTTGTAAACCACAAAATCAGATCATATACGTTGTTATGTCCAAACCAGATATTGCGTGTGTTTACTGTAACGTGTTTCTTCTCTTGTTTATTTTTTCTCTTTTAATAACTTTAAATTTGACCATAAAGATTAAGTGCTAGAGAGACCATAAAAATCTATAAATAAATGATTTTATTAAATTGTTCAACCCTGAAGTAATATGTTTTTTTTTTTTTTTTTTTTTTTTTTTGTCTTTCTATTATTTAACACTTGACTGTTATGGTCATTTATCTGAGAGACTATACAATACATGTACTTAATTAAGCCAAGTCTGAACGTGAGATAAACATGCTGAAGTAGTAGTTGGGCCATAGATCACAATAACAAAAATAATTGAATGAGAATAAGCAAACATTGTCAAAAACATCAATCAAACAGAAACACATTGGACTAAACCTCATGATAAAAGTACTGTTTTCAAATCAATGTACCGTGTAGCAGGTTACTTCTACATTTACTATTTAATCTGCGGTTTTGCCAAAGAACGTTTTTTTTTTTTTTTTTTTTTTTTTTTTTTTTAAAGTTGCATGCCATCAAGGGAGATCACTTTGTTCTGACTACTATAGAGATGTTCGGCATTCTGTTCCATATCTGAACAACTCAACTGTTATAGATAATATGAAAGTTTCGAAAAGCGTAGTTGTTGATGACTTCATTTTATTTAAATCTCGTCTTTTAAAAATCGCTCAAACCACTCTCCTAAATCATCAGTAGATATAAGATTTAGTGTTTCCGTTAAAACTGATTAAATCTACTGTTCTTATAGCAATTTATGGTCCAAACACAACTTTAAGTGTCCACTTGTTTTCTCCTGGGAAGATATGAAAAATTATACATACCAATGTTTGTTTTTTTAGATTTTTTTAACTATATATGTATATTTATTTATCATATGACATTATGCTTAAACAGCTGTTTTCGTATAACCATCACATACTTTTCTTATATTTAACACGTTACTATAATTTTTAGGCCAAATTAAATCACTCCACGTCACGCGCACGTCACGCGCGTGTATTCTATATATATGCATAGTGTATTGAACTCGAACAGCTGGATTAAGTGTGTTTGATGCAACAAACTTTGATCTAAAAGATGCATTATTCATATGATGTTGAAAATATATGTTAAATACACACGTTAAATCGTTCTTTTCAATTATTTTTTGAAACTATTTTCTTGGTGATAGATTACAAATAGTAATTCGTTCACAGTCCGTTCATTCATGTTTTTGTTTGTTTGTTGTTATAATCGCGATTTACTGTCAGTACAGGTCATATGATGAAAAGAATCTAACATGAATTGTCGTTTCATATGAAATTTTACTAAACTCGTTCATGAAAATGTCATGAAAATTTCATGAACACGTTTGGTAAAATATGATATGAAATAACAAATCATGTCAGATCCTATATATATATATATATATATAAAAAAAGGTATTAGGTAACCGTATTAAGTTTACTATCAATGTTTGCCATTTTACCTTTTTAAAAATTAAAACGAAAGAAATGGTTCAATGGCCTATGTTCAAGCTCTAAAATATTGTTTTACAGTTTGTCTATTTATATTTCATTTTATAATCGACGGTGATATATGAGGAAATATCGCATTGTCATATATATATAAATATATATATATATATATATATTGATACTACATGCATGTTAAAAACAACCTCAAAGATAAATAATGCAATGGTTACACGCATATAGAACGCTACACTTTACCAAATAGTACAAAAATATACCGTTGAGCATATTTAAAGAGAATGATACATTTTGTGACATTTTCTTGATTGCACGAATTGTCAATTTAATTAAGGGAACGTGTTTCTATTAAATCCCACCAATGTTTAGTATTTACCATTTGTTGATTTTTTAAATTTATTTTGCAAGACGGGTTTACTTTTTGACTATTCACTTGAGTGTTTGTATTGCATTAAATTCACTCTCAAATGCATTTTTCGAGATTAATGGTAATACCTTATCTGATGATGATATAAAACTTTTGAAATTAAATTTTGTTTCTGGGAAAAAAATAAGGAATGACAAACTATGTACTCTCTAGTAACTATCCTCAAAAACTCGGTACTTGGGAAGGGAAGTAACTGTGTTAATGCCGTCATTTCCGTAAGAGTTACTACAGTGCGTTAATTCAGTATACAGTAAAGACTGTCTACAATGAATAAGAAATTTAATTACTCTGTTATTATATAGGTTTGTTCACATATTTTTAATTGGCAACTGATGTTATTGCTAGTTGTTATTGATATTTGACATCTAATAAAAAACGGTGTTTAACAGTCTCAAGGAAAAATAGATTTTCGGAGTCAATAAACACATCATTCAAGGAGCCCTTATATACAGTCCTAATATATATATATATAGGAGATTGAATTGGGTGGGGAGTCATTCAAGATAGTGGGTCACTGTAGACAGGGGGTCACTTTATATTCCATACTCTTCCAAACATCAATTAAACTGCGAGAGTATAGTTTTGTTTTTCACAAAATTTGTAACACATTTTCAGATTTTTTTTAATTCGAATACCAATTTATTTATTTTACCACATATATTCATTTAGAGCTAAAAGGTATACAGACAGGGAGAAAATAACTTAAATTTCTTATTTTTTCCCCCAGTAATAAGACAGTTTTGTACTAGCCAGTGACTATTGCATTATTTCTGACTTGGTGCCTTCTTGTAATATTTTTGTACATAAAATATGTGTATATTGCATAATTGTTAATCATGTAACACATAGACTAAACGTTTTATCTAGCCATAGACCCTTTAAATACAACGTTCGATTGACGCAATAGATGTGACGTAATTTAGAGAGTTGCGTTACCTGATAACTGAAAAGAGAGCTACGGTTCTGGTGATATAAAAGTTTGCGTTTTTGGTGACGTAGTTAAGGGAGGTGCGTTTTTGGTGATGTAAGAGTTACGACACAGGTGGCGTAATAGAGAATCGCGTTACTGGGATTATTTTCCAAGTTATCATTTCTTGTATACCAGTACTGTTATGATGTTGATATTTGAATTTGAATGTGTATATCAGTGAAGTGTGTGTGTGCGTGTGTGTGGTAATTTAGGATAAATAAAAATGATAAAATTCCTTAGAATACAATATCATTGTTCTTATAACATTTTACTCCCAAACCATTTAGAAATGTTAATTAATGCATGTTAACCATTTACTACCAAAACTTGTTTTTACTGCATTCTATTGAAATATGGAACATTGTTAAGTTCAATGTTGAGAATATAGGGTGTTATTTATCATCTGTTGAACAGTGTTATTCGTGTAATCGTTATGTTCCGACGTTTCTTTTCTTGTGTCTGACACAAACGACGTGCTCGCCATGTTAATATATTACATAAATTATTTCCATGGCCAGCGAGGAAAGTACCTTGAAGTTCTTAAAATTGTACCATTTATAGACAATGAAACTTTAATATACGATAAATGGTATATCTATAGTGTGTCTTGAATAACCTTGTACTTGATAGCAATACCTTTAAACAAGGGCCTCTTCGTTTTTAAATTGCACTTTGCGAAAGTGAAATTCTCCCAGACTTTGAACTGTTTGAATCTCTATAAGCTCAGAGCTCGGTGTTCTGAAACACATCTTTCAGGAGGTTTAAACATGCCACTTCGTTTCTTATTAGAGCATAAGGTGTTTTTATAAACCAGTGGAAAATCACATAAAACGATTAACTTTAAATAAAATACTCGCAACGATGCTGTGAGGCGTAAGTTAGCCATAACTGGAAACTCCTTGATTATATTTAAAATAAATGGCAACATTTGGAAATTGTTATGTTGAGAGTATCCATGAATATGTGTTTATAACTTAAGACAAAAAATACTATTGGCAGTGCGTGTGAAAGTCATTGAAAACATTTGTTTGAAATTCCGCTGCATTTAAGCTAGCCGTCCCCTTTTGTAAGTTTGATAAAGCGCCAGCTTAGCAATTGTCCCTTGTTATTGATTCTAGATCAATCGTGTTCTCTCTCTTGTTATTCAAAATATAACACCACTAATCTTAGCAATACCTAGAATACTGGTTCACCCATTTAGAAAGGGTTTCGATATAAAACTGGCCGCTTTTTTATGACAGAAAATGTTCGAAACGGCGATAAATTTGCGTGGTCATACTACCGTTAGTCTATGTGTATCATTTTTTTTCTCCTTTTTTTCTTCTAAATGTCCATATAGAAAAGGTTAAAATACCCCTCGTTTGATATGAAAACAACTTCTTGTTTAAGTACAGAAGAACAATAATGCCAAGCTTTACTGAAGAAAATTTATTGGTTGAACAAATAATGTTTGCATTGTTTTATTTTCATATTTTATTTAAGTCCTCGCATATTGTGTCATGGAAATCAGCTAAATACCTCTTGCTGTTCAAACAATAGTAGCTATATCATTTATGGTGAAAGTGTTTTCTTAGTACTCTTATAGTTGCTAATTTTCATATTGTTTAAAATGTTTGTTATTTGTACTGATGATTTATGGATTTTCTTTTTTTTTTAAAGTGGATTAAATGATATTAAATGTTTGCCAGTTGTGTTTTTATTTTATGATTTGCTCGCCTAATAATAATACACAAATGCCTTGGTATGTATGATTTTGATATTTCCGTAGACCAGCTACATCCGGGACATTTACTACCATTTAAGGTTATGCATCCATCATTAAATTGTGATCATGGTCCATCAAGTGAGCATGGTAATTTTATAGTTATACAAGCCTGTATAGACTTTAAATAAAGGAATCTTTGACTCCAAGTCAACGGACGCCCGCATATGCACTGAGGTCTTTTTGAAGGATCACGGTTATAATTTAATGGTGGATGGAATACTCTAAGTTAAAGTTAGAAACCTTGCAGTTTTTGGTTTGAATGGCAAGTAATTAACATGTATAAAAATTTTATACACATCTGTTGCCATCAATATATACATTATGTTTGACCGCGCCATAAAACGCATAAAATATAAATGAGATATTTCGAGAACTGATGAAAAGCTTGAAAAAATAATCAAGAATGTCTTACCCCTGTTTCTCCGCACTTCAACTTGGAATTTAGCTCGAGTTTAGCACGTGCTTGGCATGTCGCTCTTCGAGATATCGCCATTCTTCTGTATTTTCTTATAGTGAGGGGTGTACTTCATAGCAAAAGATATACTCACGTGTAAAGCCAAATACAATAATAATAATAATAATTATAATAATAATAATTATTATAATTATCATAGAGTTCTTGGTCGAATGGCCTAAACAAAACAGTGTGGTTTGTGCGTAAATTAAGCAATATTACCTAATTTTTAAACGTAGGTTAATTGTCAAGTTTTCTTCTTTTTGTCCAAAGCACGAGTTTTTTGTTTATTTTTTTTTTATTCCCTCAGAGACAACAACTGTGACCGTCGGTGAAAAACAAATAATTGTCGGCGGAATCAACAGAAACCAACTTTTTTCTTTTGCTTAAGTAAGAAGAGCTTTGCTTCATTTTAAAATTATACACTTTATGACAATATATCTGATGAAATATATTTCAGTTATTTTTTCTGTGAATATGGGAAGAGTATAAATGAATGGACTCAGACTACGTCATATGCTGTGAATAGGGACACAGATTAATGAATGTGTGCACTTGTCAATACTCTAAGAGAAACATTATATGGAGTCATAGGATGCAGTGCTTCGCTTTCTTATCTTCCGATATTAAATTATTAAAGTAGTTATATTTGGGCTCCCCCAAAATCATAATTTGTTTTGTTTCATCACCATGGTGATTTTTCTGAAACCGTTATTTGAGTGTCATATTTTCTGGAACGATTACCATTGAAGTCTTGTTTAGTGTTTAATGATATCTTACGAAACGTTGTTCATTTTGTGTAGATTCATATAAAATAAATGACATATCATTAAGATTGCCCGTCGTCAGAGTTGTTCTTTCTCCACCGTCGCCGAAACCACCACTATCACCAGCAAAGACAACATCTGTTACTGCTGCAGTATCATCATCATCGTCGTCGTCGTCGTCGGCTGCTGCTGCAGTCATACCGTTTTTGATGTCATCATCATCCCCAGCAAACATTCTCACATCGAGCCGTTATCGGCTTAGTACTGAATCATCGGCAAAACCTGCCGATATCGGGCCTGTGTAATATTATATATTTTTTCTGTTGAGCTAGTATATATTATATAAGATGAAATCTATAGTAATTAAATAATAATTTGTCCAAAAATAGTTGAGCTATATAAAAGTAATAAACAGTTTCCCAACCTATACATTGTTGTTAATTTCAGTACAATCAATTGATTTCGAAAACAAGTAGTGTATCAACGGACGCCTCAACTCTTGTTTTATTTATTTATTTATTTTTTTTTTTTTTTTTATTTATTTTATTTTGTTTCATCTCCCTCCCTCTCTCTCTCTCTCTCTCTCTCTCTCTCTCTCTCTGTCTCAGTATGAATTCATATGTGTTAAATGATGTGAAAACTGTTCACGTTAAAAATCGCTAACAGTAAAGATTTCACTATGCAAGCTTCCTCGAACAACAATCACGGGTTATTCCTGCAACGTACACGAGATATGACGGTTGACCGATCTACTATCTATCGGGCCTGTGTAATATTATATATATGATTGTGTATTTTTTTTTCTGTTGAGCTCGTATGTATTAAATAAGATGAAATCTATAGTAATTAAATAATAATTTGTCCAAAAATAGTTGAGCTATATAAAAGTAATGAACAGTTTCCCAACCTATACATTAATGTTAATTTCAGTAAAATCAAAAGAATTGATTTCGACAACAATTAGTTTATCTTGTTTTATTTATTTATTTATTTATTTATTTTGTTTCATGTCTCTTTTCTCTCTCTCTCTCTCTCTCTCTCTCTCTCTCTCTCTGTATAAATTCATATAATTATGTTAAATGATGTGAAAATTGTTCACCTTAAAAATCGCTAAGAGTAAAGATTTCAATATGCAGACTTCCTCGCACAATAATCACGGGTTATTCCTGCAACGTACACGAATTATGACGGTTGACCGATCTACATTATCTCTCTTTCTCTCCTCGCTTTATTTTCTCTCATGATTACCTCCAAATTTTTGAAAATTATTCTAATCATTCATTCATTCATTCATTCATTCATTTGTTCTTACTTCAGATCAATATGTTTCCCCCACTACTCTTATATCTGTTTGTGATACCTCGTTGAACACCTATCACACAGAACATGCATGTTTATCTCGGCAAACTGGCAAATTGCAGATACAATTATTCTGAAATGTTTAAAGCTTTTTGTTTTTCTTGTTGGAAATGTAGACATTGTTTCATTTTCTAAACAGAAAATTAAATGCTCCCGTAATTTACAGGAATCAAATATAAAATTTAGATAAGTAAGTTAAAGTTTTAAGTTTATTTATTTTATGTCGATTTGGTTATAAGAACTTTAACTAATCCCTCTCCACGTCTCCTTGGTTGAACCAGTACTTTACGCCATTATAATTAAGAATCCTTGACCCCAACTGTGTTCAAACCCACAACCCCCGGATCCGAAATCGTGTTAGATTTTCATGGACTATGGCAAATAAGTCAAAGAACCATAATACGGACAAGTTTCATGAGTGAATTTCATTTTAACTACTTCATAAGATGAAAGTGATCAGTGGTGGATTGATTGGTGACAGGTAAAATCATATGATGGTATAAGGGAGTCTCTCTCAAAAACAAACATTAATTACCGAAGTGTTTGGAGGCTTTGATAAATGAATTAATATCCTCAACAATTTTTATATTGTTTTCATATTCAAGATTAATAACACCGAATAAAAGTATATTAAGATTTATATCATGTATGGAGGAGAGATCATTGAACATCGTAGTTCTGGCATTGATGTAATTTGGGCAGTATAATAAATAATGTTCAACGCTCTCGACTGCACCACAAGTACATAGAGGAGAATTTACCATATTTTTCATGTATAAAACCTGATTCAAAGGACTACAGTCTGTACGCAGTCTAGCATGAAACATTTGATATTTTCTATCACCATGGTAATAATAATTGGGCACATTGATGCAATCAGTATTAATTAATCTTTTAAACTCGGAAATTGATTTAGCATTTCTTTTTCGGAAAAGGAAAAAATATTTAATAAATACTTTAAATTAAATATTACTTGTTTAATGAGATATATTACCAACTTGTTAAGTATAAGTTCTTGCAAATAAATAGGGGATAAACCGTGAACCATTTTATAAACTACTTGTAATATCAATTTGTGCTTTCTTCTTCTTGACTGAAGAGATTCCCAACAAGTTTCAGTAGATAATTTATCAATAGACACAAGTTTAGTGGTACCGGTAACAATTCTAGCAGCCTCATTTTGAATCTTATCTAGTTCGGATTTTTCATATAATGTACAATTGTCAAAAATAAAATCACCGTATTCAAGCAAAGGCCTTATAAAAGTAGTATACATTATTTCTTATGTCGATCTATCTAATAAGAATTTCATTCTTTTCATGATATTTATACGGTTCCATGCTTTCGACTTGATATATTCAATTTGATGATGCCAAGAAAGACTGCTAGAAAGATATATTCCTAAGTGTTTATGATTGTCAACTTCTGTTATTAACTCATTATTCATTATAACACTGGGGTGATTAACAATATTCCTTTTCTTTGTAAATAGTAAGGATTCGGTTTTCTTAGGATTAAATTTAACCAACAAAGTGTTAGCCCAATTACTTTTTTTTCTAAATCATTGTTCATCGTCAAAATCATGTAATACTACTCTTTGTGTTCGGTCTGCTAAATAATCCTGAAACCAGGCAAGCAAATCTCCTGTGATACCAGCAGTCTTTAGTTTGATAATAAGACCCTTGTGCCAAACACGATCAAAAGCTTTGCTGATATCGCAGAAGACTGCCCTGACTTCATTGCTAGAATCAACTGTTGATAAATATATATATATATATATATATATATATATATATATATATATATATATGTTAATTGATTAATAGTAGAATCGCCTGGCATAAATACCGACTGATATTTCGTTATTGTATTACATTCAATGAAAAAAATAATTATGCACATGTTTATAATTAGAAACAGTAGATCGATCCCCTGATTTATATATCGGGCAGACATTAGCCTCTTTCCAGGAAGATGGTACGATACCAAGTAACAATGATTAATTAAATATATTACATAAAGGAATTGATAATTCATTCGCCAATTCACGGAGAACATAATTATTTATTAAATCAGGCCCGACAGCTTTTCCAGTTTTCAAAGTTTTTAAAATATCATTAACCTCTTGAGGTGTTATTGTTATAGAACTCAGTTGTTCATGTGGTTGGGGTAACACAGGATCATCAGCCATTGTTTCATCTATTACAGTTTGAACATAAAATTATTTATTAAATATATTAGCTTTATCGATATTCTGATCAAATAAGGAATCATTATACATGTATTCTAAGGGTGGTATCTTCTGAGATTGGTTATTATTCAATAAGATCTTAAGAGATGTCCACCATTTTTTTAGTTTCTATGACCAGTTTTAAGTTCATTACAAAATTTTGAGATATATTCTTCTTTACTTTGTCTAATACTTAGAATAACATCATTTCGAAGCCGCCTAAAAATATTCCAATGATAAACATAGTTTTCTTTGCTTTTCTATAGGCTCTGTTACGATTCCTCATCATAATTTAATTTTGCTTGTTATCCACGGGTGCTCATTTGGAAATACTCTTATTTCTTTATTTGGAATACATTCTTTTGATATATTATGTAATTTTTCAGTAAAAGCTAAAATATATTTATTGATATCTGCATCGCCAAAATCATTTCAGCTAGTAATACTAGCAAGTTGTCGTAATTTAACACAATCCCCTTTATCAAAGTACCAAACGTGACGAATAAACGACTTGGTCATTAATTTCTTAAAAATTAAAGCACATTATACTGGACAATGTCAGTTTGTTCCAGTGCAGATCTACAGGTGCACTATCTGAGCGACTGCCTCCATCCTTATATACACAGTTATCTTTTCTTTGCTCTTTTAATTCTATGTCACATGTAACGCAAATATAAACGTTATTTCCTATCAAATTTTACTAAATGTTATCAAGCATGGCGTGTTTAATAACATTTTCATGAACGAGTTTAGTAAAATCTGATATGAAATGACAATTCATGTCAGATTCTTGTTATCATATGACCCAGAATCAGTAAACCGCGATTATAACAACAAAAAACAAAGCATGAATGAACGGACTGTGAACGAATTCTTACACCAAGAAATTAATTTCAAATAATAGCTGAAAATAACTATGACTTTTTTTGTATTTCCCATACATTTTCAACATCATATGGATAACACTTCTTTTCAATCAAAGTAAAGTCAAATACATCTAACCCAGCTGTTTGAGTTCAACACAAAACGCATATATATAAAATACATGCGCGTGACGTGGAGTGATGTAATTCGGCCTAAAAATTATATGTAACTTGTTAAATATATGTAAGGAAAAAACAACGTTTGGCTATACGATACCTGAAACAGCTGTTTAAGCATAATGTCAAACGATAAATGTTCAATATCTTGTCACGACTTACCAATATCATACCTATTTGTGGTCATGGGAACTTCAAATTAAAGTCTAGTTTTCGTCTCCGTTTCTTTTACCTCGTGTTTAGTTCTGTTTATGATTTAAAAAAAAATATGTTCAGGGTCTAATATCTACATAATCCACAGAGTTTTTTTTTCTAATAATTTGATGAGAGAACCATGAACTTTTGTTCGTAAATAAAATGGACTGTTTCATGCGTCTCCATTACTTAACTAAACAGAACAGAACAGAACATATTTTATTTGATTTGTACATAGTACATCATCATAAATAACATCAACATTCAACAGTATACAATAGTCAAGTTATTAATAAATATATCATAAATTCTTTTTCCAGAACATCACGTGAACAAGTAATCAAAGTCGATTTTTAACTAAGAGGATGAACTAAGTGTCATAAGACAAACTTATGCGTAAAGAAAATGCAGATTTCAAATATTTAGCAAGATTTAAAAGTGTATCAACATTTTTTGTTTGAAGTAATTCTAAAAATTTAAACATACTAGGTCTAACATAATAAAACTTATCAATAAATTTCTTTCTTAAATTTAGAAAACATGGGCATTTAATAATAAAGTGATATTCATCCTCCATGTCGTTACTTCTGCAAAATATACAAAATCTTTCTGAACGAGGAATTCTGTTTCTACCATAGCGACCAGTTTGAATATGTAAACTATGTGATGACAATCTTAATCTACAAATATAATTTCTTAAGTCATAAGGTAAAACATTCAAATAGCCTTCATATCCAAATTCATTTTTTATATTATTATATAAAGATAAAACTTCACTCTTTTCTTTATCAGAATACCAACTTTGACAATAAGTATCAATCAAACGTTGTTTAAACATATTAATAAAATATTTTTCATTCAAAACAGTTTGTTGGTCCCATATATATACAAAACCATTTTTATATAACATTTCTTTTACATTTAATAACCAACTCTTTTTACCCAATTCACAATCATTTAATGAAACATTGTACACAGTTTTTAATAATATATTTTCAGTATTTAACAATTCACACCAATATTTTAAAGTTCGTATATATCTAGAAATATATAATGGATAACGTCCATACACACCAATGTTAGGGGTAGTATTTTTTACATTAAGTATTGATTTACAAAATTTTAAATGTATACGTTCTATTTCTTTTGATTTACTATATCCCCAAATTTCTGATGCGTATCCGAGTATAGAACCAACAAAAGAGTCAAATAATTGACATAATAATTTAGGTTTTAATTTAAACTTTTTACAATTTATCAATAATACATTTAAGGCTTTTAATGCTTTTCCAACAATGTGTTCTTGATTACGTGCAAAATTCCCTGTATAATTAAAGACAGTCCCTAAATAATTAAAATCATTAACTATTTCTATTTCTTTGCCTTGAAAATCAAATTTTTCATTTTGATATAATTTACCCCTTTTTCTAAAAACAATAACCTTAGTTTTTTTAGTATTAACTTCCAAACTCCATTTTTTACAATAAGTATGCAAAAGGTCAAGACTTTTTTGTAGTTTTTCCGGTGAATCATCAACAATTACCATATCATCTGCAAATAATAAAAGAATTAGAACAATATCATCAATAAACGATTGGAATAATATTCATTTTCCCATACAATAAGTCACACTAGTAAATACCCACACTCAACTTCCGGATTGAACATGCTCTTTCATGGTGTAGAAGAGCAGCTGATACCGGAAGTGAACCACCGATTATACAAGCTAGAGAATTGGAGAAAACGTTCCCTGTTCTTATTGTTAACTTGCGAGATAAAAGAAGGCCACATGTTTTCTAGATCATTATTTCAATTTCCCGATACTCGCACCTGTGATCTCCTGAAATAATAATAATGATAATAAAAATATTATATAATGGAGATTAAAACATGAAAAGCGTTCATCCAATGAATTCTGTGATCCTCTACGCTTAAACTTTCTTCCTTTTCAATTTATGTCAATCAAAAATGTTCATTAAATTCCACACCGAAAATTGAAATGACTTATATACAACAACCTTTGCTAAAACTTATAATACATGTATTAATATTTCTAAAATGTCCTGAACATTCTTCTACTCACTAAATGGGTGAATAAACATACTGATTTTTTCTCAGCAAATAGGCGAACTTTCCTCAGTAAACGGATGAACATCACCGCTCAATAACGTGAACATTCCACCCAATAACCGGGTGAACATTACCCCACCCAATAACCGGGTGAACATTACCACCTAATAACAGGGTGAACATTACCACCTAATAACAGGGTGAACATTACCACCCAATAACCGGGTGAACATTACCACCTAATAACAGGGTGAACATTACCACCCAATAACCGGGTGAACATTACCACCCAATAACCGGGTGAACATTACCACCCAATAACAGGGTGAACATTACCACCTAATAACCGGGTGAACATTACCACCCAATAACCGGGTGAACATTACCACCCAATAACAGGGTGAACATTACCACCTAATAACCGGGTGAACATTACCACCCAATAACCGGGTGAACATTACCACCCAATAACAGGGCGAACATTACCACCCAATAACCGGAGCTGGACTAAGTGGACACTAGTCACTGAATTATGTGAAATTTACTTAATAAGCTGAACATTTAAACTGATGTAGGTGAGAAATACACAAAAATTCGGGGAACATTACTCACTGAATAAGTTTCGTTTTTCTACTCAATAAGGTCACTATTACTTTCTAAAATATGTGAGTAATACTTATACAAATACTTACATAAATAAGTGAGCATTTCTCACTGAAAATGGTTAGCACTAACACATATAGGTTATCATTATTCTCACTTTTATAGGTGAATAATACTCACTAAATATATTGAATATCAATCACTGCCTATCGTTTCATTATTCAGTCAAAAAGGGGGTGTATTTCTCGACATTCATATAACTGTATAAAGAGAATTACTCACCCATAAAAGTTATTTTTACATGTACTAAGAAATATAGGTGACAGTTACTTACTCAGATACAAGTGAGCATTACTCATTTACTTTGGTGGACAAAAATCACTGACTTATGTAATTATCATGTTTCAAGGTAAGAGAATGATATCAATCCATATCTATAGATGAGCATTACTCACTTTCAACACTTATAACAAGAATAGGTGCGCAAAACTAACCTATTCAAGGAAGCATTTCTCACTGAAAAAGAGGAACATTACACCCCCAATAAGGTGAGAATTACTCACTCATTAAGGTGATGATAAGTGAACTTCACTTACTGAATTAGGAGAATAGTAGGGACAAAAATAGATGAACATTACTCACTCAATAAAGTGAGCATTTTTTTTTTACTCAAAAAGGCAAATAATGCACTCTGTAATGTGAGCATGACTCGCTAAATTTGGATAGAATAACATTAAGGAACTGTTCAACATTATTAAATTAGAACATGTTTGCTGGGCGCCGCGCCCTGTCCCTGCCTTTTTCCGACAGCGCCCTGTATGTTTTTGTCGGTAGAGTATGGATTGCATATTTAAATACGACTCGAAGAAAAAAAACAAGAAGTACCTTTAAAAAAGATACACGGCTGTGGTGTATTAATTATATTTAGTGTGTTTTTTTCTGCATCTTGATGAGAGGACATTTGACCCAATTATTATGATTGTCTTTTAAGCGTTCAAAATATATATAGCGGATATGAAATTGCTGATGATCGGACAGACGACCAGTTCACAACATAATACGTCCCTTCAGATAATACAACTGGATGGGTGTTCCTCGGAACACTTGAGTCACCTGCATTCCAGCAGTTGTCAGAGAAAGGGTGAACATCAAATGATCAAAATTATATTTATCATTGTACAAAACAAGTTTGCAGTGCATCCGCCATATAGTATTGAAGTTATGCTCTGATACATCACGTCATAACGAATGTGCGATTTCGAGGATACGAAGGGGTCTGAAGGTTTCAAATCCGACATGAGCTTTTCTTTTCGCCTTTAAATATGTTTTGTGTGTGTGTGTGTGTGTGTGTGTGTAGTTGAATTAATTATTTTGAACGTTAAGACATGTATTAATATATTTCTGTTGAAAATCGAGGTTTTAAGAATGTATATTCAAAGCGAACAAGCTGTTCTCCTTTCTAGAGGGATATTTTCGGTTTTTTAAGTCGACTAATCGAAACTTACAGTATTCATCAGCTGTTTAGTGACCCTCGCCTTCAGGTTTAGACAGGAAGTTCAGATGAAAACAAAACGGCCAACGGCCGAAAAAAAATGCATGACTTACGTATTAACTATACGATTTTCACACAATGTTAGAAAAAATATTGAATAGAAATCAGTATGCATTGAATATCATGTACTTAAGTTAATAAAATAATTGTTATGTAATATAAGTTTACATGTAATAATGTTGTATCTTTAAGGATTCGAACACATGCGGTGACATACAGTAATTGTTTGCAGTCGGAGGCCCTACAACTGTGCCAATTTGGAGCCTTATTATAAAGTGATTAACAACAATTATAACATTATCCTTGGGCTATTTGGTAAACGTTTCATTTTCGTTGGGAGAAATAATGATATCAAAATAATCTGTTTTTATTTTATTTATTTTTTTTAACTAAGGAAGTAATACTCTGTATGTTTGAAAAGAAATAATCAACGAAATAATAAATGACCAATGTATGAAATTGATATTGTTAGAAAAAAAAAACTAAAAAAGTTAAAAATAGATAAAGTTTTAAACCCGTGCCAAAGTTATTATACGAAAGATATATAATGTATGATTTTATGTCAGTCTTCCAGCTTGCAATGTCTGCACAATGTGGACTGTGCATATCTCTGTAGTTCCCTATGGTCGAACTTGACTCACCTTTACTTATATACAGTAAAGGTCTCAATTAAAGCATGAACCTGGTCGTGGGCTCTCATGCATAGCCTTTTATAAACTAACACTTTTTTTAGTGTTAAGAATTATTTTTATTTGACCTTAACTAACCAATTAATTTGATTACTCTCTTAATGGGTGATTGTTTTTCACCAAACAAGATGAAAATTTCTGACTGACGAGTATTACTCACCTATTTTTGTGCATAATGTTCATCTAATTGGATGAACAGTACTCACTCAAATAGGTAATTATTACTCACAGACAGTGAGTTCTGCCCAAGTTAATGGTAAATCACCAACTTAAATGAAAACTCATATTGTGAGTACTGTTCCACTAACTAGATGGATATTATTCACATATTTGAGTGAATACTGATCATTTATTAACATTACTTCAGTGTGTAATATTCCCTATTTTCTGTGAATGCCGTTCAATTAGCTGAGCATAATTCTCCTAATTAAATTTGTAATGCTTACCACATGTGATGACATTACTCACCTTAATTCCTGTGGCATGGGAGACTCCGAAAATACTGTTGTCATGATTTTTTTTGTCAAATAGCTCAAGGATGATTCAATCTACAAGAAGGCTCCAAACATAAACAAACTTAACTTCACAACATTCCATTAAATACAAACATTAAAGCATGCATACGAACAGTTACATTTGACCACAATGGATTTTTCAAACAGATGCTTTATTTGAAGTGAAACGTAGATCCCGACAACCTCGAAAAACCAACATCCGACTGTATATACATTACATAATGGCATTCTAATCTACAGTATTCATGTATTTGTTAACAGAATAATGTTGAAAGAGATAAAAAAAATACATATTCATGCTAAGATATGCTCATGTCAATTTATACAAACTTGAACAATAACTGAAAATGAATATCTGCAAATACAAACTGATGGGTAATACATGTATAGCTAGTGTTAGGATGGAAAAAACACCATAGGCATAAGTTTCAAAACTAAAACAATAATGGGTGAACTATAGTAGGAATATGCCATGCCGAAGTTAAGTGAAAATGATACTGTGCACATGGCATTTTAGGTCTAAACATAGTGATGCGTTTTAAAACTGTCAAACGTGCATATATACAAAATTCATCTATCTATATACCTATCTTAACCGCTATACTAAAGCTGGCAAGCCTACATTTTATTCAATTTTCATCATTTATCTATATTTTATTCATCTTCTATATTTAGTACATCAAACGAAACTTGTCATCTTTTTTGAGCTATTTAAAGACCCACAGCCAATTAGCCTATTGCGGCTAGGCATTATGCGATGTCTTAGATTTAGAATTTTAAATGAAAATTTTTGAAGATCTGTATGATCTTTTATAGAAAAAAAATCCCCTAACTGCCAAAGGTTAGCCAAAGTTATGTACCTAAGAAAAGGTTTTGGAATACCGGTAGGGCTAATTTTCAATTTTGATAGCTTTAAGAGCAAGGACGGAGTAAATCCTTGGAAGAGTAAAAATATCATTCATCTTACTTCGATGTTAACAGTTTATATTCTCATTACACGTAACATGGCCTGATCCCGGTCATATATTTTATTTCTATGCTATAAAATGTACCTACATAACGTTAGTGCTGTGTTGAAGAAAGTCCTATCGTCGGCCTTTCAGTCTGAACCACCCGCGTAACCATTAGCTCCAGAATACTATTGTCTTAGTCCCCCTCCCCCCTGCTGATAGTGTGAGGGTATCCGAATGTAGTCGTCAATGACTGTGTAATGAGCGCGTGTGTGATTAAGCTGACAGAGATTAGCCGAGACCGTGATACATAAAACAGAATTATAGGTCTGGTACCAGACTGTTACATGTTCTCTGCCTATATAGCTATCATAGCTTAATAATTAAGATAAGATGATACGCAATTAAATAACATACTTGGAATTTGAAATTTCAGTCAGCAAAGACAGATGCAAGGAAATAGCATTACATTACTCAACGGTTTTTCCCTTTTCTCCATATGTAGATCTGTAATGTTTTCAATCTTGTTATTAAAGCCGGCTAATTTACTGTCATATTAACAAACTTTCAGCAATGTAAAATTTTCAATTTTGTTTTGGAAAGGGCAGAGATATGAATACCTTAATGTAGCTTCGTGGAAAGGGTAAAGGCTCGAAGCTACATTATTCACATCTCTAGTAAAGGCACACCTAGGTCTACATTGAATCAATATTAATAGGAATTGTGTTGAGTTTTAAAAATATTACCTATTTTACTGTTCTTAAAATCGAAAAAAGAAGTATTTTGAAGGGAAAAAACAACAACAAAAAACAAACAAACAAAAACAAAAAACAAACAAACAGTATTTACATTACTTTTTGAAAGTATTTTTATGAAACAATGAAATTATTTAATTAGTACTCACTTCTCTAATTAAATTTCCTGAAAGGATTTTTTAAAAAGAAATACGGACAGTAGGTCTTAAACATTATTTTTTTGGTTAATATTTATGGATAAAATAATCTGAATATTTTTTTAGACTTATAGAAAATGAATCAGAAATGAAAGAATTGGAAAAAATATGATGGGTTTAAAATATCTAAAAACGGTACCCATTACCACAAGCGTGTAACTTTTACAGAACACCGTCTTGTTGAAAACACACACGTGAGTACATTAATGTTTTTATTGAATTTAGTCAATTCGTTAGGTTGTTTGACAGTCAACAAATGTTAATATTAATGGCATTTTTTGTACTAGAACCAAAGAATGGACAAATATTAGACAGAGATTATAATCATGAAACTATTATTAGGAAAATTGAATTCGTCCCTCTCTTAATCGACCAAATTGAATGTCTGTGTCTCTAGATACAGTCAGCCAACAGTTTAAATTCTAATGAACATTATTGACAGGAAAAGTGCATGCCGAGTGTTAGTATTTGTGGCAAAGTAAGACTGTATATGTTGTAGCCAGATCAATATAATATATGACTATATGAAGTTACGCTGAGTGGAGTTGCTGCATTATTGATATCTATTAAATATACTAAATCTAGTCTAATTCTACTATAAGATTTGACCAACCAAAAGTTCCATCAAGTACATTTCTTAACCTTTTAATGGGAAGGCAAAATTACAAATACCTACTTCTATGGAATGAAATAAAGAGAGAAGTCAGATACACTCAGCCTAAGTCTAAAGTCTGTAAAATAATATACACAATAATTTAATATTCATAGTTCCCACATCAGTGAATTTCCTTACCCTTAGCAGCCACCTTTAAAGGTAAATACAAGGGATATTTATATGAATGTCCAGGGTTTTTTTAACTAACAAATTGACACCGATAGTCGGCGTCTTCCCCTCGGTAAATAGCCAAGTTTTTTTTCCCCCAAAAATGCTATTATCCCTTTAAATTCCATCAGATAAAATATCTATAAGGCAGAAAGTATTTAGTTTTTCCATTTCAGCAAATAAAACCTACCAGTTATAGTCCAAACTAACCAAAAACACTGCAGGAGACTGCAAGTAGTGTTTCAACATGGGGGCTGCCATTTTTTCTTGGCTATATTCCTTACTAAACGGTACTATTTTCTGAAATCAAATGCTAACAGCTATCAAAATATCATCATTTTCTTGGTTATTTTTTAGTAAAGGAAAGTTAAAGATATTTTATTTTTCTTATTATGAAGATGACTTGTATAGAACAAAAGTGTGTCACAGATATACTATTATACCAATACTATATTGAATTTCATACAAAAATGGAAGTGTAAAAATCATTCACCACCATAAATATTAAGTTAATTATTATATAATTAAAATGTTTATTTGTTACACTGCAAATAATTATACTTTGCATGATGATAAAGTTTTTAAAGGAAAAAAGGATAAAGTTTTGACTCTCTACCATGTAGTTTAGTAGTATGTATAATATTATTTTCAGTTAACATCATAATTTTCCCCAAACTGACTTTTTTGTATATTTTTCCCCTCCATACCAGCGTCCAGCGTCTTCCCCTTTTATTAATAAAAACCCCTGATGTCATAGAAGCAGAATTTTCATTTTCTTATTATTTCGTTATTTAATCTCTACTGAGATCCGCTCAGGTTATTGTTTTCTTAATGGCCAGCGGAGGCCAATACGAAAAAAATAACCGGAGCAGATCTCAGTAGAGATTATCGTTATTTCTGTTCCAAAAATCAAAATATATACACCATAAGCTGCTCTTGAAATTCATATTTTTAGGATGAAATATTTTTAATATGTATGGATGCACAAAACAGTAAATGCACAGAAAAGAAAAAAAAGTATGGGTTCGTCCTTAAACAAAATAAACAGTGTAACTTTTTTTGTTATAAAGTTATTACCTATGAATTTATCAAAATATCATTTTCATATTTAAAGTGATTAATTAAAGCTGATCAATTTGACACAAATTTCAGTAACATAGACTGAAAAATAAAAGCACCATACAATATAAAAACAGCAAGTATTCTCGGCTTTCGGCCTGTATAAACTTATAGGTACCTTTAAAGAGTCTTATCAGTGCCTATGACATCACACAGGAACCATGTATACATCAACTTGTACTATGAATAAAGGTACTTAAATTTAATTTCACTACTGTAGCTCAGCTCATTCATTATGAAATCAAGGTCAATACCCCTTGGGCATACTATAAATTAGTGTTACAAATTTTAAAGGTAAACAACTTCCACAAATAAATGTCATGAGTCAATGAACCCAGAAATTCTCAACAGATTGGTCAGTGAATTTGTTATTTGACAAGAGTCAATTGAGAACTTTCCTATGGTTGTTGTTGAAGCATAGCTTGCTGTTGGCTAGTTCCACTTCATTAATGATTATATATGTCAGACATGACTTCCTGCTAATGGAGGACGGGACTGCATGAGACTCACACTGGTCCCCATCTTTTTAAAGCCACAAGGGGCAAGCATTCCTACAGTGCTACCCTTACATATGCCAAAGGCCAAGTGAGCAGAGCGTCCGTCTCCGGGGCGGGAGGTCGTGGCTTTGATCCCCGGTCGTGACATACCAAAGTCATAAAAAATGGTACTGTTATAGCTCCCTTGCTTCGTGCTCAGCATATAATGGTAGTTGCAGGACTTTTTTTAATGTGACTGGGTGTGGTACTGCAGTGTGGCAGCACTATATCTGTCTCAAATAGGCATCGTCTCCAAATGACTGAAATACTGTCGCTGGGACGTTAAACCCAACACACAAACATATGGCAAAAATAGACGTACCTCCCTTTGGGATATGGCAAATATAGACATACCTCCCCTGCCTTCCTTTGGGAAGGAACAATTATTAGTAATGTATTCTCTATGTCTATCAAAATTGTCTCCTTAGATTAAGATTGTAGATTTACATTCTATGAACATACATATTTCAGGATAACCCGCATGACAGTATGAATGCAGATGAGAGCAGTGACTTTGCCATTGAAATGGATGATGCAGTGTTGGCAAGTGATGATGAGGTTAGGGCATGATAATTATTTACTTATTGAAACAGTTTATATGCTAAATTGATACAGGGGTCGACACTAACAACCAAAAATTAGGAAGGGATTCCAGAAATGATGTGCCAGGTGTTTCATTGGGACCTTGAACAACCACATTTGTTGAAAACCTAATAATAATCATCTTCATAAAACTTTCTTATTAGTAACCCTTTTTGATGAATTTATAACTTTTTAACCAATTGAATTGTTATGTGAATCCATGATATATCTGAATTACATATGGCAGGGACTCCTAATTATCAGAAGGAACTTCTGAATTTTAAAGCAGATGTTCCGTAGGGATAGCTGGCTAAAAAGTTAGTGTCAAAAGCTGCTGTCCACAGAATGATACTGTTATGAGTTTGTCACATTAATCTATTTTCCCCTCCAGGTTCCAGCTGATGAGAGGAAACATAATCAATTGATAGATGCTATCACCTCCTTGGATGGGAAAAAAAAGTATTTTTCACTTTTATTACTGAAGTAGTACAGCAAGTCATAAAATACTAATTCTAGACCTTATCCTATGTTGCACCAGACCATTACTCTCTGTTCTTAGAAATCCACATTTAGTTTAAAAAAAAAGAAGAAGAAGAAGAAAAAAAAAATTCCTTTGGTTTGATGTAATATGATATTTTGAAAAGAGCTTATGTAGACTCTTAATATGATTGAAGTCTGTAAAAAGAAGAAAAAAAACAAACAAAAGCATTTAAAAATTTATTAAAATGTACACTGTCAATAAGTTCTAACTGATCACTTTTTAAATGATCTGTTTTTACTTTGACTTTTGAGGGTACCTTTACATCACAGCATACTGCCATTGTAATTCACAACCACTTTGCACATATTGTTCACCTTTCACATACGCTACAGTACCGTACTGGCAGTGCGGGGAACGAACGACAGACATTCCCCAGGAGAACGTGGTCTCTGTTATCATACGAGCCATACGGGGTGGCAAGGGATAGTTCCCAAGATTTTGAGATATTTCATAAATTTAAATGATCAGTAACTTTCTGTCAGTGTATACTGTCTGAAATGCATAATGTTATGTATAAGCAGTGTTTGTATATTGATATATTGAAAGAGAGATTTCTGTGATCATTGGCAGCTCTATTAAGTATTTTATTATTGAATTTCTGTTGTCATATTTGTTGAATTCCATGTACATTGTTTATTTATTTTTTTTTGTTTTTAAGACACAGGTTAAGTCAGAGGACAGTGCTGACCAATCAGATCTCTGAGTTCAACTTTTCATCCGCAAAATGTAGGTAACCTTTTAATTTCATTAACATTAACTTGGAATCAAGTTATTGTACAATAAATACTAGTGCAGGTCTCTTGATGGTTCAGGATTGGATCAGTAAAAAAGTGAAACTGTTTATTTGGTTAAACACCTTTTTTCTCTGACAAATACATATATTTAGTGACATTGTACATTGCATACAAGTAATATGAAACATATAAAACACTACTTTAAATATTAATTTAGTGATAGATAGAATTTCTAAAATGACCCAAGACTTTGCATCTGGGCACCTCCTGCAAGATTCTTTCCCTCAGTACAGTTTGGACCTCGGCACCTTGGCATGTAGATTTTGTTCCATCACTAGTGACAATTTATGTATATGAGTCTCAGTATACTGATATTTAAAAAAGAATATCACAATATAGTATTGTTGAATTTGACCACAAATAGAACTGATCGCACTCCTACAAACCCATGTGCTTTTTTATGTAACCGCAAGACTGCTCCATGTTCTCAAAAAATACTGTTTCAGGCTCAATTTCAAAATCAGTTAAATTGTTTATATTGTCCATGACATGTGCGATAACAACTGCAATAGTCACTAGATCTGTTTTATGTACAGTAAAACCTGTCTTATTCGACACCCTCTTGGACTGACCAGCTGACAATGTGGGATAAGACAGGTTGTTGGATAAGGCAGGTCATTATAGACCGTACCTTTAAAATTGTTGATAGTCCATGATTTGCTGTATATGACATTAAGCTTTAAATAATTTCGAAAATAATGTTGAAATATACATGTATACATATGTAAACAAAAACTCGTGAGTGAAGTTTATCATCAAAGATAATTAACAGGAATATAACTGATTCATCATTGTAATTGCTTAAACACCAAAAAGTAACGGTTTGCAGATGTGTCGGATAAAGCAGTGTAAATATAGTGCAATTATCACAAAGGGACCAAAATTTAATGTCGGATTACAGGTAAGACAGGTGTCTTTATGGTCACATTCTTTAAACATATTTTGGATAGGAAAAACAATGGGATCAACGAAAAGTGTGGATAATACAGGATGTCGTTATGAACAGGTGTCGTTATGGACATTTTTCACTGTATACACAATATGTTAAACACTGCCCATAGGGCCTTTAAATCACCTGAAACTGTGACCATTATTTTCAAAAATGACTTCAGTATGATGCTTTATCAGATCCTGAGATTGTACTGAAGTATTTTTTGAGAGCCAGGCCAAACATCTGCATATCCTAGTGTAGCTATGGATAGTCTGTGACTGCTTGAATACTTTTGTAATCATCAGAAAAATTAATCCATCATTATACGATGTTTCTGGCTATAGCATACAACAGCAAGGTTAATTTACGTGAGCTGGTCGGGACACTGAAGGACTCCACCAATCATGGAGAACTGAAGGGGCAGCTGAACTCTATTGACAAGAAGAAACTTCTGGTATCTGCCCCGCTTCCTAAACATGAGAAACAAAAGGTACTGACCTTATAATTATCTATCTCCATGTTAAAAGTATTTGTTGTCAACTGGGGTCTTATAAAATTATGATTTGTTTTGTACATAAATTGATTGGACCTACCCAGGATTTGGATTCTAAAAAGTCTGTGTCTTGAAAATTTAACCACTTTTAGTGATTTTTTTTTCCATTGAATTGTGAAAATGTCTGGTACGCATTTGTTGTTTTTCTCAAAATTGTGAAAAAAAAGTAGCGACGTTTCTGCTGATATTGTGAGGAGAAATTGTGAGTAAAGACAGAATACCTTGCATTTTTTCTGCTAAATGGTAGGGAATGGTATTGTGGAAGAGAATCACTTCTGATATTAATTCAACTGAGTAGAAAGGGCTTTAACAATGCCTCGGTCAAAAATGCTCTTTTTAATTTTGAAACAATTAATTTATTTGTGTCCCTTCTAAATTGTGAATGGGTTCTGATAAGGGTACCAGCTATAGAAGAAAAAAAAAATAGCTGACTATGCTATGTGAATATCCTGATGTCCATTTGACACATATACATTGTTATGATATTAATAATTATTGTGTTATTGCTTATTGTGATGTATTTTGTCATACTAACATAATCTATTTGATATTGAAGATTGGAAGAACAGTGGCTTATGAAACTACAGCAAAAGATGTTTCTAAGTGGGACCCAGTTGTGCATAAAAACAGAGAGGTAAGAGTATGGAGTTATGTAATGTGAAATCATTAGTTTTGGTGGGACACTAATTTTGTGGAGGGTTTAATCTAGAATATTAATCCCCATGGAAACTTGTCTTGTATAGTATTACCCATATAAGGGTTTTGTAGAACATAGATCCATGAATAAATGTAGCCACAAAATTCCCTTGGGTACATAATCAGCGAAATTTAATGTCAATGAAAATTAATGATACAGTACAGAGACTACAAGCTATTACGATAAAGTCCCTGTAATGGTTCAGCTACATTTTGGACCTCATTGTATTTCACGGAGATAACCAAGGCTTCCTAATGTTTCATTAGGGTACCTTGGTTATCTTGGTAGAGGTTAAGTGGTCCGAAATGTAGCAGAATCATCACAGGTATCTTACCTTAATAACATAATTAATCCTTTTTGTCAAGGCTCAATATTATTTAACCCTTTACCTCATGAATATTCATGTGCCAATTTATGACTTGATGAATAATACAGAACTAAAATTGTATACTAAACAAAAGGTTTTTCTTTGCTTTGCAAACTGAGTAATATCTAAACAACATTAGTGTATAAGCAAACAGAGGAGACCCTGATCTGACAGCTTTTAGAGAGATCTGTCTGATCTGGGTCTGGTCTGCTCCTAATGCATCAGAACAAATCTTTATGAGAGAAGAAGTAGGATCACTTTTAAATCTACATGTTAAATTTAGCTAATAGCTAATATTTTCTTGTTTCTACTAAAAGTACACTTGCTCAGATTTTGTCTTGTTTGTATATATAAATGTGTGATTTTTTATTTTTGGTGTTTTTTTAGCTCACCTTGAGCACAATTGTGACGGATGAATGTCCGGTGTCCGTTGTCCAGCGTCTGTCGTCAACATTTAACATAAAATGACATCTCCTCCTAACCACTTGGCCAATTTTAAAGAAACTTCACAGGAATGTTCCTTGGGTGAAGCTCTTTCATAGTTGTTCAAAGAATTTGATTCCATACAGAACTCTGGTTGCCATCACAATGGAAAGAAAACACATATGAAAATTTTAAAACTCTTCTCCTCCAAAAGTACTGGCTGGATTTCAAAGTTATTTGGCATAGATGTTCCTTTGGGTCACTCTCTACCTAGATTGTTCAAATTATTTTGATCCGTTGAAAAACATGGCCGCCAGGGGGCGGAGCCCCTTTTCTTTACATGTATATAGTAAAAAGTTAAAATATCTTCTTGGCCAAAAGTACTGGCTGGATTTCAAAGTTTTTTGGCACAGAAGTTCGTTAGGTCACTCTCTACCAAGATTGTTCAAATTATTTTGATCCGTTGAAAAACCTGGCCGCCAGGGGGCGGAGCCCCTTTTCTTTATAGGTATATAGTAAAAACTTCAAATATCTTCTCCTCCAAAAGTACTGGCAGGATTTTCAAAATTATTTGTCACAGATTTTCCTTAGGTCATTCTCTACCAAGATTGTTCGAATAATTTGATCCGTTGAAAAACCTGGTCGCCAGGGGGCGGAGCCCATTTTCCTTATATGTAAATAGTACAAACTTCACATATCTTCTCCTCCAAAAGTACTGGCTGGATTTCAAAGTTATTTGGCGCAGATGTTCCTTAGGTCACTCTGTACCAAGATTGTTCAAATTATTTTGATCCGTTGAAAAACATGGATGCCAGCGGGTGGAGCCCATTTTCCTCATATGCATAAAGTCCAAATTTGAAAAATCTTCTGCTCCAAAAGTACTGGCTGATTTTCTAAGTTATTTGGCACAGATGTTCCTTAGGTCACTCTGTACCAAGATTGTTCAAATTATTTTGATCCATTGAAACACATGGCCGCCAGGGGGCGGAGCCCATTTTTCTTTTATGTTTATAGTACAAATTTGAAATTTCTTCTTGTCCTAAAGTACTCACTTGATTTATGGTGCCCATTTTCCACAATATCATACGATATTTGCTGTTTCTTTTCCTCCCACTAATACCTGGTTCTCAGGTGAGTGACCCAGGGCCATCATGGCCCTCTTGTTTTTTTAGCTCACATGAGCACAACGTGCTCAAGGTGAGCTTTTCTGATCGCCTTTTGTCCGGCGTCCGTCGTCCGTGCGTGCGTCCGTGCGTCAACAATTGCTTCAAACAACATCTCCTCCTAAACGGCTTGGCCAATTTGAAAAATATTTTTCAGGAATGTTCCTTGGATGAAGCTCTACTAAAGTTGTATAAATGGTTCTGGTCCATTGCATAATTAGGTCACAGGAGCTAAAAATAGATTTTAAAAATGCAAACTTTGAAAATCTTCTTCTACAAAACTGCAAGGCCTAGAGCTTAGATATTTGGTATGTAGCATCATCTTATGGGCCACTACCAAGATTGTATAAATCATAGCCCTATGGTGATAAATGACCTCGCACCAGGGGTCACTTGTTTTACATAGAGTTATATAGAAAAATCTTAAAAAATCTTCTTCTATGAATCCATAAGGCCTAGAGCTTAGATATTTGGTATGTAGCATCATCTTATGGGCCACTACCAAGATTGTACAAATCATAGCCCTATGGTGATAAATGACCCCGCACCAGGGGTCACTTGTTTTACATAGAGTTATATAGGAAAATCTTAAAAAATCTTCTTCCATTAATGCATAAGGCCTAGAGCTTAGATATTTGGTATGAAGCATCATCTTATGGGCCACTACCAAGATTGTACAAATCATAGCCCTATGGTGATAAATGACCCCGCACCAGGGTCACTTGTTTTACATAGAGTTATATAGGAAAATCTTAAAAAATCTTCTTCCATGAATGCATAAGGCCTAGAGCTTAGATATTTGGTATGAAGCATCATCTTATGGGCCACTACCAAGATTGTACAAATCATAGCCCTATGGTGATAAATGACCCCGCACCAGGGTCACTTGTTTTACACAGAGTTATATAGGAAAAGCTTAAAAAATCTTCTTCTATGAATCAATAAGGCCTAGAGCTAAGATTTTTGGTATGTAGCATCATCTTATGGGCCACTACCAAGATTGTACAAATCATAGCCCAATGGTGATAAATGACCCCACACCAGGGGTCACTTGTTTTACATAGAGTTAAATAGGAAAATCTTAAAAAATCTTCTTCTATGAATCAATAAGGCCTAGAGCTAAGATTTTTGGTATGTAGTAGCATCTAATGGTTCATTACAAAGATTTTCAAAGTCTTGGCCCTACGGTGATAAATGACCCTGCGCCCAAGTCTTCTCTGAAACCATATGGCCCATTGCTTAGATATTTGGTGTGTAGTATTGTCAGGGGTAAAATGTTTTAGATTAAGTTATATCAGAATCCTTGTCTGTTTAAAAACCTTGACATCAGTTGAAGCAATGGTACTCAGGTGAGCGATTCAGGGCCATCATGGCCCTCTTGTTTTGTTTTTAGCTCACCTAAGCACAACATTCTCAAGTTGAGTTAAACAGGTTACTATTGATAACTTTGGAGACAGTCATTTTGAGATTACGGATTAGTTTCGTATTTCAACTAACCTTTTTAAATAATCAAACGATAAACTACATCTTAGATGTTATGAACAAGTCTTTTTAAAGTGGGTTGTATTTATAGTTAATTATGGGGATTCTTGGCACACTTTAAATATACTTGTTAGCAGCAAGATGATTCCATAATAGACATTAATCAGTCCATCACACATTACTTGCACATTCATTGCCTCTACTTTGACCCGAAAACAACATTTTCTCACTGCAGATAAAGTCGGTAGAGAGCGTGTAAAATGTAAACAGATATTGCAGGCGATACCATCCGAGTATTCCGCATTTATTCATAATTAAAAATCATAAGAAAGTGTGTTGATTGGATAAAATGACTCTGTCATTTTTATTGATTTTTCATCTGCACCCAGCATGTGCTTTCTAAGTAATATACTGTGTACATGTACCGGTAACTGAGTTCTCATTTGAGCAGAATGGACTGATGCTCAGTACAAAATAGAAAGATTTTTTTATTCTGTAAAGCTGTCTGAAATTGCAAAATACAGTAAAAGGTAAATTAGCATGTAGCATGTTATATTTTCAACATTAGGTCATAGCTTTAAAAAAACCCCCCCAAAAAACAACCTATGGACCCATTTTTTTCCCAGCCTGTAACCAGAAACAAGACTTATGTTTGATTATGCCTGATTTATTCTAATTTCTGTTCAATTACACAGTTTTAAAATAAAAATACAAAACCCAAGACATATAGGACACCTGTGATTTGAGTCTACTCTTTAGTTGTCCTAGACAATTTGACAAAGTGTTTAATGTAGAGGCCTGTTTCAGTGTTGTAAAATAGATGTATGAATAATTAATAGAGTGGGCTGTAGAACAAACATAACTAGTTTGAAATTATTTCTGGCATTAAGTTTTCTATTTCAATACATTGAAGCAGTACTTCTGTATGGAGATATTCAGGCAGTGTTGAATTGTTCCAGGCAGAGCAGCTGCAGTTTCCTCTACAGAAGCAAGATTTCAAGATTGTCAACACAGACCAGCTGGTGAAAAGATTCAAGGTAGGAACGGTGATGGGATTTGATTACAGAAGTATCAAATGCTTCTAGTGATAGCATGCAAGGCTTTTTTCCTTCTTTATCAGGGGCAGTTCATTGGTGCATTCCCCTGTGAAAAATTCTTTAAATTTACACAGTTTTCCCCAGATTTGAATCTTACTCTAGGGTTTTTCTTTCCCCAATGAAAAAATAAAAAAGTTATATTTTCCCCCCAAAATGACATAAAGGCCCTTCCCCAGCATCTGAAAAAAAAGTCTGTCATGTAATTTTACCTTGAGAAAATGATTTGTCAATCAGGGCAATGACCCCAAATTAAGTCCATTTCTGCATTTCCTGCTGGGGTTAACCCTTTCCCTCATATAGACTCATTTTGACGCACTCAATAGGTACCACATAAAACCTGATCTGCAGAAAACCACAGTTAAACCTTACCAAATTTAATTAAAAAATCCTCATTTCCAGACCACTGAGGAGCAGCGAACAACATTAAACCTGATCTCTCGCAGGCTGATCTGGTTTTATGCTGTTCGCATAGGTCTTTTAATGGTTTCCTCTATGAGGGAAAGGGTTAAGATACCACATGCCTGCTTGCCATGGTGAGTGAATAATGGTGTAAGGAGAGTGAAAAATCAGAACATTTCTTTTTATTTCTCGTCATTTGACTATCACAATTTTGCTCAAATAATCTTGAACAATAATTTTAGGAATTTTACACCCCTTTATTAAGTTGGACAGTCTCTGTTTTAAGATTTTGTCATAAAAGGAAGAGGGTGTGTTTATATAGAATCTGACATGAATTTTTATTTCATATCAAATTTTAGTAAAATGAGTTCATGAAAACGTTAATAAGCAAGCCTCTGGCGAGTTTAGTAAAATTTGATTGGAACTGACAATTTATGTCATATTCTTTTTATCATATGACCTATATATATATATGACAATGCGATATTTCCTCATATATCACTGTCGATTATAAAATGAAATATAAATAGACATACTGTAAAACAATATCTTAGAGCTTGAACATAGGCCATTGCACCATTTCTTTCGTTTAAATTTTTAAAAAGGTAAAATGGCAAACATTGATAGTAAACTTAATACGGTTACCTAATACCTGTATACAGTGGTCACGCGATTCCTTGAGGTCGGACGGGATCTGCAAAAAAACTTGAAGAATCGCCATATTCGAGGAATCATTTATATGTCAAAATTCAATATATTTATATTTGTTGATACCTTAACTTCATCTTTTCATTAATTATTTTGTTACGTTTAGACTTCAATAGTACCTTTTAAACATAGAATATATTTAACCATTACAAAAATAACTCGATTAAAGCTTTCATTGCAAAAGTTAAGTCAGAAATAAGTTCTTTATTACCGATAATTTTTTTAAAACCCTTTGTTTTAATTTGTGTATATGGCGGCGTTGTGTATTTTTCACATTCTTGTAATAAACACTAAACACTTTGCCTTTGGTTCTCCAAATTAATGATTACAGAGAAAAAACAACAACACACAAACAAACAAACAAATTAGGCTCCTTTAATGACAAATGATTAGTTATGCAGACCCGTCACAGTTTGTTACATGATCAGTAGGTGAGAAAATACGTTTTACATGTCCGTGTTGATATAACGATTCACCTATGTACTCTCGGAGGTTTGACGATGTGTGAAAACAAATACAAAACCATCTCGACCAAGGAATGAATTACAGGGATAGGTGGTCATAGGGCTGGAGTTTGGTTGTCAAGGAGATACAGATAGGTTTTATTATCGACTTCGAGGAATTGCATAGAAATTATATAGAATAAGCTATCTAGGGACCGGGGACGGAGCTCGAGGAATCCAAAATCGTATGTTTGAAGAATTGCCCATAAATTTATATAGAATAAGAAGGGCTAAATCAAGGGACCAGGCTTGTAGCTCGAGTCTTCGCCGGTATTCAATGAATCGCCACATTGAGGAATCGCGTGACCACTGTATATATAGGATCTGACATGATTTGTTATTTCATATCATATTTTACCAAACGTGTTCATGAAATTTTCATGACATTTTCATGAACGAGTTTAGTAAAATTTCATATGAAACAACAATTCATGTTAGATTCTTTTCATCATATGACCTAAACTGACAGTAAATCACGATTATAACAACAAACAAACAAAAACATGAATGAATGGACTGTGAACGAATTACTATTTGTAATCTAACACCAAGAAAGTACTTTCAAATAACTGAAAATAATGATTTAATGTGTGTATTTCTCATACATTTTCAAGATCATATGAATAATCTTTTATTTTGATCAAAGTTAGTTGCATCAAGCACATTTAATCAAGCTGTTCGAGTTCAACTTGCTATACATATATATATATATATATATATATATATGATGTAATTCACCCCAAAAGTTATAAGTAACATCTTAAATATAAGAAAATGTGTGATGGTTATATGAAACTGGAAACAGCTGTTTGAGCATAATGTCATGGTAAATTGTGATATTGCTGCTCCCCCCCCCCCCCAACTCAATTTTGCTTTTGAGAATGATTATTACGTTTAATATCTTTGAAACTAACATGTAAGATGTCAGAATTTGTGTTACAGGCACGAACCCCGCTAGAGATGCAGGTGGCAGCACTGTTACAGGGAAGTGATCATGTGATACAGGAACCAGAGGCTGAGCTGACCCCTGCAGAACAGCGGGCACTCAGAGCCATGGACATCACTGAGGTCAGTTTGTAGCTTAGCTGGATCATTACTGTCTGGATCATTACTGTCTAGATCATTACTGTCAGCTACATTAGTGTTAACAGCAGTTGAACAGATGTTCTATTATGATTTATTTCACATATCGATATATGTTTAATCAAGCAGTGGCTGGAATGGAGCCCTTTATCATGGTCACATTTAAACAGAAAAATGTCCTTTGAACTTTAAAAAAAAAAAAAAAGGTCACTTTGAAATAATAAATGTTGCATGGATTTTTATATAAAATGATACAAATAAGCATGCTAAATATTTCAGTGAAAAAATATTTCCCAGTCACAGATCTGTAGGTCATTTTTTAACTCGACTATTCAAAGAATATGAGAGCTATTGTAGTCACCCTTGCGTCGACATTTGCATTGCAGCTTTTGGTTAAAGTTTTGCATGCAAGAGACTATCAACCTTATATCTCAATAACTGTTCATGGTATTGACTTGAAAGTTTATGAATATGTTCAGAGGCATCAGACAACCAAGGTAGATAACTCTTCACTGAATTGAATATAAAATATGGCCCCTTAAAAAAAATTGGTTAAAGTTTTGCATGCAATAGACAATTTGGTTAAAGTTTTGAATGCAAGCTACTATACAGCTTGTATCTCAATAAACATTCATGGTATTGACTTGAAAGTTTATGAATATGTTTAGGGGCATCAGACAACCAAGGTAGATTACTCTTGATGGAATATATTACAAATTATGGCCCCTTTTTTTAACTTAGAAATTTTGGTTAAAGTTTTGCATGCAAGGTACTTTCATGCTTATATCTCAGAGTCCATGTGATTGATTTGAAATATTTTAATATGTTTAGGGGTATCATACTATCAAGGAAGATAACACTTGATGGAATATATTACAAATTATGACCCCTTTTTAACTTTCTCAGTATCCAGGCATGTGATTGATTTGAAACATCTTTAATACATTTAGGAGTATAATACTATCAAGGTAGATAACTCTTGATGGGATATATTACAAGTTATGGCCATTTTTTTTACTTAGAAATTTGGTTAAAGTTTTGCATGCAAGGTACTTTCATGCTTATATCTCAGTGTCCAGGAATGCAATTGATTTGAAACATCTTTAATATGCAAAACACTACATATTCCTAAGGGAATTAAAATACAATATTTATAAATAACTCTCTGTTTCAATATTTCGGCTTTAAAGCCTTTATCAAGACGAACATTTCTCTTTTGAAAAACTACATCCTGCCGGTTGCCATATTTAAACAAAAAATGACGTTACGTAAACAACATTAAGAGTTCCTGCGCATTAAACGATGTCAAATAATGTTGTATGGATTTGCGTGTCTTTGACGTTACAACCTACGGGTTGTAACGTCTGCAACTTCTTTATCCATACAGTTTCATGAACCTGTCTTTCTGTTTTTGTTGCGTCATATAATTTTCTTAGAATTGTAAATTTCATGTCCAAAATCGAGTGCTGTGTCCTGGAAAAATGTGTGTTTCAGGGGTAAAGATAAGGTGCGTATTTGCGTAATTACGCAAATAAAATAGATAAAACCCCAATTCTTTTAAAGTTCTAGCGTATCAAAAAGCAATAAAAAATTAGATTACTCAAATATCCAAAATATTAAAGCGTACTAATGCGCAACATTTTGAAACTGAGTGATGTTTACAAATACTCGTATATGTTTGACTGGTTACTTGCAAATCCGCAAAATAGACT
>CM037779.1:44371911-44421911 GCA_021229015.1 Solen grandis | reverse complement strand
AGTTGCAGTAACGGCAAACTCAAGCACGACATCAACAGTCAATGTATTAAGGCATACTCTATACCTCATCAAAGGTACAGAAAATATTAACAGAATATGAAATATGGACAAGATCATTACATTTGACACAGTTAAACATTTATCAAATTTATCGAAAGGAAAATAAAGAGACACGCAGTGCTGTCTAGCTTAAAATTCCCGAGCACAGTTACAAAAATAGCAGTGCATTTTGGCAACTTCAAGTTTGAATATTTACACACACACCCACACACACACCAAAAAAGGCACTAAATTCAAGCACATTGTATAAACATAAGTTGCAAATGATAGGAGTACATGTGTATTTGCCACAGCCTCTTTGCATTTCTGTATTTATCATAAGAAACCCGTATACTGCCTATACTTACAAGTTTACAAGTTTTATTACACTCAGCACATTACAATACAATGTAACAAGAGGTTCAATACAGAAATACATGTAATATATTCAATGAGCCAGCCTGTGATCGACATGTAACTAACATAATATAATATAGGAAAGAGAAAGAGAAAACTCATTTTTGTGATGTGTGTCCAATTTTCACAACGAGCCAAAATCTGCACGACTGCCATTAACGTCTGCCGCTTCCGCCGTGGAGCAAAACCACAGCCAAATATTGAATATTTACATATTGACCATTTGGCATGCCTTTGGGCTTTCTGTTAATTTCTGGCCCTTCTCGGTGTCGCGGCTATCGATTTCTGCCTAGTTGACATTATGTACTTGACCAATTGATCAATTGCTGCGTGCGGCCAAATGCAATGATAATGGTCTTGATTTGACAAATTCCTTCTGACCATGTCATAGACATGTCATATAAAGCGGCCCTATGTCAGAGGCTACTCCCTTAGAGATAGACAAGAATTCAGGGGCCACAATCACGTAGCGACTCAAGTCTTTTTTTTCTACTGTCAAAACTAGGATATTTCTTATAGAGAGTATACCTGTTTCATTCCTTAATGTTGATTTAAAAATATCTCTTGAGGTAGATGTTTGTTCTCTTTTTTTGTAAAGTAAATATTTTGCCTGAGGATTAAATATTTCAGAAATTGTTATATTTATATGAAAAATATACCAAAGCTAAGACAAGCCTTACGATGCGTTATGGTTATGTCTCTTTAATCTGTGATAAGGAGTAAAAAAAGGTTTCTCGTTTCCACTAATCCGACCGACCCTTGTTTTTTTTTGTTTTTTTGTACTGACCCTAAACTTTTTTTCGTAGCATTGCGCTGTACTATTTTTCGTCACTTCCTCTAAAAATAAGATAAAAAAAGAAAAGATAAAAAAGTTAAGCCGACCTAACGACCTTTTGTTTTCGGAGATGTTAGTGGAAACAAACAACTTTTTTTCGCCTAAGGCCCTGTTTGTTTTATTCAGTATATATTGTACAGGGTAAATTACACAAGCAAGTAGAAAATTTCAACGAATTTTCAATTACATTTTATTTTACATAAACGATACATTCAATTCATTGGGGAAAAAAGTGCGACCTTCACATTTAGATGAAAATAATACAAGTACAATTGGGCCGGTCAGTGAAAAATATCAGACATTTATTTTGTCTACATCAAACAAGAATTGATATTACAGTAACCTGTTGTTTAAAACGTCTGGATTGATCCTATATATTACATTTTTTCCATTAATTTCAAAACTGGTTTGCAATACATATCATACAGCTGAGGAAAACGTGTACTATGAAAAGGAAATCATTTTCACACATGCACACACACACACATAACTGAAAAATATGGTAAAAATTTCACTTAAAAGATCACATATGGATCACATATGGAATGGAAGTAAAAGATAATGGGGGAATAGGGGCCTAGAAAAGGGCCTCGAAAGTAGCATCCTTTATTGTTCCAGGTCCTAAACCTGTGGTGGTCTTCTATCATTTCCTCTACAGAATTGTTTTTACACATTTATATAAGACAGAAAAATTATAAACGGTTTCGGAAAATAAGCCCGAACATTTTCCGCATGTCGGCATATAAACATATTGATATTCGTCCTTTGATAGTCGTATGAGATCACAAGGGACATTTGACCGTCAAAACATCGTTCAAATGAAATTTGCCAAATCTTATAGTTGTTTGTTGCAATTGTTTGTTTGTTCAATGGCATTGCCATAACTTCAATACCAAAATAATAATGATGTCCCAAAAACAACCATAAATATTATAAAAAAATTCTTCTTTGTCTATCTTTGCAAAATATCAAACTGACAAAAATTCATTGGCAAGTTTAGCTGAAATTCCAGAACATAATAGAATCAGCAGACATAAGTGGAGAAACCTAAACCTGATAATGTTTGGTGTTGCTTGTAAACGTATATACACTAGTAACACATCATAAACACAAACATTAAAAATGGATTTAAGATAGTAAACAGTTGTTGTATATCAAACTGCCTATAATGAAATGTGTCATGTCTGTTTCACAGAGTACTCGCTAGACTGAAACAATGTGGTTAGACTGGTCATAGAACTGTTCAGGAACGGTAACCAGATCATTAATCGACCGAGAGGCCGATGAAGGAAATAAAGTCCTGCGACCTGGCTCCCAGGATGCGACTCGTTTGAACCTGGTGGCAGAGACGTGGTATATTGCGTGCAAAGGTGGACAGGATGGCATACATGCTTCGGGTGGCTCATCATGCATGGCGTTGGGTTAGCTGCGTGGCATATACCCAGGAATCTCAACAAGCAACTAGTGAACTTTGCTTGTTACTCGCAGTACAGCCAGGACTCAAATAGTGGGATAGAGAGGATAAAGTTGACTACATGTCCAGTGGTGTTTAGGGACAGTGGGCTTCAATCGTAACTACTCGGCCTTATCCGTCAGTGCGCAGATATAAGGATAATTCGTAGAAATGGGTGAGGTGTTCCGAATGAATGGGCATGTGCAGTGAAACAGATTGAACTTCTTTAGATGTTGAATATAACCATTAGACACATTATGATGTCTTATCATATTAAAATATAATTTCTTGTTATAAAAAATGTACATGATAACAAATACATAAACATTACATTGTATTTAATTTATGTTTTAATGAGTTGTTATGAATATTTCTTAGTCTTTTGTTCAAATGCCTGAAATAGGAGGCCATCGTTCATTGCCATCTCAGACTGTGGAAATGAAATGTACATGCAATTTGTATTGCCTATCAGTTATCCAGAATAAGCTGCACATGTCAACTGCAGAAAATATAGGGCGTACACGTGACAATACTCAGTAAAATGCTAGAATGAAGAAAGTATGGTCTCCGCATGTGGATAGATATCATCATGTGACGTAGATAAAGCAAATAATGCAACGACATAGACGAGGAAAGCAAATCTGAAAATGTAACTGTATATCAATATCGAGGGGTGAAAGCGAAACTATGCTAAGTGAATATAAGTATATAAGCATTTAGCATAATATCACTCTCACCCCTCGATATAGAAATTATGGAATTTTGTAGACACGCAATATAACTTTAGAATACATGTATGTTTCACACAACAGGTTTCAGGCCAGTGTTGTGCCATGGAAATATGAAGCTTTAATGTACTGAACGTTGAAGACAATGTCAAGCTATCACATATACTGGATTTTACCGTGGATTGCCGAGTAGATACGAATGCTGATTTTTAGGGGCTCTGATTACGTTAATCCATCCGTCATTGATTATAATCATGGTCCTTCAAACGCTTAAAAATACTTCAGTGCAGATGCAAGCTTCCATTAACTTTGAGTTCTTTTGTTCGAAGTCTATAAAGGCTTACATTTACTATAAAATTCCTGCGATCATTTGATGGACCATGATGACACTGTCATGATGGGTGGATTACCTTAAGGAAATGGGGTCCTATTTGGAAATATGCATGTTCGGGCAATGTCGGTATTTATCGTATCCTGTCGGGATGCGTCTTTGTTCAAAGTAACGATATAAAGACATTATCAGAAATAGTAATAGATATTTTCATGACACAAAACAATATTTTTGTTCATCTTTTCTGAAACTGTATATACCATTTCACTCCGAAATGAGACGTAAACCTATGTAAATCAATGAGCCCTTCTCCAGCACCTAATCTACATGCTAGTGTAATATTTCACACCTTGTTCAATGGGAAATAAACTTTACCCCGGTCACTGATTGGTCAGTTTATATCAGCGAATTATACCGGGTGTTGCTGCTCCTCTAGTGAAATGGTCAATGAGTAACGCATAAAAGCGACCGATCCCGAACAGTTACGAAAAATATCTACATTGCCCGAATATTCACTTTTCACTCTAGGACCCCATTACCTTAAGTTGTAAAGTCTCCGATTTGATCCAAATGGGCATGCATAAATAGTATTGCAGAAAGTTACTTTATGGATTTAGTTCGTAGAAGAATAAATTTTTACCCCAAAAATGTATATTTATACTCTATGAACCCCATTTCTGTTATGTGGTATACGTGCAAGTAAGTAAAGAAATATATATTATAGAAGATGAACCACATGTGTTGTTTTTGTCAAAAAGCTGCGTTTTCACCGGTCCGACTGGTTAAAGTCCGTCTTGTAACCAGGAGGTCGATGTTCGATCCCCGCCCGCGATATACTCAATCGTTAAATACCTTACTGGTATATTTTTATTGTGCCTGGAGCTCATGGTAGTTCCAGGACCGGTTGGCACGTCTACGGCGTGATATCGCAGTGTGGTATCATCTATCTCATGTTGATTATGGTCCATAATTGACTGAAGTACTGCCAGTGGAACGTTAAGCAAATCAAAGCAAACCGCTTAATCAAAGCAAACCGCTTAATCAATGCAAACCGCTTAATCAAAGCAAATCGCTTAATCAAAGCAAACCGCTTAATCAAAGCTACTTTTCACTTAAGATTCCATAGCTTTTCAATTCTGTAAAAAAGTGTTTTTTTCTTGCGGAATCTTCATGGATTTCACGGATGTCATTTTTTACGACTGTATATGCACCCATAAAATCATATATAATGAATTAATTTCATTTTTATTCAGGCTACGACATGACAAATAAACAATTATTAAAAAATCATAGTACTACAAAAATACTTTAAAATAATAGATTTATTTAAAATGATGTGCCCAAGTTGACCTTATTATTTAGGATGTCATGTTTAAATAACAATGACACTTACTTCTTATGAAGACTCAAAGGGAAATAATAAAATAGTATCATTCCATTGCCTAATTATATAAAATGCCTTTTTTAAAAAGCGTTTGTTTTGTTTGTTTGTTTAACGTCCAGTCAACGGCATTTCAGTAATTTGGAGACTTTGTCTACTCGAGGCAGATATAGTGCCGCTACATAGCAGTATCACGTCGTAGACTTGTAGCATGATACCACACCCAGTCACATTATCTTGACACCGGGCCAACCAGTCCTGGAACTACCCTTATAATGCTAAGCGCCAAGCAAGTGAGCTAGGATGTGAATTAATATATAGTGTGTGTGATGTTAGAGAAAGAAAGAGAGAGAGAGAGAGAGGGAGAGAGAGAGACCGTGGTCTCGCCAGTATTTCAATCATATTGCGGCACTCATGTACTCACAGTTGAAGGGGGACTCGGAATGAACAATAGCACGTGGGTTGCCAGTAGGACCACTGACCTACTGTTATACAACGATTTCCTGGATTGAGGATTCCGAGTGACGCTATCGCGATTCGAAATCACGGCATTGAGAGGCTAAGAGAGACAGAGAGAGCGAGAGAGAGAGAGGTGGAAGGGGGCAAGTTGTGAAAGACATTATGATAATCATTAAGCGGAAGCAAGATTAGTTAAGTTTAAACCTATTTATACTTTACGTCGATTGGCACACAATTTCTCTCCCGACGGACGGTTCCTGTGTTGGACCAGTACTTTGCGCATGGGAAGGTCATGAAAAAAACCTTGCCCCCAATGTGGTTCGAAGCCTCAACCGCCGGGTCCGCGGTCGGGTATGCTATCCACAGGACCACGGTGCAAGAAGCAAGAAACTATTACCCGAGATAAGGACGTTCCTTTCTGTGATGGTTCCGCTACATTTCTGACCTGATGGACTTTCACGGAGATAACCAAGGTTTCCTACCTAATGTTTCATTACGGTACCTTGGTTATCTTCATAGAGGTTAAGAGGCCCAAGACGTAGCTAAACCATTACAAGGACTTTCCATATAGATAAACTTCATCAAGTTGAGCGAATATTTTGTATCCCTTATTTGTATTACCATAGCAATTAACTACATGTATACATCCCTTCAATTGGCTCGAAATATCATGACATCATAGCACGTGAACTGGCGTTCGTTAGAAAAATTTCTATCACCCCACAAACCACAGAAAATCCTATTAAATTTGCAAGAAAGAGAGTGCGAGAAAACAGATCATTTAATTACTGCAACAAAAATCGAATGTTATTTTTCTCTGTAAAACACAGAAACATCGGAATGTTATTTAATTTAAATTACATTGCTAAAATAGTGCATTGAATTAAAATAGCAATTATGTTTAGTTCACAGATGTATGTCATGTCTAATTAAATTCACGCACTATAAATCCTTGTATAAATGTATACTAACATAATACGCTGCAAAGATGGGCATACATTTTATGCGAATCGTCCATTGAATGCCAGAAAGGCGCAATAGCCTACTTTTTATATGGGAAATATTTGCAGATGGATATTATATGTGGGTACAGAGAGAGAGGGAGAGAGAGAGAGAGTTATTTAATAAAACACATAATTATACCTGCATTAACACAAGTTAAATTTAAACGTATTTTACAGTGATTGTGGAACTGTTTGTTCACAACTTACATTTACCGCTATCAACGGTTTCTGAGTCGGACCAGTTCTTTGTGTAAGGAGTTTTTAAAAAGAGCAAGACCCATACGGGGATCAAACACCAATCTTTCTTATTCACAGTAAGTCAACATCAACAATTACTCATGACAAATACATTTCGTGTCACCTTATAGTATACCTAATGATCAATTTTTTTTCTTCCGCAAAACACAATGCATTAAGTGACAATACTCTTTAAGTTATGGAAATGTCTTGAGCCATAATAGCTTGGTAAAAAAAATAAATTGCTGCAATTTTATTAACTGTTTTAAAGCACCAAACAGCATGCTCGGCAAGGAAATTTAAATCCTCATGGCACTTAGTCAAATCTGTTTACTTTAATCATATGTTCGTTAAGTTTTTACGCGCCGTTAACAATACTTTAGTCATTTGTAGAGTTTGTTTACTTGAGACAGATATATTTGGACTGCATAAAAAATAATAGGGAAAGAAAAAAGAAAGAATGGACGAATGAACGAAAAAAGGAAATATGGAAAGACAGAAATAACATGCTTACACAGTCCTATTATAGGGAGGTCGTGGGTTCAATTCCCGGCCGCGACATACAAAAGCCTTAAAAAATTGGTACTGGAAAAAGCTCCAATGCAAGGAAAGATTTTATCTGTCTCCAAATAACTGACTGATATACTGTCGGCGGGACTTTAAGCTAAACAAACAAACAAACAAACAAACAAACAAACGTATATTATCCTAATATAACAATATATTCACGATGAGCGCCAATTAGGCGCTTTCCGATCCGGCAAATATCGTCAGGGATCGAATCCGGAATCTCTCAGCTGAAAATCTAACCATTCAATGGAGTATTGGTGCCAGTATCGACATTTTTTTAAGATATATATATATATATATATATATATATATATATATATATATATATATAATAAGTAAAAATCATCATTAGTTTGATGTCAGAAAATGGCAGCTGGTTGCCCAATTCATTTTTTAACAATATCATAACGAAGTGGGTTGATGAATAATTAAAATCTCGTGATAACAGTGATTACTATCACGTGACCTTTCACCGGCGTGGGTTCGAATCCCTATCTTGTAACTAGGATTAAGCCTTCAATTTGACTTGAACTAGGTCGGCGGGTTTACCCGCCTGGTGATCTTTTGGGATCTTTCTCAACCTACGAATCTGTACGTCGCTGTATGACTGAAAAACTGCTGCGAACTGTTGGCGGTAAACTCTGGAAAAACAGCTCTCTCTCTCTCTTTTCACACATACACATTCAACATTATAATGAATTCACTGCTTCTAAACATTCTTTTGATAGTTAAACAGGTAAAATGGAACAAGTGCGTATGATTTTGAAACATTAAAGTTTGACTACCGTTCAAAATATGGTCTTCCACATGCAGTAATATAATACCTAATTTATTCAAGTTAGCACTTTCACACTTATAAGAGGTCAAACATATTTGATTCAAATTTTGATAAACTGTTTGAGAAGGCTTTTTTATGTTTTGTTAATGTTTATATAGAAACAGAGTCATAAACGACTTTAAAAAAGTTTCGTTCAAGGAGGATCATAAAGATTATAGGGAAAAAACGTTTCAAGAGGAAAAGTTTTATGCTCTTAAAAGTTCGACAAGGCGAATTAGTTTTTTTCCAGATTCCTGTATTTTACATAAGACGACCCTCTACTGCATGATATCGTTTGAATTAAATAAATTGACATCCTGTAATACTTACAATAAGAGTTTAATTCATAGTTAATAGTTGTTGTTTGTTGTACGTTTATATACCCAATAAAACAATGTCTAAATATCTCATTTAATCGTGGATGAAGGGAAATATCAGGCATTGTTTGTTTGGGTTTATTGTTCCAAAGTCATTTAGGAAGTTTGTGTTACATGCATGAGACATGTATACATAAACTTTGATCATTGCGATAAATGGCGTGATACCACAAACTGCTACAGTACCCGTTGGCCAGCCAGGCATCAAACTCTACACAGTGATCTCCATTGCAGCTGTAAGAGGAGGTAACTACTGCGTGGAGTTTGGCCAGGCATGGGCCCCCATCCATCAGTCTCACGAGCCTATCTTTTAGACTTTGACTGAGGACTGTTAATTCTGATTCTTCACTTTTAATAGATAAATTAACAGAAAAGGCAAAATAAGTAGTTTTTGTCCATATGTATTTAACGTTAGAATTGTAGTCATTTAAATATTTATGTATTCAGTAAAACTTCAGTTGAGTCCGAGTCTAAAATATGTTGGCTCTTGAGGCTCTGAAACCTCCAGTCTACGGGTATAATGAGAGACTTTAGTGTGTAGCCGGCGATCGAACTCATGACCTTCTAGTTATTGGACCGACGCTCTAATATAAAACCACCGCTGCTTAACAAACAAAATTTTTCTTCTTCTTTTTTCTTTTTGCAAAATTGACCGCTGAAATTTGGTTGAGATATTACTAGGAAGGAGCTGTCTTTAGTATTCCTCTCTTGAAAAATCAGTACTGGACAGTCTTAATCGAAGGGAGGTAATATATTCATATTCTGATTTTTAGTTTATATGGAGTTACCACCCATACAAGAGTGTTCAATTGACATAAATAGAACTTTACTTGTGTAGAAATTAACAAAACTGAAGAATCAGTTCCCTATGTATTCACAAGTATAATTTAGCGCTAAGGATTGGTGGAAATGGCACATGAATCCATTAAGTTCAGCTTTTCGCAGAGCTTGAACATATTTGTATATAATTGTTCAGACTTAACATCCCACCAACAGTATTCAGTCATTTAAGGACCTGTGTATTCAGTGTTGCTTCGATCACTGTTATATTACGTCGTAGACAAGTGGCATAATAACACATCCACTAACAATATCCTGACACTGGACCTTCCCGTCTTACATCGACCCTTATGTGCTGTTCGCCATACACAAAATATACATGTACCATTTTTTCATGATATTGAGTTTGACGCGGTCGGGGATCGAACCTATGCCTTTCCGGTTATGGGGTGGTATCTATAGAGCATGTATTCGCAAAATATAATTTACAATCCTCAATATGATAGTTATCAAATATAAAGTCAAAAGCTGTTTTAAAATGATCGCATTATACCAAAGACCTAAATGGGTTTAGGTCTTTGATCATACTATATAAGCACAGTTTAGCTTCAATAGGCCTATCCTGAATGAAAAATTATGGGGACATATATAATTAGGCCTAATTTATTTCAATAATCTTAGGCATAGGCATAGAAACATGCGACAATACACAAAACATCACTTGACATAAAGTTTAATTTGATTTCTGAAAGGATACACAATTTTGAACAACTAGTTTACATGAAATTATATACAGATCTGTATTTATATGTCTGTGTATTATACACTATATACGTTTTAAATAATTCATAAAAAAAATCACGCAGTTGATATGCTGCCGTATGAAGGAGTGTCTTTTATTTTTATTATTTATCTTTTTTACGATTACATTCAAATACCAACGGGAGATGTGCAATACACATGTAACATAAATATTGTCGAAGACATAAAACCAGGATTTTAGGTCTATGATATTGTGTAATGGCTAATTGAAGTAATATTTCATTCAATGTGTAAAACTGTTGTATGGCACATGGGAATCCGTTCTTTTAATTTCCATGATCTTTCTGATTTTTTGCTATTGAATTAATTTTGTATTGTGCATTTATTATGAAATTAGTACAGATATCAAAACTGAACAATTTGATGTTACAGATAATCATGAAGCGAAAAATTAAATGGTCCATACTATTAAGCCCTTATATTCATGTAATATACTGTAAGCCTGTTTTACTGATTTGAAGAACTGAGAAAAAAATAATTGAATTTATATGACAATATTGTAATATTCTTGTATTTAGTCACTGGTGCTGAAATTGGCAGGTTAGAAAATCTATTTAGATAAGCCTATAAAGTTGGGAGACTATCAGTTATAATTCTTAATATAATTTATATTCTAGCATTATCCCTAGTATGCAGTTTCCCTCTCTTAGTCTCTATGTTGCATACGCATGTAAACAAAAAAGGTAACCAGAAGGTGATATTCCAAAGACCTATGAAACATTATTAACACTGTTATTCTAGGTCTTTGGATATTCCATGTGATGACCTGTTTTCATGGATAGTGTACATTTCACGACGCACCGGCCACTTCGTGAAATCCGATTCCTCTTAATTTGACAGCTCACAAAGGGAATATTTTCAACTCTAACGATGACTTGTATGTATATTTGATATAGCAACTAGGTACTGCTATATACATAGGAAAAACCTGAATCATACAAATACCTTTTTATTTAATATGATTTTGTTATTATGATTAAAATATCTTTTTCTGTCGTGGATGTAAACACTTCATTAATGTGTAATTAATTAAAGACCCCTATTAAAAGCTTTTTTGAAAAAATTAACGTATAATATAACTTGAGAATAAAACATTATTGTAACTAAGTACAATCCTACTGCCACGAGACTTGCTAAGAATTACACCACCTCTTTAAATGTGGGTTATTTACGGGTGCCAAATATAACCAAGCTCAAATGACATGAAAGTAAATGGAGTAAAAATGACATCTTATTACATTGTACCAACCTAGAATCAAACTTGGGACTCTCAGTTTACAAGCTAGACACTTTACCATGTCACTGTAACATTTATCTCTATAGCAAAAGATACAATAACAAGTGCCATTAAATACCACTGCAAATACTGTTTACACCTTCCTTTGAAGAATCTGTTCACAGATTCCGTGAATTATCCAGTGTGAATATAATCAGTGGATTTTTTCAAGGGTGCTATCTTCTCTACAACCATAAGTAAACTTATTTATGTTGGGTCTCCAAATATTACTAATTAAAAATCCTGTTACCCCGAACTGGAATTGATTTTGGAACCCTCAGTATGCACGTCAGACTGACTTTACCATGTTGCAACAAGCTGTCTCCATGGCGAGCATAAGTGCCATTTTAAATCTCTACTTCATGTAAATGAATAAAAATCTAAGTGAACATTCAAAGTTATTACCCAACCCAGAACTTACCTCATGTGTTTACAAATTATACACTGTTGTTCTTGATATATTTATATAATATTATACTTATAGAATCTGTATATTCATTCAGAACATGACATAGACTTGCCAAGATGTCACTTTCCAGAGACATATCAGGTTCAAACTGGGCAGGATTGGTTTCAAGCATTGTTTTAAATCATATATCATTAAATGGTTCTCATTGGGTTGTAGGGATACTGAACTACTAGCCACTGTATTTATAGTAAATTTATACTGTCACTACAAAAAGATATATATATGCAGGCCTCATGCTGTCAGGGGCCTATGGCTTGAATTAATTCAAAATGGCTCCAATATTTAGAATTTTTTTAACATTTCCATGTTGCTTGATTTAAATTTTGTAAATAACCTGGAAGCAGTCAGTCTGGATATCTGTTTTGTGCATTCTGAGATATGCCAGACCAAGAAAAATCAATAAAGCTGTAAGCAGTCTATTGCATAGTATATTACATACTTAGTAGTTTTGAAAGTGGGCACTTTTTGTTGCTTGTAGTATGAATAAATATAAAAACACTTCTATACATTAATAATATTATCTACTTTCAGGAATTCAGAGTAGGCCACACCATACAGCCATACCATGAAGAGTGGTAAGAGAGTACCCAGCATCTACAAGAAATTCTTCTTGGGCCTGTTTGCCACAGTATTTGCAGCAGGTGTTCTGTCCATCATTGTGCTGGTGTGGCCACAAGAGACTCCTCGTGAAGTTGGAGCCGAGAGATCAAAGCAGCTGAGCCTGCCAACAGGTCCGTCTGTGCGGATAGAGACGACTACACCGCAAGCAGAGGAGCGAGATGAGCTGTGTACATTCCATAAATGTTTTAATGTCTACCACTGTGGACACAATGATCAAACCAAGCTCAGTGTGTATCTATATCCACATCAGCAGGTAAGATATCGAGGCATAAGTGAATTGCTGCAAACCTGATAACCAATTTAAGTTTGGTGACCCAATTGTTCCTGTTTTACTGACTGCAGGGATACAGCTATTCAGTCTGATGGACAAATACAAAATTAACAATTAATGGGCTGGGTTCAAATTTCAATGTCACAACAATTTTTTCTATGGTCAACAAAAAATACTTACTTATATTAGTGAAATCATTACATGTAATTATAGGAAAACTTAAGTTTTATTTATAAATGAGTCAAAAATTTTAAAGCTATTTGTTGTTAAGCTTGTTTGCTTTTTGAAGATATTTTGTCATTGATGTCTGTGTGCAAAAGCTTTGGTTGTCATAAATATCTTATAGCTCACAAAAAAATTTTATTATTTGACATAATATTCAAAACATTTTTTTTCTGAAGATAGTGTATATGCAGCCATTAACCCTTACCTCATATGCTCACTGAAACGTTTTGAATTTGATGCTTTGGCAAACATAGCTGACCCAGAGAAGATGACTCCTTGTAGGAGTTGTCTGACCAAGGTCTCCTCTGCTTGCTGGTATATATTGTGGCTCAGATTCTATACAGCCTGCATGGCAAAGAAATTCCATTGTTTCATACACCATTTAAAGTTTCAGCAAATTAATATTCATTATGTCCAAAATTTGTACATGAATATTCATGAGACAATCTTCCAGCTGGCTTGCGGTAGGTTGGTGGTTCTACCCGGATGCTTCCATGCATTCGGGGTCTTCCTCCACCTGTAATTAGCTGGATGTCGCTATATGACTGAAATACTGTTGAAGCGACGGTAAACTCAAATATTCAAGTCAAGTCATGAGACAAAGGTTAAAAACAAATAAGAAACATTTTTTCTTGATATTTAGTTTTTAGATGAATCTGGAGCATCTCTTCTGCTGCCGATATCCAAAGAGTTCTATGAATTAGTGACAGCCATCAGAGAGAGTCCATTCTACACAAGTGATCCCACCAACTGCTGTCTCTACATTCCAAGCATGGACATGCTAAACCAGAACAAACTTCGGCAGAAAGAAACCAGCCAGGCACTAGCATCTCTGAAATGGTTTGTTCCTTAAATATGCCCTTCGTTTCTTTGTTTTCTTGTGTGGCCCCAGTAAAACGAGAAATTTGTTTTCCACAATGAGTGATCATGAAATAGTGCCAATGTCAATTTTGACCTTTCAGCATGACATTGACCTGGATTGACAGTGTTTGTCATGAGTACAAAGTTTATTAAAATTTGACCAGTGGGTTGCTTTGCGGGTATGATGACTCTTTCAGTAAAAATAAATGCAAAATTACAGGTAAAAATCTGCTGTCCTTTTTTGTTGGGCCAGTTGCCTTCACCACTGTTCACTCATTAAAATCAGCAACAATTAAATAGTTTCATAAGGGTGGCTCAAACAATTAAGTTTCCTAAGGATGGCCCAAACAATTAAGCAATATAAAAAATTAAATATCTTCAAAATTGTTCAATGTTTGGGAATATAGTATTAGTTGTTTCAAAGACTGCCGGGGGCCTCCATGGCCGAGAGGGTAAAGTCGCTGACTTTAACACTCACTCAGCCCCTCACCGCGTGGGTTCGAATCTCGGCAGGGTCATTCAAATTTTCATGTGAGGAAGCCTTCCAGCTGGCTTGCGGTAGGTTGGTGATTCTACCCGGATGCCTCCGTGCATTCGGGGTCTTCCTCCACCTGTAATTAGCTGGACGTCGCTATATGACTGAAATACTGTCGAATCGATGGTAAACTCAAATAGTCAAGTCAAGTCAAAGACTGCCGCCTTGTTCATGTTTTTAAAGGCTATTCTGAAGCTCTCTGGTGTCATTTGTTCATCCTCTTCCTCATGCCAACATTTTTCTCATCTCCTTTACATTGCAGGTGGGGAGATGGCTCCAACCATCTGCTGTTCAACATGCTGCCTGGCAGTGTCCCTGAGTACAACACTGTACTTGATGTCAATGTCGGGAAGGCACTCATAGCGGGTGGGGGGTTTTCTACGTGGACATACAGACGAACGTATGACGTGTCTATACCTGTATACAATCCTCTGACTACAGATATAAGTCTTCCTAAGAAGTCCTACCTGTAAGTTTAGGGAATATATAAATTCTAAACAAGTGATATTTATGCATCATTTGGATTTAAGTTTCGATTATTTTTAATCAATTTAGGAAAACAAAAGGGTAAAAAAATGCCATATAATTGACCTTTCTAGTGTTTACAGATGTACAGTATTCATACTGACTTGCAGAGTATCTTATAGCTATACTATGATGATAGGTAGTCAATGGTTGACCTAGTTTACAGAAGGAAAACATAATTTTGTTTGTGATATTGCTATTGAGAAGTTGACTTAGTAAAGAATGGCAAAATAGGGCTTAAAATTTCAATGCTTACCCCTGGAAAAATGCATCAGTTTCAGCCATTTCACTTGCACTTTTCAAGATAGAGATAAGATTAATAGGTATGGTACCATTACACTTGTCATTCATAATTTAAAGTATGACATTTATTATTTACCAGTCCCAGAGGCTGAGTGATTAGAGCATCCGTCCCAGAATTGGGAGGTTGTCAGTTTGATTCCAAATTGCGACATACCAAAGTCGTAAAAAATGGGTACTGTTCTAGCTTCCTTTCGTTGGCACCCAGCATATAAGGGTAGTTCCTGAACTGGTTGGCCCGATGTCAGGATAATGTGACTGGGTGTGGTACATGCCACACGTCTACGGCATCATATTGCAGTGAGGCAGCACTATATCAGTCTCAAGTATACCTACAAGTCTCCAGATGACTGAAATACTATCAGCAGGATGTTAAGCCCAATAAACAAATATGACATTAATTAGAAATTGTATGTATTCAAAGGTGTTAGAAAACCTTCAGTGTTGGGATATAAAAAAATTAAGTTATAAAGTTAACAGTGTGTGTGAGAGAATTTATTAACTAGAACCAATGTTGCAATTGAGGTACACTTTGGTATTTGTGTTACTGTAACAAGGTTTCAACTGGACTTTGTTATTTGTCATCACCTTTTTGCCATATAGAAAGGGAGCCAATTAGTTATACCCCCCGCACAACAAAGTTGTAAGGAGGGTATACTGGATTCAGCTTGTCTGTCCGGCCGTCCAGCCGTCCGTCCATCTGTCGTTTGTTTTTGTCCGGGCCGTAACTCATAAAAGGCATCAAGATGAAACTTCATATGTGGATAGATCTCATTGAGGGGGAGTGCAGTGACCAAGAACCATAACTCTTTGTCATGTAATTTTGGAGTTATTGCCCTTTGTAAATTTTCATACTTAACTTTTGTCCGGGCCGTTACTCAAAAAGTATTAAAGGTATCAAGATGAAACTTCATATGTGGATAGATCTTATTGAGGGGGAGTGGAGTGATCAAGAACCATAACTCTCTGTCGCGTAATTTTGGAGTTATTGCCCTTTGTAAATTTTCATACTTAATTTTTGTCCGGGCCGTAACTCAAAAAGTATAAAAGATTTCAAGATGAAACTTCAAAAGTGATAGATCTTATTGAGGGGGGTGAGTGACCAGAACCATAACTCTTTCTCATGTAATTTTGGAGTTATTGCCCTTTGTAAATTTTCATACTTAATTTTTGTTTGAGCTGTTTATCAAAAAGTATAAAAGCTTTCAAGATGAAACTTCATATGTTGATAGATCTCATTGAGGTGATGTGCAGTGCCCAAGAACAATAAGTCTCTGTCGCGTAATTTTGGAGTTATTGCCCTTTGTAAATTTTCATACTTAATTTTTGTCCGGGCCGTAACTCAAAAAGTATAAAAGATTTCAAGATGAAACTTCAAAAGTCGATAGATCTTATTGAGGGGGCGTGCAGTGACCATGAACCATAACTCTTTCTCATGTAATTTTGGAGTTATTGCCCTTTGTAAATTTTCATACTTAATTTTTGTTTGAGCTGTTTATCAAAAAGTATAAAAGCTTTCAAGATGAAACTTCATATGTTGATAGATCTCATTGAGGGGATGTGCAGTGCCCAAGAACAATAAGTCTCTATTGCATAATTTTGGAGTTATTGCCCCTTGTAAATTTTCATACTTAATTTTTGTCCGGGCCGTAACTCAAAAAGTATAAAAGGTATTAAGATGAAACTTCATAGGGGATAGATCTTTTTGAGGGGGAGTGCAGTTCCCAAGAACCATAACTCTCTGTTGCATAATTTTGGAGCTATTGCCCTTTGTAAATTTTTATACTTAATTTTTGTCCGGACTCAAAAAAACTCAAAAAGGATAAGAGATTTCGATATGAAACTTCATATTGGGATAGATCTCATTGAAGAGAAGTGCAGTGCCATACAACTGTAACCCCCATTTGCGTCATGACAATGGCAGTTCTAGTTTTTGTTGTTTTTTTGTGTGTGGTGGTTGTGTCTTTCCAGTGTGAAATGGTTTTATATTTAGGATTTTATTTAGATGACTTATTATTTTTATTCTTTTTGAAAACTGAAAAAATAAAATCATGGGAAAATGTTACAGAGAGCCTCGTCCCTGGCTGCTGGTCTCCGCCCAGATTGGTCTACATGCAGAGTACAAGGAGGTTCTGGCAGACCTGGATTCCAGTGTCTTTCTGCATGTTGACAAGTGTCCGGCCCAGGGCAGTGACTGGAACTTTCTGGAGAGGTGTCGAGGGAGTGTCAAGTTTCAGTATCCACAAGTCTTGCAGGTGGGTGACATATTTCGCAAGATGCAAATTTCCAAATGTTTGACAATGCCTCAATCACAGGCATATTTTTAGGTTTTTGGAATATGAACAATTCAACTTGTTGAGAAAATTTCACACAAGAGCTGCCATATTTTGAGCAAGAGAAGCTGTTATGAATTAACAGATTTGATGTTAGGAATTCCTTGAGATTTAAAAGAGGAAGGGATACTTTAGAAAATGACATACTCGCATCTCATCCATTAGTAGGGGTCATGAAACAACATCAGTGATGGTCAAGTCTTCATTATGCAGGGCTACAGATACTAATTTTGGTCACTGTCCCCAGTGGCCGAGTGGTTAGAGCATCCGGCTGGGAACGGGAGGTCGTGGGTACGATCCCCGGCTGCGACATACCAAAGCTCCCTTGCTTGGCGCTCAACATAAGGGTAGTTGCAGGACTGTTTAGCCCGGTGTCAGGATAATGTGACTGGGTGTGGTATCATGCCACATGTCTACGGCGTGATATTGCAGTGTGGCAGCACTATATCTATCTCAAGTAGACATTGTCTCCAAATGACTGAAGTACTGTTGGTAGGACGTTAAACCCAACAAACAAACAATTTTGGTCAAACAGTATGCATTATCGTCACACACACAAACATTTTAAAAAGTGAAGAGTTAAAATATTTGCACAATTTTCAATAGCACAATATTTTAAACAAGTTTGAAAACCAAACGCCAGAGTTATTGCCCTTGAATTGATAGAAATCGAAAAAAAAAAATATGTTGGTCAGTCATCTCTAGATTTTGTCACAATGCATATAAGCATATAGATCTTGACCAATTTGATCACCATCTAGAAAGTATAACTTGAGAGTAAGATTATCGTCAGCAGGTATGAATTTGACCGTGTTGAGTGTTACTTCGGAGAACGCTCTATTGCCCAGTTGTATCCATTTACGCATACATTTTACACTTTCTCAGGAGGGCACATTCTGTCTGATGTTGAGGGGAGCCAGGCTGGGACAGACAGCACTGTTTGATATTATGAAGTCTGGCTGTATCCCAGTTATTGTGGCTGACAGCTATGTACTGCCCTTCTCTGAGGTCCTCGACTGGAAAAGGTAAGTAATGTACAGATACACATTAATCATCACACTAGGTATATGGACCTAGCTTTTGTATACTAATAAAGCCTTGCCTTCATTTATGGATGGCATATGTTGGTCCAGTGATAGTTTTGGAAAGGGATCTGAAGATTTAGTATTTTTTATGACATTACCAGTCCTAAATTAAACTCTGGACCATTGAGAAGGATAAATAAAAGTTGTGAAAACCTGGATGTAAACCACAAAAGTTTTAATACATGTATTAATTGTCAAAGCATTATTTTCTATTCATGACTAGATCAGCTATTCATGAAGGTATCATAAAAAACATTTCCAGGTTTGCAAAAGACACAGAACCCAATGGACCTGTATATTGAAATCATTATACATGTATTGAAAATCCAGCTACACTGGGATATCATGTGATCTGTGGTTGACCTTGTTTACAGATATATTCAATTTAGGTTATCATATTATCCAATAGAGACACTGTAATATCATGTGATCAGTGGTTGACCTAGTTTACAGATATATTCAATTTAGGTTATCATATTATCCAATAGATACACTGGAATATCATGTGATCATTGGTTGACCTAGTTTACACAAAAGAAAACAATTGCTTGTTTGTGATACTTAGTAGTTTATATGAAAATTCATTGCTTAATAGATTATATGACATTAATAAGTACATGTTGTTTGTATGACATTACTTGGTAGCTTATATATGACATTAAAATTAAAATTAGGACATCTATAATGAACTAGTAATATTTTTTTACAAATTGTAGGGCAGCCATTGTTGTCAGGGAAGATGACCTTGACAAGATCATTAAGGTTCTGGCGAAGGTCAGCCAGGAAAAGATCTGGGAAATGAGGCGGCAGGTGGAGCATCTGTTCAACCACTATATGTCCAGCATGAAGAACATAGCCCTGACCACATTACAGATACTGAATGACAGGGTCTTCCCATATGCTGCGAAGAAGTACGAAGAGTGGAACGATTTCTCTGTCGAGGTAGCTTTTTTCCCCCGCAGATTTAGTGTGCAGAATTCAGGCCAGGCTGTCTGGATGAATTAAACATCTTGTATTAAAATTCTGCTCAAAATATAAAATTTCTCTAAGACTGCAATTTTGTATTTCTGAAGAAAATGAAGGACTCATTCTTAAGGATAAAATCATGTACAATATTTCCATTTTCTTTGTAAATAAATATGGAGATTATAGATCTTCTAAGATATGAGTTTAGGGAATTCTGAATTCGAAATGTTTCATGAAAGCATTGAATAGACACTGAGCTTTTGACATTCTAACAGTACTTAAATAAATCATAAATTGTCTCTTAAAAGTTAATAGAGCTATATATCTCCTGCCTCAGGGTGCTGTAAACAATCCCCTATTCCTGCCCCTGATGCCACCCAGCAGCCAGGGTTTCACCGCAGTCATCCTGACATACGATCGCCTCAGCACACTATTTGAGGTCATCCTCCAGGTGGCCAAGGTACCAAGTCTTGCCAAGATTGTCGTTGTCTGGAACAACCAGGAGAAAGCTCCACCTCCACGTAAGTCCTAGATTGAAAATCTCAGCTTAACTCAAATCAGTTTATACACCATTAAACTTGTTTCTGTGACCTTGCATAGGATACAGTGTTTTGTTCCTGGGATAGAGCAGTACTTCGTTTCTGAGAAGGTATTAGAATGATTCTCACCACAGACAGGAGTTGACCTCTTAACCTTTGAATCAAAGTCAGTGCACATTACTTCTGTAACTCTGTTTGTAAAATATATGTTTGAAATCACCATCATATATGATATACAATTAATGATTATAAAATAAAAAATCCAACTTTAAGGGCTCCAGTTTGTTCTACAATTGGACAAAATGCAATATTATGTTGGCATGTGATGATGATGATGATGATGATGATGATGAAAGGAAACCCATGTTATTGTGTTTGAACTGGTGACCAAATAACCTTTCACATACAAGGTCAGACTGACCAAGGCCTGGGTGTCAATATTGAAAAGCCAGTGTTTTAACCCCTACACTCTCCAGACTACCTGAAATTGTGTTGCTTGATTTATTATAATCCTGCTTGACAAATTGAAATGGGGCGATTAGAGAAATACTTAAGTAGTCCCGTCCTGTCGATCAGTTTTATAAAAAGCTCAAATATTTTTGATGCTTGAGTCAAAACAATGAGGTAGGAGAAGCCATCATCTTGTTAATTTAGGCTTTACTTTTCAGTGTCAGCATGGCCAGTGATTGGGAAACCCATGAAGATTGTTCAGACTCCCCACAATCGACTGAGCAATCGCTTCTTCCCTTACGAGGAGATTGAAACAGAATGTATTCTTGCCCTAGATGATGATATTGTTATGCTTACTGCTGATGAACTGGAGTTTGGATTTGCTGTATGTATTATTTTTTATGTGTGTGTGTATGTTTTTATGCTTCCTGTTAGAGATTTATTTTATTCAGTTATTCTATGCATTTCTGATCCAGGTATGGAAATACGCATAAAATGGTTTTGCAGTAATATTTATTATATCCCAAAACACAAAGCCAACTGTATATTTTCTGATGCTTGGTATAGAACTATCATCCAATGTCCTTTTGTCTCAGTCTGTAAAAGAGTTTAAGCACTCAGTACAAAAGAAGTTATTCAGTGACCAAACCAATTTTAACATAACTCTAACCTGAAAGTTTGTCTCAGGGTCCAAATTCTTAACACAGTCACTTTATACCACATTATTTTCCCATTCTGTAATGTTATTGTACTCAGGTATGGCGTGAGTTTCCGGACAGACTGGTGGGTTTTCCGTCCCGCGTGCACCTGTGGGACAACACGACAGGCAAGTGGCGATACGAGTCAGAGTGGACCAACTCCATCTCGATGGTACTCACAGGGGCTGCCTTCTATCACAAGGTACCAGTGTTTCTTCTTTTTTCCTGTTCATACCAGGAGTAAGGTTCACTTTATGGGCCGTAATATTTAGATAAGCCCAAAATTGTTGTTTATGTACTCCCACCTAACTAATTTTTGGGGTTGTGGGTTATTTTGAAAATTACTTTGTCCCATCCCATTGCTGGTCATCATATTAGTACTATGATGGTGATATAAAAACAATGTAGTGAACTAACACATGGCTTGCACAGGTCTTGAAAAAACTTTGAAAATCACATTTTACCTTCTTAACCCTTGAAAAAAACTTAAAATGAAAAGTCATGAAAAACCCTTGAATTTGAAATGACAATATTGATCATTAAAAAAAAACGTATATCAAGTTTAAAAAAGTGTTTTATTCCTTTTGTGCATTAAAATTTAAGGCATAAGTTGCATTTATGCAAGTCCTAATTTTGAATTTTAAGGCCTTAAAAAACCCTTGAAAACCCCTTAAATTATGCTTCAGAAAATTTGTATGAACCATGTAATACCCTTTTCTAATAAGCAGTATGTCCAAATGAAATTTTCCAGGCAAATGGGGTAGGAGTTAACTCATTTCCAAAATTTTCTTTCCCAGAGTGGAGATTCAAGTGACTTAATGCTTATAGAATATTACTAGGGTTTTTTAACATTGAAACATTGAAACTCAGATTGCATAATTTATGTAGGATAAAAATCAAGTGACTCTTTTGCACCCATTTTAAAAAAAAATGAGTGAGTAAAGTTATGTAGAGATATATTTCCTAATCTCATTGCTTAGTCTTAAATTCATATACTACATCTGTTTTCTCTTTACAGTATTTCAGCCATATGTATACCTACAGTATGCCTGGAGACATCAAGAGCTGGGTGGACGAACACATGAATTGTGAGGACATTGCCATGAACTTCCTTATTGCAAACGTCACAGGGAAAGCCCCGGTCAAGGTCACACCGAGGAAGAAGTTCAAGTGTCCCGAGTGTACAAATACAGAGATGTTATCTGCGGATGTTACTCATATGGTGGAAAGATCTGAGTGCATAAATAAGTTCACTAATGTGTATCAGTCCATGGCGCTGAAGACTATAGAGTTCAGGGCGGATCCTGTACTATATAAAGACAGCTTCCCTAGTGAGCTGAAGAAATTTAATGATATAGGTAGTCTTTGAGTGAAAGGCGCTGAACTCCATTTGACAAACTTTGACTTGACATCACAATTTGAGTTCACTTTCGCTTCGACAGTATTTCAGCAACATCCAGCTAATTACAGGTGGAGGAAGACCCCGAATGCACAGAGGCATCCATAACTTACTTTGAAGATGTAAAGATGGTTGTTAAAGATTGATACATATACTGATGTTACTGCCATAAGAGTATTTAGCTTATTGTTAAACTGCTCTAAATGCTAAGTTATCATTTGTATCGCATAGATTTTTTATTGTTTCGATTTTGCAAATGTGTTGGGTTTAGTGACCCAGAGTATATGTAAAATTATTGTTGTATATTTATAGAATCTGTTTAATTCTTGAACTTGAATGTTAGTATTTGATGCTATAAACAATCATAGTAAGATTTATTTAAATATTTTAGACTTAAACAATAAAAGCTCCTTTCTGATCATTATCTTGATGATGTATACTTGCATTTTGACTTGGTATCTTGACTTGCAAAATGTTTGCAAGAGGAAATTCCAATGTATTATTAGAGTGAGACATTTTTTTTTTCAAGTATAAAGCAAATCTGCTTATTTTATTTCAATAGATTAAGTAGCTGACATCTATCAGCAGCTTGCAGTAAATATATATCATTTATTTGAATTCAACATCCCACCAATAGTATTTCAGTCAGCAGGCTTAATTGGGGTATAACTTATATAAGTATCATTTCCACTGATTTTTCAAATCACTTGGAGTTCAGCACCTTTCATAGCATTGTTAAACTTGTAGATCTGTACATAAGGATGATGTAAATAAGTTTGTAAATATTTTGATATATATGTATTTTTATACTACAAATTTTACGGTGAAGCTATGTCATTTTGAATGTCAAAAGCTTTTTTGTAACACAAAATAGTATATCTGATAGGAAAAGTCCTGGATACTTAAAGAAATTGCTTGCTTGAATCATTATTGGAAGAAATTCCTGTTCTTTATTACATGTATTTAAAGACATTATTAATCCAATGTGTGCTAAAGGTGATCTACATGACAGACTATATCGCCATTTACCGTATGTTGTGTTTGTTTTGAACATTTCTGAAACTGTTGTCAGAGGAAACAAAATTTTTATGAAACTGATCATGTATGAATCTTTCATGACCCTTGAACAAATTGGATAAAGCTGTCCATGTTGAACTGTGGTTGCCATGGTATCCAAGGATTAAAAAAGAAAACATAAGATATAAAAATAATTTTCTCTGTCATGGGTTCTTTTGACACAAATTTTCATTGCATGGCAGTCTATCATGAAAAATTCTTTCTCTTGACAAAGGTAATGAACTACATGTAATGTCCTTGTATAAAAGATATGGAAACTTAAAAAAAATCTTAATTTAAACTAGAGGTCAAAATTCCAATTCCTTTGCCAACAGCTAAAATCTAATGTAAATCTCTGCTCAAGAGTTATGGCCCTTTATAAACAGATAATGTCCTTCATATTGTCTAGCAATGCTACTCAAGTTAGCAATATTGTTAATTATAGGATATCATCGGATATCATCTTGGTCTTTTTGTTAATTAATGTTTTGTTTGTTTTATATACTATATATAATATGTATTCACTTAAATGTATATTTAAACCGTTTAATTTCTCAACACCTGCTTTATTTTCAGTTAAACTGGTTGGTGTTGAAGTGAACATTTCCTGAAAAATTGTGATAGATGATAGAAAATGGTTGTATATGTGTATTTTATTTTAAGAACTGTGTTCTAAAAAATACTAAAGATAAGATTTTAAGATGATAAAAAGGAAAGTTGTTTGTTTCATTGTAAGGTAAGAATTATTTCACAGGTAGTCATAGAAAGCATATTTTCATGAGAGAAGACATTGTTATTCTATAACTATAAGTGAAATAAAATATGATCTTTCTATATAATAAACATTAATGCTGAATTATTGCAATATTTATATATTTCTTGATTTTTTTCATCTCTGTGCTCAGAGGATCCTTAATTTTACTAATTTCATATAGACTTTGTGATGTTACTTTAAAATACCTGAGACTCCTGTCACCAAAAATTAATAACTTTGTATTGTTAATGGTGAATTTTAGGATATATCATTTAGGAATATTTTTCAGCTGTTTTACTGTCAAAGCTTGGAATGAAAAAATTTCATGATGCAAATGTTAAGCTTTAATTTACATGAACTTTATATCTTCTTAATAAAATTACTGTAAAAACCAATCAAGAAATTTGATTTTTTATTGAAACCATTTTAATCATAAAACTGAAAACATTTAACATCTTGAATTTTATTCAAAAATTGATATGGATTGATTGAAGAGCTTAATTGTTTAAAGTTTATAGATGCTTATCCTTTTCAGGAATCCACTGAGCAATCACACAGCAACTCATATGACTGTATACTCATGCAAACACGCACACACATGTATTTTATCTTGTGCTCTGATTCAGCTGAGAGAAATTGACATAGCATTAAATCTAAATGTTATCAAGGAATGTCAATGACTACTTCTAGTTGGAACTAGTCCCCGGACTCCCGGTTGCTGTGTGGTTAGAGCATCCGCCCCAGAATCTGGAGGTCATGGGTTCAATCCCTGGTCGCGACATACCAAAGTCTTTAAAAAAATGGTACTGGTTAATAGCTATCTTGGTTCTCAGCACATAAGGGTAAAAGATTGTTCCAGGACTGGTTGGCCCAGTGTCAGGATAATGTGACAGGGTGTGGTATCTAGTCAAATGTCTACGGCGTGATACAGACGGTCTCAAATAATTGAAATACTGTCAGCAGAACATTAAACCCAATAATCAAACAAAACTGGTAACTTTGACCAGTCTTGGTTAGAGATCAATGAAATTGTCACTACCCACAGTATTCCAAAGTTTTTAAAATTGGTACTGGCATATATCCCAAGTAGAGTGCTCAGCACATAACGGTAGTTTCAGGACAAGTTTGTCCAGTTTCAGGATAATTATGTGACTGAATTTGGTCTACAGTGGAATGCACTGTATCTATCTCAAAGGCAAATACTCCCAATCTTCAAAATACTGTTAGTTGGAGGTTGAACCCAAATAAACCTGTTTTTTTTATTGCTGTCAAAGTTTACAACATTTTAATAAAACGTTACATTTTGCAAGATTTACACTGGCACTTTTACTTATTCCGGATGCCTTCCAAAAATTAAAAAAAAAGAAAAAGATAAAATACTAAAGAAAAATCTGATTAAACCTTTACCTTGTGAATATTCATGTAAAAATTTATTATGTGATGAATATCAATTTACAGAACTTTGAATGGTTAATGAAAAAGGATTTTTCTTTGCCATGCAGACTGTAGAATCTGAGGAAGAATATTGTATGAGAAAACAGAGAAGACCCTAATCTGACAGCTCCTAGAAGGAGGTGTATGTTCTTAGTCTGCTCTGTTTGCCAAAACATCAAAACATGTCTATACAAGGTAATGGATTAAATATCAAATACATAACAAAGTAAGTACAGATAAGTGAAGAAGATTTTGGTGATAGTATTTATCAGACTTGAACTATACATTATAAAGCCTACACATTCAGCACTGGCCCCTATTCTGAGTGGTTACAGTGTCCGCCTCGGCAGCAGGAGGTCATGGGTTCGATCCCCGGCAGCGACATACCAAAGTCGTAAAAAATGGTACTGTTAAAGCTCCCTTGCTTGGCGATCAGCATATAAGGGTAGTTGCAGGACTGGTTGGCTTGGTGTCAGGATAATGTGACTGGGTGTGGTATCATGCCACATGTCTATGGCATGATACTGCAGTGTGGCAGCACTATATCTGTCTCAAGTAGACATCATCACCAAATGACTGAAATACTGTTGGTGGGACGTTAAACCCAACAAAAAAACAAACTTTCAAAATAAGTAATTTTTATACGAGACAATGTAGAACAAAAGGTGACCAGTCCCGGGGGCTGCATGGTTAGAGTGTCTGCCCTTGAATCAGGAGGTTGTAGGCTTGAGCTCTGCATCAACATGCCAAAGTCTCAAAAAATGGTACTGCTATAAAGACCCTTTCACCAGAGGATCAGCAATTCCAGGTATAATTTGCTGGTTTAAATAACCAATCAGTATCTTGGAGAAAAATCTCAAGTGTATGTTTATTTTACACTGAACAATGGGTGGAATTATACACCTGTATGTAGATTATGTACTCAGGGAGTGCTCATTGAATTACATAGGTTTACATCTCATTTCATAGTGAAATGTTCTATTGAGCTCCCTTGCTTGGTGCTCAGCATGTAAGGGTAAATCAAGGACTGACTGGCCATGAATTACTGGTGACAGGATGACGTGACTGGGTGTGGTATCATGCCACATGTCTATGGCATGGTACTGCTGTGTGGCAGCACTATGTCTGTCTCAAGTAGACATAGTCTCCAAATGACTGAATTACTGTTGTGATTTTAAACCAAATAAACTAACAACAAAAGGTGAATATCTGTACATGTATACTGTTCAAACATAATTTTGAAACAATGAAAAGTATTATCAGTACAAATTAGGTTTGTGACAATTTTAAATGGACCCTCAAGAAATTGATTTTAGTTGTTGACTTTACCCCAGGACATAAGCTTGCATCTTTATTAGGGCTGGGTATTGCCAGCAAAAAAGTATCACAATGTATTAATTATGATATTGTAGGCCCTATATGATCCAGTATCATGATACTTGATATGAAATAAATAATGTAGTTCTAACATGGTCAACCAATAGTTTTCTGCTGTAAATTAGATTTCCGTGTCCATTTGCTATGCTGCTAAAAAATTGACATGGAAAAATGTTAGAAAATTGCATTTTTAAGTTGATTTTTAATTTAAAAAAATCTTCTTTTCTTTTATTTTGAAATTTAGTCTACCAGTCAATCTAGTCAATAAAAGGTAACAATGACAGAAATAGACACTTTATGCTGAAGATATAAGCTGCAGGCCAAGCGGCATATTCAATTTCGCTCATCCATTGAATTATTACTTGAGAATCGATTCTTGAGCTTAGAGTCACGATTAGGTATCGTCAGCAAAAAAATGGCGATATATCGATGCATCGATGAAATCAACCCAGCTCTAATCTTTATAATGAATCACAAGACGGGACCCTAAACCTTCATTAGCATATTACAGTGTGGCACCATAACTTCACTATGTCTGAGCTGGTCCGAATGTAGAAACCACATTGTATTGGACTGCATTTTCAGTACATGTATATGAAAATGCACTTTAGGTCAACTTAAGTCACAAAATATAAGTCATGGTCCAATTTTAAATTGCATTAACACTTTACCTAATGTTCAATAAGAATGTTCAAACTCAAATATATAATTTTACTAATTTTCTAATTAGTTTGTAGTGATGAAAATCATGTCAACTATGTAGTTGTTTTTTTTACTTTTAAATGCTCTCTCTCTCTCTCTCTCTATTTTGCAACTTATGATCTTATGATGAAGCTTATATGTCTTTTAGTATAAACACACAGGAAATAGCTGTAGTACCTGCGATTGAATATTTATAATCATATATTCCCGGGAAATACACTCCTCTCCTTACCGATATCCTGTGGATCCGCTGTTTACACCGCACAATTTTGACTGTATTACGTCCTTTTACAATTGTAATTGCTTGTCATTTCATGTAAATTTGACAGCAGTCTAGAAAATGGCAGCCTCTATATGACAATCTTTAATTCTGTAAAATGCATTTATGTTTATGTGTGGTGAGTATAATTAAATAAATATCATTTATTTATTAGTGTTTATTTCATTTATTACTCACGATTAAAAACTAATGAGACAACATCTAGGACTGTATTTTAGATCGTTGCAGAAAGGAACTGTGATTAGAGAACAGGGTAGATTTTATATCACCTTGTCTTCATTTAAACAGGTTACTTATGATAACTTTAGAGACAGCCATTTTGATATTACGAATTAGTTTCAAATTTATAAACTTTCATAAATAATCAAAAGATAAACTATGTCTGAAACGTTATGAACAAGTCTTTTAAAAGTGGTCAAATTAATAGTTAATTTTGAAGATCCTCTGCACACTTTAAATATACTTGTTAGCTGCCAGATGATTTCATAATAGACATTAATCAGTCCATCACACATTACTAATGCACAATCATCTCCCGAAAACAACAGTTTCTCACCACAGATAAAATGCAAGTAGGTAGAGAGCATGTAAAATGTTAACAGATATTGTAAATTAAACCATCCCGAGTATTTTGAATTTATTCATTATAAGGACGCATAAGAATCAGTGTTGATTGGATAAAATGAAGCAGGTGACTGACTCCACCATTTTTATTGATTTTTCATCTGCACCCAGTATGTGCTTTCTAAGTTAGTAAGTAATATACTCTGCACATGTACTGGTAACCAAGTTCTCATTTGAACTGAATGGACTGAATGTTTATTACAAACTTTGAAGATTATGACCACAGAAAGGTTTTTGTTCTGTAAAACTGTCTGAAATTGCAAAATACAGTAAAATATAAATTGGGAATGGCATGTTCATGTTAAATTTTCCCCATTAGATCTAAGCTTTCAAAAAAACAACAACAAACAAACAAAAAAACAACCTACTGACCCATTTTCTTCCCAGTCTGTAAGCGTGGTTTTTACTTTGCTACAACTTGCCTCATACTTTTAAGGTTTTGGCCACTTTTCTTGTCAGACCCCTTTTTTTCAAACCAGTCTTGTTAGTCATGATTTGATTTCTTTAACAAGTTAATTTTCCTCAGTATTTATTTTATTAAATATCCCCCCCTATTTTTTTCACTAAATAGATAGAGCTAGGGACATACTAGGGTTTTTCCCTTCTCTTGAAAATATTATATCAGCAATTTGACAATACATAAAAACACACCTCAAACTAATCTATCAGTGTTGTTTGCTTCTCAATACACAGTGAACTAAGAATGCATTTTTTACATATTTAAATATTCATAGAGGATAGCTTTTATGTTAAGGATCGTCATTCAGACAATTGGACTTGGTGTACAATCTTTCAACAGTAATTTTCCAGTTGTTGATGCCCTTTTATTGTCTATATTTCTATTTCAGGTTCATTTGTGATTGATAATAATCTACAGTTCAAAACAACAACATGGACCAAGGATTAAAGTCGCTATATCTTAAAGATGTTCAGGAGTCCTTGATAAAAGTGCTCCAATTCTTACAGCCATATCTAGCATTAGCCAATGCCCATGCAACATATTTCATAACTGACAACTACTGGGACCAATTCTTACCAAGTGATTTACAAAATGAATTGCTAAATTTATCAATAGATGACCTTAAACAGCTGCCATACTTGATAACCAGTAATACAAACAGACAAGAAAGAAATTTTCATCAAGAATTAGAATCTGATGTTACAAATACCAATAAAGAAAACATTACATCTTACAGACCTTTGGATGCTGAGAAATGTGTTAAAAATGTCAGCACTGAAGGAGAACTTGAATCAGAGGTTAAGATTTTACATGGACAAGATATGAGCAGAATGAGGGATGGCAGTATTCACTATGTATCTGTCAAGGACTTCTGTAGAGCAGCTCAAGAATGCACTTTAGAGTGGACTAATTTAATAGTTTCTAAAGAAGAGTTACTGGCATCACTAGATGTTAAAAGAGAACCCCATGAATTTATTGGTGCATTTATGAACACAAAGAAATGCCATGAAATAGGGGTAATGGCAGAGGTATGTGCCACACTGACAGAAAGTACTAAATGCAATATGGTAAGTCTGTCTTGTAGAATTCAGACTTTTTAAGACATTTTATTTTGATAAGAATAGTTGATTAGTGAGTATATTTGTCACTATGTTTATATTTTTCTTATCCAGGCATTTTATATCATAAGTATACAGGGATTTGAAGTTGAAACAAATCAAGGACATCAATGGAAGAGAGCCATATTTTTCAAACTTCAATTGAACATCCCCTCATGGAGTCAGAACATTACAATTTCATTCAAAGAAAGAGACTACCTGTATCTATTAAATAGATCCTATATAAACCCTTCACCTCATGAATTTTCATGTACAAAATTATGACTTGATGAATATATTTTCATTGAAATTTAAATGGTATATGAAACAATAGATTTTTCTTTGCTCTTCAGACTGTTTTAAATTTGAGTTACAACATTTCATAAGCTCTGATTGCCAAGGCTCCAAAATACATCTATATGATGTAAAGGGTTAACATAACTTATTAAACATTTACATGTATAATGTTTCTTTTAGGTTGTTGACCTTGGCAGTGGTAAAGGTTACCTGGGGAGTTACCTCAGCCTGCAGTATAAACTTCCAGTACTGGGCATGGATGCCATGGCAACCTACACACAATCTGCAGAAGAGAGGCTGAAAACTTTGAACAAACAGTGGGCGGGTCTCTCTAGAAATAAAGTTGCTTCAAAACACAAGAAGAAAGGGAAAACTGCAGGACCAGTAAGAACCACAGGAGCAAGTGATAATACAAACTATGTGGTGAAAACAAATCTTAAAAAGGTAGATACTCCTGAAGCTAAACCATGCATTGATGAGAATTCTAAAGAAAATTAAACCAATCGAAACCATGTATCCAACCTAGATTTGAAATTTAAAGGAAAATATGAAATAAAACAAAAGTATGTGCCTGTCACTTTGTATATTGATAAAAGTACCGACTTTCTTGAGCTTGCTGAAGTTCATTTTCCTGAAATACAAAATCAAGTGTGTGAAAACTGTATGAAGTTACAAGCTTCTTTGAAAACAGATAGTCAGATGTTTAAAAAGACAGAAAAGTTGAGCAGAAATATATGCAGTGCTACCGATACCTCTGTTAAAGTATCAATATGCCCAAATCTAAATATTAAACATGAAGACATAGAAAGTTCAAGTAATGACTTAGGTATAACTAAAAGTAAAGGCAGTTGTGTAGCAAGTGGTGAAATAAATGAAACCGTAAGCTTGATGAAAGATCAGATTACTGAAGGAAGAGGTAAAAATGATAATGTCAGACCCATTGAAAAGACTCTCAACACAGATATTGTGATCGAAGATGAAACAAATGAGAGTGTCCGAACAGACACACATCAATGTTCCAGTTGCACAAACAATAAGAGATTCATGCTGACTGGTTTACACACATGCGGGAATCTTGCCAGTAGCACACTGGATATATTTGTGAACAGTCCATATCTGCAGACGTTATGTAGTGTTGGCTGCTGTTATCATCTTCTGAATGAAGAGTTTGAAGATGATATGGAAAATGTTCCTGAAGGAGGTATGTATTTATAAATAGAGCTGGGTATTACAGGCAAAAATGATATTGCAAATTATTGCCAACCTCTTTTTATAATGTCAAGCTGGTATTTGAAAGCCATATTAACCCTTTATCTTACCAACATGCATGTGCAAATTTAATACTTAATGAAGTTTTATTAGCTGTAACTTAAGGGTAAATGAAACAGTGGATTTTTTTTCTTTGCTATGCAGACTCAGTAGATTCTGAGCTACAATATGGTAATACCGTATGAGCAAACAGAGGTCACCCTGATATGACAACTCCTAGAAGGAGCTTTCTGATCTGGGGCAGCTGTGTTTAGATAGATAGATTTATTTGTATAATATATATATATATATATATATATATATATATATATATATATATATACAGATATCACAGACTATATATCAGAATCACAGAAATCATCACAGAAATCTAGCACACAAGTTAATTACATGTATAACAAATATCACAATTATACAATCTTTAGTTTAAACATTAATTGAGCCCATGAATTTTGAGAGGATAACTCATTAAGTATTTCAACTTATTTCCAAGGCTTTTAGGCTGTAATGCTGCTCTTGTTATTATTTCTGTAGGTTTTGGTTTCCCAAAAAGCCAGTTCCTAAGACAGCAGAAGGTAACTCTTGGCAAAGTGGCAAGGAATCTTGCTTCACAGTCGGTTCACAGAATGCCAGAAATGAAGGAGGTATGTTAAAAATAAAGCACAGGGTTTTCCATGACTCATTAAACTGTCTATTTTGACCCTCACATTGTCTAAAGGACTCCTCTTAAATATTTCAAAATTTGTCTCTTGATCTATACATTTAGGAATCACTTCTCCCCAATATGGAAATAAAAATTATGAGAAAACTCTGTTATCATCATGCTATGTCTAGTTTTCAAAATCTGCTGAGTCATTTAATGGAGAAATCAAGAAATGTTCTAAATTAACTGCCACCTAACAGTAGAGTTTTAACCGCTACCGGAATTCCCACAAATGAAAGTGGTCACAAAATCGGGAAAAACTTGTATAGTGCAAGACATTCTGAAAGGGATCACATCACTTTTGGTCAAGTGATTTTACACAGGGTCTCTTTTTTTTTTCATGATGTAAACAACAGGCATGCAATATTGTCATCACTCTGGTGTTGTTGATAGCGCATTCGTCAGAAAAACTTTAACCTTGGCCATAACTTCTAACCTATTATAACTACTGCCATCAAACCTCACATATTTGTTCACTATCACAAGGGCTACATTCTCATCAAAGGCTATAACTCTTTAGTCCATTTTGACCAAATCTCCTCTTTCAGTTATCTTTTTTCTACAAAAGCAGACAAGCGTTGGCATCTGCATACGGTGCTCTTGTTTAAGATTTTTGTACTGCTTTTGAAAGTCTCAAGGCTTAAGTTTAGCATGTCATATGACATAATTATTGTAATTTGCATGTATCACCACTAGTAACATTACAAGGCTTCTAACATTGAAGACTGAAATTTTCATCAAACCCACATAGAAATTACCAGTCCGGTCAGATGGGCCAGCAAAGAATGTCTTTAATACTACATTTTAATCAATCCTGTACCTCATGAATATTCATGCTCAGTAAATGACATAAAGAATATAAATTAACTGACCTTTGAATGTGAAATAAGGGAGGTTTATTTGCCTTGCAGACTGTGTAGAATTTCAGCTACAATATTGTAGTTTGTATGAGAAAACAGAGGAGACCTTGATTAGAAAGCCCTGATAGGAGCTGTCTGATCTGGGTCTGCACTGTTTGCCATAGCATCAAAAATGCCTATAATCAAGAGATGAAGTGTTAAGAGCAAAATAATGACAAATTTACATAATTGTAAGTTGTCAGTATGTATCCAGTTGCAGGGTGAGAGGTTCTACCCTCGTGCTCTGCTCGAGGTGATGCTGAGAGACCTGGTTGGTGATGGACCTGTCTCCAGGGGAGGGCTCCGCAAACTAGAGCAGAGGACGGCATCAGTACAGGAATACATAAAGAAGGCATGGCAGAAACTCTGTGTTTCACACAAGGTGTTTCATCCTTTGTTTCATACAGAAAAGAATATTTTGAGCAAGTCTTTGACTATTTATGAGGTCTTGGTATAGTTTACCAAAGTCATGACTACCAGTTTATCATAATCATTTTATTTATTACTGTTTTGTATAGGGAACTTTACTTCTAGTATAGGCAACTTCTCCTTCATGGTTCAGTATGTTTCAAGTTCTCTTCAAACAAAGGTAGTACACAAAATTTAGGGCTGAATGTGAATATTTTATATTGGTAAATGCATATTTAAGAAGATAAAACAGTTTCTATGTGCTTGAAGCGAGATAATTTCCATTTAATGTCTCCACAGACAGATAATTGAACTCTAGCTAACCTTAGCTTAGCTTAGCTTAGAGACATCAGATTTATTGTCAAATATTGTAGAAATGTTTGTGGGGGAATAGGTGCATGGAAAATACATGTACATGTATTTATCAACTTAAGGGATAGCTCAAGTTGTTAAATTTTCCAATTTCTTCTCAACTTTTATAATGCTTTTATAATAGGCAGCTCTGTTTTTACATTGATTATCTACATGAATGAAAAACAATTATCTTAGGGTTCTCACTAAAATTATGAAAACTGAAACCTTGACAAAGATTTTCCAAAATTTCTCCCACATTGGAAGTACTTTAGAAAAACTAGGGGTTTTTTTCCAAACAATTCAAATTATGAATTCCTGAGAAACCTGATTATCTTATATTCCAATTTTCTTCATAAATTTTAGATAACAGATGAAGATATTGAAAAATACGTGACAAGGTATGCAGAAGAAAGGCACAAACTTGCAGCTTTTTTCCAGTTTAAGGCGGTACTGGCTCCCTGCATAGAGACAGTCATTATATTGGATAGAGTGTGCTTCCTACTGGAGCAGGTAACCAAATCTGGTTTAATTTAAATATTTTTCTTATCTATGGTGAATAAGCACCTTTGATACACATGTAATGTTCCAGATGGTACAGTTTCCTCCCAGTAACAAGAAGGTTGTGGGTTATCTCTCTTGCTTGGCACTCAGTATATAGAGGTAGTTCCAGGACAGGTTGTCAGTCAGGATGATGTGACTGGGTGTGGTATCTTACTACTTGTCGTCAGTGTAATACTGCAGTGATGTAGCCCTATATTTATCTCACATCCACAAATGACTGAAATACTGTTGGAGGGACACTAAACCTTTGCAAACAAACATACATACAATAGTTGCTGCAAGCTGATAAGATTTGATAACAGTTGTTCCTTTTCTGTTGTTTTTAGCTCAACTATTCGAAGAATATGAAAGCTATTGTAGTTGCCCTTGCGTTGGCGTCGGCATTGGCATTGCAGCTTTTGGTTAAAGTTTTGCATGCAAGTTACTATCAACCTTATATCTCAATAACCATTTATGGTATTGACTTGAAAGTTTATGAATATGTTTAGGGGCATCAGACAGCCAAGGTAGATAACTCTTGATTGAATTTAATATGAATTAGGCCCCCTTTTAACTTTTTAAATTTTAGTTAAAGTTTTGCATGCAATAGAAAATTTGGTTAAAGTTTTGCGTGCAAGCTATTATCCAGTTTGTATCTCAATAACCATTCATGGTATTGACTTTAAAGTTTATGAATATGTTTAGGGGCATCAGATAACCAAGGTAGGTAACTCTTGATGGAATATCTTACAAATTATGGTCCCTTTTTAACCTAGAAATTTTGGTTAAAGTTTTGCATGCAAGATACTCTCATGCTTATATCTCAGTATCCAGGCATGTGTTTGATTTAAAACATCTTTAATATGTTTAGGGGTATCATACTTTCATGGTAGATAACTCTTGACGGAATATGTTAGAAGTTATGGCCCCTTTTTTAACTTTGAAATTTTGGTTAAAGTTTTGCATGCAGGTACTTTCATGCTTATATCTCAGAAATTGCTTGTGGAATTGACTAGAAAGTTAAGGAATGTCTTAAGTGGCATCAGAAAACCAAGGAGGATAACTTTTGGGCTGAACTTCATGCAAATTACGGCCTTTTTCTAACTTGGATTTTTGGTTAAAGTTTTGCATGCACAGTGTTATTGTGCTTATGTCTTAGTAACTAGGCATGGGATTGCTTTTAGACTTCATAAAAATATTAAGGGGTATCAGACTATCAAGGTATATCATTTTTTACTATTATTATGTACAGTGTATGTGAAGGGCAAGAATTGAAATAGATTTCATTTGATTTACCAACAAGCTTTTTGAATAGTCGAGCCTGCTGTCCTCTGACAACTCTTGTTATACATCAGTAGACCAACCATTACTGATATTTTATATTGAAAAAGAGTGAATTTTATTGTTTATTGTGTTATTTCCCTCTATAAAACCATCATAATTATCGACAATATTTGATATGAAATAATATATGTAAGTATTTTCATCAGAGAAATAATGATGAAATTCACCCCGAAGTATTTAACCCTTTCCCTCATATAGACTCATTTTGACGCACTCAAAAGGTACCACATAAAGCCTGATCTGCAGAAAAACACAGTTAAACCTTACCAAATTTAATTACAAAATCCTCATTTCCAGACCACTGAGGAGCAGCGAACAGCATAAAACCTGATCAGCCTGCGAGTTACTCGCAGGCTGATCTGGTTTTCTGCTGTTCACATAGGTATTTTCATGGTTTCCTCTATGAGGGAAAGGGTTAAGTATTACATAACACTAAGTGTGGCTACTGCAATTCGAGACAATCTGTAAATTTTTATGCTTACTATTTCATAGGGATGGGTAATATGTTGTAATATTGCCATATATCACAAAAGCATGTGTCGGCCAATATATCGCAATATGATTTCAAATATTGCAATATATTGTGTTTTAGTGGCTGAATAATTTTCAAGTATTAAGTAGATCTAATAAATAGAAACAAATAGCAACTATGTTTATACATCATTAACTTTTTTTATTCTTAAGTAAATTTCACAACTTCAGAATGACAATTGCACGATGGTTATGCAATATAAACAAGCTATTATGTTTAAGTGGTAATGGTTCCTTTAAGAATGAGAGGAAACTTGAGGTCAAAACATTAGTTGAAAAGTTAAGGCAAAGAATTTTGAGATGGTACCTTACACAAAAAGCTCATAATATGAAAATACCTTAAAATAACTTAGAATAAAAGAAGCGTTCACATCTTTTATGAGGTTTTGATTTTAGGCAATATATTGCATTATATCGCAATATTAGGTTCAAATATCGCAATATATTGAAATATCATTTTTGCCTGCAATACCCAACCCCACTATTTCATAATATCCATCCTATGTTTTAGACACAGCAGCCTCTGAAACAGGTACTGGTAGTACAGATGTTTGACCCAGTTATCTCCCCTAGATGCTATGGAGTCATTGCAAGGAAGTGATGTGTATTTCATGGATTGTGAAACAGAAGCAACCTCATTTTTACTCTTTAAAATTCTTGTTAAAATTAAAATCAGATATATATATATATTTTAACCTTCCTTTAAGAATAGACTTTGCTTCTGATAGGTATGCATGTATGTGTACTTTACAGAATGAGTCACAACTTTTAGTTATTTGTGTTTTTATGATCACTAAGTTATCATTAGTAAATTAAAAGATTAGGATTATTTCTTTTTTAAATCTTTTTTTTAGACTATAAATATGTTCATAAAAAGTTGTCATGATCAAGTGGTTAAGAGTTCAAACCCCACTGGGGCAAGATTTTTCACAGGTGAAAAGTACTAGCCCAAAACAGGAACTGTCAAGAGGAATAAGTATGAGTTGTAATAATTTGTTTCCCAATCGACGTAAAGATGTAAAGGGGAACCACAAAGAATTTTTTTATCTAAAAATCTCCTTATTTTGTTCATTTTAGTAAAAACATGATAGTTTTTTTTTAAATAAATCATTTAAAGGATTTCAAATGCCGTTTTTGTGATTTTTTTTGTCACATGAAATCTAAGAGCAACCTTATCCTTCATTATTTCATAAACAAGTGTCTTACTATGAATCATCTTCAAAAACACATCAAATTAAATCAGGGGATGCTGTGGCCGAGCGGTTACAGTCTGAGACTACAAATCTCGCAGCCCCTCACTGCTGTGGGTTTGAATCCCGGTAGGGACTTCGGATTTTTCATGTGAGGAAGCCTTCCAGCTGGCTTGCGGTAAGTGGGTGGTTCTACCCGGGTACCTCTGTGTACTCAGGGTCTTCCTCCACCTATAATTAGCTGGATGTCGCTTTATGATTGAAATACTATCGCAGCAACGGTAAACCCCAATACAACAACAACAACAAATTAAATTCAATTTACTTTTTAATCAAGTATAATGTTTAAGGTTTTATCAGGCTGCGTATGTGAATTTAAGCTTAATTGTTAATCTTGATTAAAAGGCTTAATTTGTGATTACAAAAAATAGATGTGAATTTAAAGTTAGAATTCATGAATCAGTATTATCATTTTTAGCTCACCTGAGCACAATGTGCTCATGGTGAGCTTTTGTGATCGCCTTTTGTCCGTCGTCCGTGCGTGCGTGCGTCCGTCCGTCGTCAACAATTTGCTTTAAACAACATCTCCTCATGAACCGCTGAAGGGATTTTGACCAAACTTCACAGGTACCATCCTTATGATGCCCTCTATCAAAGTTGTACAAAATATTCAGATTGGTTAAAAAAGTAGGTCACAGGAGCTAAAAATAGATTTTAAAAATTCAAACTTTGAAAATCTTCTTCTGCAAAACTGCAAGGCCTAGAGATTAGATATTTGGTATGTAGCATCATCTTATGGGCCATTACCAAGATTGTACAAATCATAGCCCTACGGTGATAAATGCCCCCGCACCAGGGGTCACTTGTTTTACATAAAGTTATATAGGAAAATCTTTAAAAATCTTCTTCTATGAATCCATTAGGCCTAAAGCTCAGATATTTGGTATGTAGCATCATCTAATGGTTCATTACCAAGATTGTTCAAATCATAGCCCTACGGTGATAAATGCTCCCGCACCAGGGGTCACTTGTTTTACATAGAGTTATATAGGAAAATCTTTAAAAATTTTCTTCTATGAATCCATAAGGCCTAGAGATTAGATATTTGGTATGTAGCATCATCTTATGGTTCATTACCAAGATTGTACAAATCATGACCCTATGATGATAAATGCCCCCGCACCAGGGGTCACTTGTTTAACATAGAGTTATATAGGAAAATCTTTAAAAATCTTCTTCTATGAATCCATAAGGCCTAGAGATTAGATATTTGGTATGAAGCATCATCTTATGGTTCATTACCAAGATTGTACAAATCATGACCCTATGGTGATAAATGCCCCTGCACCATGGGTCACTTGTTTTACATAGAGTTATATAGGAAAATCTTTAAAAATCTTCTTCTATGAAACCATAAGGCCTAGAGCTTAGATAATTGGTATGTAGCATCATCTTATGGTTCATTACCAAGATTGTTCAAATCATAGCCCTATGGTGATAAATGCCCCCGCACCAGGGGTCACTTGTTTTACTTAGATTTATATAGGAAAAACTTTAAAAATCTTCTTCTATGAATCCATAAGGCCTAGAGCTTAGATATTTCACATGTAGCATCATCTAATGGTTCATTACCAAGATTGTTCAAATCATAGCCAAACGGTGATAAATGCCCCCGCAATAGGGGTCACTTGTTTTACATAGAGTTATATAGGAAAATCTTTAACAAAAATCATCTTCTATGAATCCATAAGGCCTATAACTTAGATTTTTGGTATGTAGTATCATCTAAGGTTCATTATCAAGATTTTCAAAATGGTGGCCGTTTGGAGATAAATGACCCCGCACTAAGTCTTCTCCTCTGAAACCATAAGGCCCAGTGCTTATATATTTGGTGTGTAGTATTGTCAGGGCTAAAATGTTTAAGATTGAGTTATATCAGAATTTTTGTCTGTTTAAAAACCTTGTAATCAGTTGTAGCAATGGTACTCAGGTGAGCGTTTCAGGGCCATCATGGCCCTCTTGTTGACTATTATTACATGCAGTATATGTGAAGGGCAAGAATTGAAATTTGATTTACCAACAAGCATTTCGAATAGTCAAGCGTGCTGTCCTCTGATAGCTCTTGTTTTATTATTAAATTGACCGCAATTACTTGGCCTATTCCTTGACTTGGATAGTAGTGGTACAGTGGTGTTTATTTCTTGTTTCTTGTCTTATTCTTGAACCTATATGAACTGACGTTAATTTGGAATGCTAAGTTTTAGTAATTATTGGGAACATTACAAAAAGTAAAAGGCGAAATTATTTTAGTTGGAACCAAATTATGGAAAATAGCAGTAAAAGAAGAACAGTCATTACTGTCTGTTTATAACATCTCATTTGTTAATCCCCTGCCGCGAAGCGGGAGGTGGGTTATAGGAATGGCCTTCGTCTGTCTGTCCATCTGTCTGTCTGTCTGTCCGTCCGTAACGTTTTCATGTCCGCTCCATATCTCCAATACCACTTGAAGTTTTTTCATGAATCTTACCTCAAATATATATCTAATTGAGACGATGTGCAGAACATAGGTTGCAGTCATGTTGGCTCAAGGTCAAGGTCACACTTGATGGTCAAGTGTTTGAACCTTCAATTTCAATTTACAATTTTGTGTCTGCTCCATAACTCCTATACTCCTCGAAGGATTTTATTGAAACTTGCCTCAATTATAAACCAAATTGAGATGATGTGCAGAACACAGGTGACAGTCATGTTGGCTCAAGTTCAAGGTCACATTTGATGATTCAGTGTTCATTCCTGGATATTTTTGTTTCCATGCTATATTTTCTGAATAACAGAAAGTTTTTCATAAGTCAACTACACCAAAATGTTGGCAGAAGCACGGCAATTTCCATTAGAGGAAAAACATGTCTCCTCTGTCAATGCCGGGATATAGCTGTCCTTTGGACTGTCTTGTTTATAAGTTGTAAAGTTATATGTATATTACAAGGTATCAGATGTACAGAGATCTATTATTATATGTCACAATAGGTATATGATATATAGTTATTATATGCCTGATGTAATTACAAAGTAATAACTATAACATCTTCATAATACCACCTTTGATTTTTGGTGATTATATAATATACAGTACTGCTCACAGCCATTGAATGTCTAGACTCATCTCCAGATTCAGCTAGAAATATCTTATGTCATCAACAAAAAGATAAATAATTATATTTAATGCTGTATAATGCTTATTCCAGTCTCTAATTTACTAGTATTACGGAAGTCTGTTATTAACTTTAGCAAGAAAGGTCACAAATGTCCATTTAAAGTACATTCAGCCATTGATCATGGATCCAAAGTTGTTTGTTTGATTCCTACTTGGGTAAGAATATTTAAAGTCCTGCCCAGACACAAAGTACTGGTACAGTTATGGAAATATCTAGTAGTTTTAGTACATGTTTAAAAAATTAATCCAAATTGACAAAAAGAAATACAATCTTCCATGTTATTCTGTCGGACATGTTTATATAGGTATTCCTTTTAGTTTCAACTCTTTTTATCAACGTTTTTTGGCCAAAGGTCTTTGTCGATATATTGTCAATATTTTGATAAAAGCCTTTGGCCCAAATTTTGATAAATGAGAATTAAACTTAAAGTATTTATAAGGTTTTGATTAAAACAACGTTGGCAAAAATAGGAAATGTTTATAGATCGGTCGACAACAAAAGATCCACTGTACGTTGGTATGAACCCAAGTCCCTGTGCCTGAGCTATTAGAGCATCTTCACATTAATCAGGGGATTGGATTCCCAGCCCCGTCATGCCAAATGTTAAAAAAAAGATGTGGGGTAAGTGTCAGGGTAATGTGACCCAGTTTAATTTTTTTTAAGATAGATATTTAAATGGGGTCGGGCCACAAGTTCTAGCAACCTTAGTTACCTTTCCCCTATACAATAATTTCACGGTTCACTAAATCTTATTGCCCAAACCCTCACCGCGTGGGTTCGAATCCCGGCAGGGTCATTCGGATTTTCATGTGAGGAAGCCTTTCAGCTGGCTTGCGGTAGGTCGGTGGTTCTACCTGGATGCCTCCGTGCATTGGGGGTCTTCTTCCACCTGTAATTAGCTTGACGTCGCTATATGACTGAAATACTGTCGAAGCGACGGGAAAATCAAATAGTCAAGTCATATTGCCCAAAGTCCTACCCTTTTGAATCTGATTCAAATTCATCTTCACGGGTAAATTTCTTATTTATTTACATCATAATGTTTATCAAATATTGAATTATAGATTACCAATTTAAGAGAGAAAGGAAAGGACTCAATAACAGGATGTCTTTGTACAGAATTGGGACATTCTAAAACAAACAAAACTAAATAGAGAAGAAAAAAAAGGAGACAAAACTTGTGGAGAAAAAGAAATAAAACATAAATATTAACAAAATATACAGCGAAAGTCTGAGAAAAAAACACACAAAGCAAATAGTTCATGGCTTGGTAGCTGATGATGGGTGTACATAAGGATAGTAGTTTTTGCTAAATTTCCTCGCCTTGCTCTGGTGCAAAGAAAACTATCGGTCACATAATTATTATAAGATTACTATTGTTTTGAATTTATATAAATGTCGAACTGCTTCAAAGATATGAGCGATCTCTTAAAATGAAAGTATGTCGCTTCCTGTCAGTAACAAATCATTCTAAGTGGATGAAATGCTCTTACCTGCCTGAAAAGTTGAGCTAGGGTATCGCACCCGGACTCCCTTGTATTCAACCACTGTCTCTTCAGCAAAAGAAAAAAAACTTAGATCGTAATGTCTTAAATATTGCTATAATAATCAGAAAAATGATAGCTATCCATTACTATAGAAGGATATCCAAACGTGTGTGTGTATATATATATATATATATATATTATAAATTGGTATTGCATTGCAGCGATTTCTCTCTTATAGACAGTTCCCAAATAACTGCAATACTGTTGGTGGAACCAACGGAACCCACGGAAACAGATCACCTGGGGTATGTTTCACGGAACATTTCACGTTCTTATTTTTCTCCGATTCTGTGTTCGACAAATGGAAATTAAAAAAAAATGTGTAAGAGCATGTATTCTTTAGGCAATGAATAAGAGAGTCATAGACTTTTTTGAATTTTGAGTTTAGAAGAATAAATATCTTTTAAAAATCGCATGCCGTAGGATTGAGCACAATGCTTAATATGACATATAAACAATTTTACTCTGAAATGATAACTGTTCAGTGGGTAATCAGTTCATTGTAGCAGACGATGATATGACACTCGCCATGTTGTAAAAATACACACATGAAATTTTCCACAATTCCTTGAATTATACAGAGTATTGACTCACTTGTGCATTTTCTTTTATTGATTATTTTTTGTTAGTTTATTTAACACGTTATCTCCAGCATCAATTATTGATATATTTCAATTCAGCTCGATTTCAGAAATGCAATCGTTTTCAAAGAAACAAAACTAACATCACGAAGTAATAAGACAGAAAATAAAACTTGGAACTATATCTTCGCGTAGTAAAAAGGAGGAAAATGTCTAAATATAGCCCGGAATGTTGTCCGATGCAGAAATGTGTGCTACCGCAGAACAAATCGAGTTTCAAGAATAAATTAGAAAATTCTATTTTCATGACTGATTTCTATGTAAAACAGTCGTTTCTAATTTACTTAAAAATGTCTCATTGAAAAAAGAAAATGATAATGATATTGATAATTAAAACAATACAGACTGAGTCTGATACTATCACCCCCGTCACGTGACAAAAACGTCTATTTGTGGAAAGCGTCATTATTATATGTGTGGCTACAACGTCATGACGTCATAACTTTTTTGTGTAGAAACCAACAGTTGTCGTTATATTTTTACAACAGCACTATGTCCGGAGAAATAACGGGATATAGCATTGTTATAAAAACTTTAAAAAGTGAAACCTCATCTCGGTTTTCACGCATAAGACAATTTCTGAGCTCACTTTTATCAAACTTGTTATATAGATTACGTCATAGAGCCTCAAAGATTATTATTAACGGGAAACCAATAATCCCAGAACCAGACGTTCCTCCGTTACAGGTACGACAGCTCAGTTTCAAGCAGATGCAAAGGCTGAGGAAGGTTCTTCAAGAACTTGGCAATGAAACTGATCACAGAAAGCGTAAATATTGTAGACCAGGGTTTTTTGCTCCTGCGTCAACGCCTGTGGCCGATGACATAGACATAGAGGTGATTAGAGCTGGCGAGGATATCTCTGAAATTGACAATATTTTCGTAGATGAAGCTGAATGCAAAAGTCTTGGAGATGATACAAATATCGATGCTACTGAAACTGTGAAGGAAAGGAAAGCAGTTAAAAAGGCAAGGCCTAACGCGGCAAAGGGAAAAAGAGGGGAATTTATTATACCGCCATATGTTATAATCGACGAAGACCTTGTGTCTTCTAGCTCATCATGCAAGAAGAAAAGACCAATGGCTGCGAAAGGAAGACGAATGAAGGAAAATGTGGAGTTGATAGACCTTCCAGCGGATTTACTCGTTGAGAAGTTAAAAGAAATTGATAAAGATGCGCATTACAGTGTTAACACAAGATGTCGCCCACAAGCTGCTAGAGGTCCACGACAGATTCACTTAGAGGATCACCCAATAGACCTTCCGGTGGATGAACTCCTCCACAGGTTTAGGCTTGAGGACGAGAACCGAGGTATGAAAACCGCGAGAGGTAAGCGACCCCAGGCTGCCAGGAGATCTGGGTATAACACTGTAAGGGAGGAAGAGTCTGATGAAATTCCTGACGACCTCCTTGATGAGGTGAATGATGAAGTGGATGAGGAAAGTGAGACGGAATCCGATGATGACATTTTCAATGTGCCTTATCTTCCAAAGTCACAGAGGAAACATTCTTCTGGTAATTGTTTATTACTGCCATTAATCAAAATAATTTTAGTTGTGTTGTTTGTTTATTGATTATAAATATATACATGCGCATTTGTTTAATATTAACATGCATGCTGATAAAGAGGAATTAAATGGATAAGTATTATCTAAAAGCAAGAAAGATAAAGTCGTATGGGTGATTGGAAGATATACATACATATACATGTATTTTCATTTAGATTTGACACTGCCCTGGATGAAATAGACGTTTTGGTCACGTGACGGGGTTCGATGGGCAGATAGACACTGGTAAGTTCACTATAGATCTAATAAAATATCAATACATGTAATAATAATGATAGAAATAGTAAAAAATATAATACATATATAATATACACTACTAAGGAATCTTATTCAATAAATTATTGAATTGTATTACATGTGAATATATTTTCGTGATTGAATGGATTGTAATTCAGACCCCGTTTTCTTCTGAGTGAAAAAAACAACTTACCGGGGTATTTCCAAGAACACAGGACTACATTTTGTATATATATGGTTATAGTAATCACGCCTCATACCCATGAGTCTATCTCTGTAAAACAGGATTTTTCAGGTATCAATTATGAACATGCAATGGGTTTGATCCCCGGCCGCGACATCCCAAAGTACTATAGTATAACTACCTTGTTTTATGTATGGGATGTACAGATTTATAAAAGTTTAGGAATAACTAAATCATATTTCCCCTTTTTTCTTACAGGATTGGCAATTTAGATAACGAGGCGAAAAACTCAGGAAGAACGGCTATTTGTGTGATTTGTCTCTGTGTTAAATTATATTATTTATGTAAATATTAAAATGATCAGAAATCATAAACATTTGTTTCGTTTTTATTTCATTATCCTGTTTTAAACGTTGCAATAATCGTAATATCGGGAGGTCGTAGGTTCGATCCCCGGCCATGACATACCAAAGTCGTAAAATATGGTACTAGTATAGCTCCCTTGCTTGGCACTCAGCATATAAGGGTAGTTCCAAGACTGGTTGGCCCGGTGTCAGGATAATGTGACTGGGTTTGGTATCATGCCACATGTCTATGGCATGATACTGCAGTGTGACAGCACTATATCTGTCTCAAGTAGACATAGTCTCCAAATGACTAAAATACTGTCGGTGGGCAAACAACAATAATCGTTTTCAGATAATATTCAGATAGCGAACTCTATCTATTCCATACTACTAATCAATTTCATTTATTTATTCACTTACTTATTTCACCAAGCCGAATACATATATTAGTATATTTATTTTAAATTGCTGTACTTCTTTTTACGGAAAAATCTTAGACTTACAAGGGTATCTCCGTGGCCGATAAGTGAAAATCGCTTATTATGTTTCTAAACTCCTGATCGCCATCGATTCGAGTCCTATGGCCACGTTCTTTACTAAGGTACCCGGTGCGTTGCTTTGAGCTAAAAACAGCTGCATTTAAATAATGTTCTTGGTTTTTTTAAGTAAGCTTATAATGTTTCTAAACTCCTGATCGCCATTGATTCGAGTCCTAGGGCCACGTTCTTTACTAAGGTACCCGGTGCGTTGCTTTGAGCTAAAAACAGCTGCATTTAAATAATGTTGTTGATTTTTTTAAAATGCAACAGCTTTTCGGTCAAAGCAACGTACCGGCTACCTTTGATTCTCTAAGGATATTAAGTTATTTTGTACCATCCATAGAGGCTGGTAATATATATATATCCGAAACAACGTTACGAGCACCTTTGGTCGGACCTCAAATAAAGAGGAAAGAAATTTTGTCAATTGTACATATAGGAATTTTTGCAATGATACTGCGAAAAAAAGAAAGAAAAGAGAGAGAGAGAGGGAGAGAGAGTGAAAGAAAGAAATAGACAACGTCATCTATAAAATAAATTACTAAAGCATCCAACAACACCGAATTTGAGCTTTGGACTACATGTATTTGGTTGAGTGATTTGGTTGTGTGTTTTGGTTGAGTAAAAATACCTGGTATGAAAAAATCTCCATCTCATTAGTTCTATAATTGAAATGCTACGTTCCTTGAGTGTAAGGATATGAGAAATATATTTTATATTTAAATATACCTGGTTACCAGTACCTGCTAATCGTACCAATGTTGTCGCAGGTGACGCAATACTAGAGAGAGAGAGAGAGTAAGAGAGAGAAAGGTAGGTTTTTTTTATCAAATAAGTTTGATAATCTATATAAGTATGCTTTCAATTCCACCCAAAACTGTGGCGACTGGTCAAAGCGCCCGCTCCGTAACCGAGAGGTCGTGGGTTCGATTCCCATCCGTATTAACATGTTACTGTCAGGTTTGTATCTCTTGTACGTGATGCTCAGTATACAAGGGTAGTGTTGTACTAGGACTGGTCGGTTCGATGTCATGGTAATGTGCCTGGCGTGATATATACAATACCACTTGTGAACGGTGTGGTATCGATATGAGGCAGCACTTTAATTGTCGGACAAAGAGAAGTCCCCAAAGAACTGAAATACTGTCGGTGGGACGATAAATCCTTTAAAATTACGTGCTAATTCATTGATGGTTGAAAAAATATGAACAGTGTGAGTGAATGGTATAGATCTATGTACATGTACTTACTAGTAAGTGTTTGAAGCGTTAATTAGATCATAATTTACCTCCGAGTGCATGGTTTATATATTTTGTTTTTATTGGTGTACCCTTCTTTCGAAGGGTTAAATAAATTAGTCTATAGACTCATTGACTGTTCCACTGCACGGAAATCTTTAGTAAAAGGCGAAAGATTTATGCGCGTCTGTAGTGAAACCAGAGTGACACATAATATTAAAATAAAGATTATGTACATTTTAATATATAATTTTAAATTCAGTTACGAGGGAGACCCAATTAAAAAAGTAAAAATAAAAATGGGATAATACATTGATATGATTTATTTTAAAGAGTTATTTTTTAAATCATAAATAATCTTTTTCTATGTAATATAAAATTTTTTTTAAAGGGAAAAATTTTTTTTAAGGAGTACACTCGATCAACCAAAACTGAACTTAACAAATTACGCGATAAGAAAATTATGGAGTAAATGAAAAGGTGAGACTTATGATAATATGTTGAAAGAAATAATATTAAATGGCAATATATTAATTCAGAAATAGTCTATCCATGAAAAATTATCTTATGATAAATAATATTAATTTTTTTTTAATTAAAGGGGAATAATTCATTTTAATGGAGTAGACGTGGATATTATTGATTTGTTTTTAAAGCTGTCATATTTATCAAATAACACGAAATTCATTAGTAATTAAGAAAAATGCATTGATTTTAGTGATGCACAAGTAACAAATTATAATTGTTTTTTATCTTTTCTTTTCTTTTTTTTTAATATTCAAGACTAGATTTTATTATATATACAGTGAAATACAATCGAAAGAGGACTCAAACAGCTGGATTAAATGTGTTTGAGGAGACTAACATTGATGTATGTATGTATGTATGTATGTATGTATGTATTATATATATATATATATATATATATATATATATATATATATATATATATATATATATACACACACACACACACAAACGGCCTCTGTATGTAAAAATAATATGGATCGAGAGGTCGATTTTTTAAATTTTAATTCCTAGTTCAAAAAAAAAAAAAGTTAAAAAATGACCTCTCCAATTATTTTTTTACTAATGCACTTTTCATCTTAGATGTAATATTTTCGCTGTCAGGATTCAAAGTTTAGATTTCAATGCATCCACAAGATGCCATAAAATATATATGGAAAATGCTACTTAACTGGGAGTCATATTTTTTAAGCCTAGAGAGACTCGGGACTCATGCAGGGAAAATTATAAAGTAATAGCTGCCTCTCTCTATATAAATAATATTAATATTAAGAGATATCATTATTATTTATTAATTTTTATTTTATATTTAATATAAAGAGACAGGTTAGGTTATAAGGTCAAAACAGTAGAAAAGAGAATTAGAGGGGGACTGTATGCTTATTATAAGCTGTCCATTAAAACATTTTGTTTTAATCTTTTCTTGTTTAAATATGCTATATATTAATCTAATTATGTCACCTAAACAATACATCCTCTGATTTTTATTTTCTTTTTGTCAGTTACCTCCCGCGCGTGTATGTATATTTGTGTTTACCATTGTTAATAAATAAATAAATAAATAAATAAATAAATAAATAAATAAATCAATAAATCAATCAATCAATCAATAAATAAATAAATATGCATATTGCTATTTCATGTCAATAGAAAGTGTTGAGTTAATAGTAAAAAGGTGGGTGGGTTAAGTTTTGCCTAAAAAGCGAACAAAGATCTTGATTTTGGTTATTCAAGCACATACCTTTTTCGTAATAAAACGCCGCCCAGACGTATTTCGAATACTTATAAGAAGGCCTACATGGAAATGAATTTTTTCCTTTACTGATATATGTGACATAAACGTTTTAATTATATATGTTACATAATTTGTACGTATTTTGTGCTTTAAATCGTTCACATACAATTCGTCCATTGAAAGCCAGAAGGGGCTATCAGCCTTCTTTTTACATATGCTGATAGCCCCTTCTGACTTTCAATGGACGAATTATAAGTGCATAATTGTACATTTTTTAAGGTAGTAATTACATGTATTATTCTGGTGAAATAAATAAATATATTGACAAACATTTCCTTTTCCGGCGTAATTGTCTAACCTCACCTTTGACCTACTCTGATATAATGACGTAAGACATTTGTAACGATTTTCATTGGTAGATATTCCTATACCCCCGGAAAAAAAGTTACGCACGGTCGTTTGATGAGATGACAACTAGCTGAAATTAATATTTCGTATTCACGAAATTTTGAGAAAATACTCTGTCTGAATACAGTTTGATAAATAAACAGTTTGATGAACACTGAGAATTGAATCGAGACGAAATACCTACAGTTTAT
>CM037779.1:44321811-44371811 GCA_021229015.1 Solen grandis | reverse complement strand
CTATCATTGGTAATACATGTAAATCGAAAAAATTAAATTTCTAGTTTAGTGTTCATTTCTTTCTATCAGATATTGAGTTTTATTTTGTCTGAAATGTTTTCACTTTGAACATGTCTCGATACTGAAATATACCTTTATAACCTTCAAAAAAAATCTTATATACAATACATATACAATATACAAGTGTATACATGTACAATAATGAGCATTTTAAAAGTGTTTTAATTGACATTGGTAATATAATTAATAATTAATATAATAACAACTCAGTAATATACCAGTCACCAATATCACGCATCATAACCCTTTCCCTCATATAGACTCATTTTGACGCCCTCAATAGGTATCACATAAAGCCTGATCTGCAGAAAACCACAGTTAAACCTTACCAAATTTAATTACAAAATCCTCATTTTCAGACCACTGAGGAGCAGCGAACAGCATAAAACCTTATCAGCCTGCGAGTTACTCGCAGGCTGATCTGGTTTTATGCTGTTCGCATAGGTCTTTTCATGGTGTACTCTATGAGGGAAAGGGATATGCGAGAGATCTACTAATTGCAAAGGGTCTGTCAAGAGAACATGCAACAGTGACCGGATAGTCAAAGTGACCGCTATATGGCGGTCAAATATGTAATTAAATATCAAACTGACCGCTAAACACAGGGTGACTGGTTAAGATCGATATTCTCTTATACATGTATTGACTGAAAAGTCTTTTTTTTATTTTCATGGTACGCTTGAGGCAATTTATCTTTAAAAATGATCTGGTTTTTTATTATTTATGAAAAGATAGAACGGTTTTATAGTTACGTAAATATAACCTACAAAAACCACATGTTTACAGCTTTTTAAGCAAATCACCATAGTGATTTTTTTCAGGCGACTATTTGTTCTTATTTAAGACTGACGAGCAATTAAAACTAACAAAGCATTTGTCAAGAAAGCTGACAAAACCTGTCAAGTTTTGAGCCTAATTTACACATTTGTTTTCAAATACACAACGTGACATTCTCTGCCACGTCGTTTAAGCATTAAACGTCAGAGACCGAAGCCCGTAGGTTGAGAAATGTTCCCCACATCAAAGGAGAAATGGGCGGGTTAGGCCTGAGACAACAGCCACACTCTGACAGTCGTGGTGACATTTATAAAACTCAGACCATCTGGTATTTCTTTAATGCAAGGAACCGTTTGACATTCATCAAATCCATATATCTCAATGCCAATGCCTGTTTCCTTGTTACTACATATCTCAATTTCTGAACTATAACAATCGCGGTGTTTGTCTTATATGCGACAGTAAATGAGTATATACTAATAGTAAGTATATCATTTAATAACTACACTTTTTAATATATTATTTTGTCTCTCAGACATAGTTCTCTTCTTTTTCTTCGTCATCATTTGCTTCTGTCACATTTCTTCTTTGTGTTTTTATTCATCTTTTAATTTTGTAACATGATAAAGCTTAAAAACGTCGGAGTTGATGGAAATATCTTATATAAATTCTGTAGCACGGTATACTATTAAAACAGCGGACAAGTTTAAAAACTTTACTTATTTTACACCGATTACGAAACAAGTTCTCACAACTTATATTAATCTCGATTGCTCTGTTTGCGGCGTATGTGGCCATTATAGTGGTAGGAAACTGGAGATCCCGGAAAAAGCCCACGTGTCTGGACGGGCGACCACGGTACCCTCTCACGTACGTGACCAGGAATCGAACCCAGGAGACATTGGTGGGAAGCGAACATAGTTTGCTGTAACTATCGCCTAAACTCATATCATAACAACTACAGTTTCCGTTTTGACTTTGAATTACAGTTTTACATTTATTTCTATGTTCGCACCTTTGATAGACATAGATCTAAATCGATGTAGGTCCGAAACACTCGTCAATATAATCATAAACAAAAACAGTAACAACAAAAAACAAACATGAAGATATGCTAGATTTTACAGGTGCCTCAAAATTGCCACGGTCTTTTTGTCAACTTTTTGTGTGTGCAGTTTTGCCAAAATCAACCCATAAAATGATAGTATTTATTTAATTGATAACCTTTTCTGTTTAACACATTTTTTTTTTTGGTATGTAAAGAAAGATCAAAGGTTGTGCCTGAAAAAGAAATCGCTCAGTAAAGTATTGATGTTTGGTAATTCATAATGAATACAGTTTTGATAAAAATAAAATGCAACAGTTGGCATAAACTGCAACTAAGTACATTATCTCTACATTATCTCTACATTATCTCTATTAAGTGTACGCAAATAAAATTTCCGCACTAATGTTTCCGCCAAAATACAGAAGATAATGTATATTTACCATCCTAATGCCTGTTTCACTTATGCTCACCGTGTTCTCTAATAAAAATAACTAGAATGAAAATCAGTATACCTATTATACATTTACAATGCTATGGGATACTTGTGACTGCCTTTGCGACTAGTGCTGACCAAGACCAGCTTGCACATCCGTGCAGTCTGATCATGGTCTGCATTAATTTTCAAAAAAACAACAAAAAAAAAACGCCCATGAACAAACTCCCAGTTAAGAAATTAAGGAAGGTAAGGGTTTACCTGCGATTATCCGAGTTTTAATAATAAGGCCCATTGCTAGGATAAACGCTCCTGGGAATATCGGACTTTTACTATTCGATGGGTGATCCAGAAATTCGCGGGCCAGATAACTTATATATATATATTTTACGTATGTCACTTCTTTTAAAAGATTTTACGCATATACATTTACATATAGCATTGAGTTTTCTTATCACGGAATTCAAAGATAGTGCTATGGTAAATGTACTTTTTCTAGGATAAATTGCTAGGATAAACGCTCCTGGGAATATCGGACTTTTACTATTCGAGGGGTGATCCAGAAATTCGCGGGCCAGATAACTTATATATATATATATTTTACGTATGTCACTTCTTTTAAAAGATTTTACGCATATACATTTACATATAGCATTGAGTTTTCTTATCACGGAATTCAAAGATAGTGCTATGGTAAATGTACTTTTTCTTAAATTTGTCCGCGAAATTCTAGATCAACCCTCGTAATTTAATAAATGTGTCTTCAATTACAAAACATGTCTTTCACCATCACGGTATAATATCATTCCAATGTGGACATCTATCCTCTGGCACAAACATGATTAACAATGACAATAAAAATAATTTTCAATAAACATTGATCATAAATGTTATTAAACTTTAATCACCGATCAAGAGGATCTCTCAAATGACTAGGGGCAATATTCACAATCTCACGACTTTTGATAGAATTTTATTAATCCGGTATATCTGAAACGTTGAACTCTCTATTTAAACAGCTAATTTATACCAGCAGAAGGAAAAACTTATCGACCAATATAGGAATTTTCTTAGCAAAATGCAGCAATGATAAAGAAGGGAAAAAACGGGGTTTTGACTTAAGTCAATTCTATACCTCAATCAATAACCACTATTTTTGAAAGAGAGAAATTTTGGTAAAAGAAATCTTTTATGGAAGATATATGTGTGCTTTCATCTGATAAAATATCAGTCACCGCATCGCATTCCTGCACCCCTTTTAAACGGCACCTTGGCGACGTCAGTTTAGTTCGCCGACGTTGACATTTAAAAGTACCGGCGGCCTTTTTTATGAAAGATATTTTCTTGACTAGTCGTCAGACTAAACGAAACAATAGGCTACACAACCGAGAAAAATCAACCAGTTACCAATTATCAATTAGTTACCAATCAGTGTGTAATTTAAAACGTGCAAAGGTAATGTGGTATGTTCACTTTCAATGATAACCGTCCCCGGTAGCCGAGGGGTAAGAGCGTCCGCCTCGGGAGCGGGAGGTCATGGGTTTGATCCCCGGCTGCGACATATTAAAGTCGTAAAAATGGTACTGGTAAAGCTCCCTTGCTTGGCGCTCAGCATATAAGGGTAAATCCAGGACTGGTTGGCCCGGTGTCAGGATAATGTGACTGGGTGTGGTGTCATGCATCATGTCTATGGCCTGAAACTGCATTGTGGCAGCACTATATCTGTCTCAAGTAGAAATGGTCTCCAAATGACTGAAATACTGTCGCTGGGACGTTAAACCCAGTAAACAAACAAACATACCTTAAACGGTTCTCTGGCACTCCTACAGTATAAGATTTATATAATTTTACCAAAATTAACATGCACCGGAAAATACTCGTGCTTAAAGTGAGAAGAATATGGATATAGTTTCTCTTCCAACACTGTACATACGCCTACTTATATGTACGGAACTCTAAATGTAATATTGTAGATTTTTTTGTTTGTTTTGTGATACACATTTATTTGAAATTCTGATTCCTATAATCGAAATAATAGTTCGTAAAAAAAACAACAACATAATAGTTCGTATAAACGAAGTATTCCCTAAATGGCTGCCTAATATTAAATCTGTTATATTTCATATTTTCGAACCGATGTTTCGTATATTTGAAATAAAAAAGCATTTCGTAAATACGAATTAATATTTCGAAACTCTGAACTTATTTTGCCAAGAAATTAAAAAGAAATATATGTAAAAATGATATTCGGCGTAGCTAGAAAATTGTCAATTGTAACATGTAAACAGATTAAACCTATTATAAAGATGGAAACGTTCAAATGCTTATAAATGCCAAGATTATGGGAGGTATGTGAAGGCTATATAACAAAACGGATTTAATTTACAAACTAAAAAAAAGCTAATCTATCAACCTCCATTAAATATTATGCACTTGCTGATTTTTTTTTAAAGTAAGACAATTTATATGTAAGAAAGCGAAACCGAAATATCATAAATCGCGTATATCTAATTATTATTTCCAGATCCGCACAACAAACCGCACAACTTCTCCGCAGTAGTTACCTCCCCTGAAGGCCGAGTCCACTTTTACAAATTAGGGGAAATTGTGGCCTAAAAATAGACATACGCCTGCTTCTTATTCGTTTTGTTTTTAATCAAATTGATTGCTAAAGCAGCATTCCTAAATCGATATGGAAGTGTTAAATTTTCATTCATGTGTTACCTTTCATGTTTAAACTAAAATAGAATATCATTTTGTTATATCAAGTAGAAAGTTATATACAACCTGAAACTCCCATTTTCAAATTGGAATATCCTCGATATCCTAAAAATAAATTATACAAACCAATGATAGCACTGCATTTACTCTGGCTTTATTTGCGTACCAACATTTGATTGGTTAAAGAAGTAGTATTCAGCTACGCTGAAAATATGCAATTGTATAATGAGAAATGGTATAGTGTTACAATTTCCTTTTTTCAATTCCAAGCCACTATGCAACACTTAGAGCTTTTAAGGGATAAAATCAATTATTTTAAATATCAGATTAGATAAATAAGAGTATTTTCTAAAAAAAAAAAACTACCGGTAAATACCATTTTCAGGCTCCCAGAAATACAGAAAAGGGTTCTGCGAAAAGATTTCCGAAATAACTATATAAAGGTTTATGCCAACTGTGGTCAGTAATTTATTTTGAAACCAAAGAAAAAAAAATATAGATCTAGAAAGAAATTAAAAACAACAACAACAACAAAAAATAAAATAAAAAAAAAATAGAAAAAAACATGCCTATTTAAGTAGGAATATGAACTCATCATCCAGTCTGAAGATTTATTTTTAAAGCGGAGAAAAGAAGTCTAAAAATCTGCAAAGCCGTGTGAACATTACGGAGAATATTATTGAAAGTTAAAAATTATTATATGGTTTGCTTGAATTTATGATAAAAAATTAAGAACCTATTCTTTTTATTTGATATAAGACGGCAGACTCTCCTCTCCAATCATTTACTGGCGCTGCTTGGCCGTACATTTCTGGAATTCGCTCGCAAGCAACAGCAGTAATAATGTCCGTATGACGGTTTTTCATGCATGCAAATTGCACTTCTAAAGTTTTGCTGCATTTTAATGCCTTAACCCTGGATATTAAATCCCATTCATATAAGTCGATAAAATCATTCATTTTTTCTTCATTCGACAGTTAAGCAGGAATGCCTAAAACTTCGTGCTTTTCAGAGCCCACGAGAAAAGAAATAACGCATTCCAATCGGCCAGAAACGAGGATTCATAATTAAAACCTCTAGAAAAAGTAAATGTGCAAGAGTGTGTGTAAGAAATCCATATATCACCACGCTTATCCATTCAACATAAGAAATAAACAACAATAGAAAAGTTTATATCGGGCGCATTTGTGACATCGGGTCCTCGAAGAAGATTTCTGTAAAGTTTTAAAGCCAATTTGGTTGATTTACGGTAGGCAAACGTCCAAAGATATTGCGCGAAAGTGTCGCCCAGCGCGGGAAACGACCGTCTCACTTATTATTACGAGGCCTGATTTTGAAGTCGAACAATAAAGCAGAAAAGTTTTCGATTTGAGGTCACACCAAGGCCATTAAAGGCCGATTAGCGGGGATAAGACGAACATGGCGGCGCGCTTTATGAGTGTTGCTACGCTTCGGAGTTTGCAGCAATGGCAGGGGGAGGCAAATTTATGAGCTATAAATATTGAAACACGACTGAATTGAATACTGAAGCAAATACTATTAATCAGTCCCTTTTAGACATGCATGTTCTTGATCGAATACAACGCGATTCTCTCACAAAATGGTTCTTGTTGAACATACGGTACGTGGCAATACACGTTCTTTCTGTCACAGATTGCGTGAAAGTATATATAGTACGGATGTTCTTGTCGAGAGAATATAAACTATTGTATATGAAAAAAATCTAAGTTTTTAATTTCTCAGTGCGAACTGTTCCCTGTGATGGTTCTGTCAAACATGACTAAATATTTATGTTATTATAGCATCGGAGAAATGAAGGAGGAGTCATATATAAACTGTTAATATACAATGTTATAAGTTATTCATTAGCTTATTCCATGCCGGTCTGATAATCTGAACAGCCCTTAATGGAAAATTCAGCAAACAAGATGTCGTTGTTGATATGGAAAATGACTATTTCATTTCATACCAGTTTTAGTCATGCCAGAAACACATTTTCCCTTTTTATGTATTTTTTTTAAAATTTATTTATTGTTTTGTTTTTAGGCTAAAATAATATGTTAAAACAACTACACCGTGTCGAACCGAGCTTCATATACATTTTAAAGCAAACATATAATCATATAATTTGCGCCAGTTTTAATTTCAGTAAATTGTCACACGATCTTTGATGAATCGTGTCTTGGAAGCAAGGACGTTTTAGTCCGGAGAAAAATCCCAATAATTATTTAACGATTGTCTAAACAATGACACCGTTCACGATTACAGTCGATAAATGAATTTGTCCAAGCCCAACAGTTGAAACGTATCCGCAATTTGAGATTTTCCATATTTCTTCAGCTCCCAAAGGAACGCGTGAAATCGGCCATATCTATTTAAGATCATGTAGACGCTTGGGGCGTGACGCTAAACGACCGAGATCTAGTGACAGAGGGCATTAATATGTACCCCGAATATGATTTCGCACGATTGTTCGCATCGTATTTCCGACTAATATGTAAATTGACTGATTTTTCGTCGGAGATAAGATGTGAATCAGGTAATATGTGTCGAAACGAGTTTCAGGTTTGACTTGATACATGACAGGGACAAAGCAGGGCGGTAGTATCGCGACAATTCAATATGACTTATTTTAATGATATGGCGCAATCGGTTTAGAGAACAGAATTATATAATGGTACAAAGTATAATTTTCGAATATTGGGCTTACGGATGTGTTTGCGACAAGATAATTACATATGTTGATTAGAACAAATGAGGAAAAAATATTTAGCTTGTTACCGACCGTGCTCTAAATCAACGTTGGGATTCCCTAAAGGAGTTGCTTGCTTGCTGCAGTAATGTTCCTCATGCAAACGTCAAGCTAAACAGAACATTACTCAATTGCAAAATAGAAACAATAAAGCAATTGGTTTTCGTGTGTTTGAGCGTCACGTGATGTCCCGCGTGACTTCCCATAATCCTCTTGATTTGCTCTCCAGTCACGAATTCAATTTCAGGCCCGCAGCGTCTCACAGACCTCAATTGATTCCACGTGAACTTCGTGAAAGAAAGAGAGAGATAGAGAGAGAAAAATGCATTATTTCAGAGAAAACAACTTAAATAAATATAGGGCAAGTTAAATACTTTATTTAATGTAAGATTCAATGTAAATTGGGCGCAATCTGTTTTCGTTTACTACTTAATATAACCACAAATGCCCTGCTCGCCAGAAATATTTGTTAAGAAAATTAGATTTTTGTTCTGCTGTCTTAGATGGAATTTCGTTTTAATCCTATATCATCTACCATTTATTATTTAATTTAGAAATTCTGGAAATAACGATAGAACAAAATTATTATTTTAAACCATTTTAACAAGTTACGGTGAAGAATTAATCCTTTTGAAATATATATATATAAAAACAAAACAAAAAAAACCCCAAAAAACAGAGGCTTTATTTTACGCAGATGTTTGAAATAGTTTTGCTTATTTTTTGTTGTTCTCGGGGATTTTCACGAATACATACGTATCGTTTTTATTTCTTAAAAATGTGGATCTTAGTAAGTTCCTTTAATTTTGAGGAAGATGCTGAATATCAAGTTTAATATTTTACAAATGCAATATTTTAACCCTTTAAAATTTGATCTTATAATGTTCAGTCAAATATATATTACAGATAACCTCTGAATAACAGCCAACCCGTGAATAAAGACCAGTGACTGGATTCGAAACACTTCATCTAAAGCGAATTTAACCTCTAAATAAACACCGGATAAAGGCCATTTTTTATGTTCACTTGGGTGATAATTTTTCTGTGTATTTAAGAGCGGTCTTGACTGATGCTAAATGGTTATACAGCAAAATGCGAAAATTTCAATAATCGCGAGTATCGGTTTATCGAGAGCACAGCTCCAGAACTTATTATGTACAAACAGTACTGAGACAGACTACGAACTTCTGGATCAACCCTCTTTTACCTCAAATAAATATGATGTTCGTAAAACCGCTTCTCGGAATATAAGTTTAAGAATGTGTTGTCTGGAATATCGGGATTGGCCGCTTGAGACAGGTTGGCTGCTGCGTACAGATGACCTTTCACACAGGTTTAAGTACCGATGCAGGTGCCTACTAATAGTTGTCTCACTTTGATGGGATATTTTTATTCATACTGTTTGTATCAGTTAAATACCTTCAGGAAGTGCAAACTTGGGACCACTTTTCACCTGGTTTAAACACCCCTGTCGATCCTTTTGCCGACTGACCATTCCAAGGCGGTAACTGTTGGTATTTCTTGTTTTTTATTTTGTATCCTGTCTGTGTGTGCCTTTCTTTTCGTCCAACTACATCATACACCGTATTCTGGAGTTAGCTCATGTTTAGAATACGTGGGATTTCTCTTTTTGTCCTCCCTTATTTACAGTAAAAGTAACCAGTCCTATGTTTCCAATGTTTCTCTTTAAAATTATACAATAAAACTCCGATTGTCCAAGGACAGGTGGAGAAAAAATTAAATGTTAAGATAATCGCGAAACACGGAAAGCCGATATTATTTTCCTTTTCTCCACACAGGGACTGAGAATTTTCCTCGAAAAATACATGATACTCATAAATTTGCCCTACGAATTTTTGAAAGTTTACTGCATTATTTTTCCGCCAAAGAGAGTCAACAACTTCCCTACTGCTTCACAAAACATCTCAAATTGAGACCTCTTCTCAAATATCTTAGATTCTTTACCAGAACAATTTTGAAATGATAAAGAAATGAAATGAACTCATATTCTATGAAAAACATTTTTTAAAGTACCATACATATACAATGTAAAATATCAGCATGATTAAGCAATGGAGTTACAGATCTTGGATATATACTGAGCTTAAGAAATTCTGAAGATGAAAAGTTTTGTAAAACAGGTGCCGGAAGGATGATAAGTGATAAATAACTATGCATTAAGAAACTCCTTCATCATTTTCAGAAATACAAGTTCGACAGAAGCCACGTGAGATGCTCAAATAAATTAAGACTTAATGTTCACCTATGGAAGCACTGTGTCATCTTCGCATTTCAGAGTTCCTTATCTGTTAGAACTCAGCCTCTATTTCACGATTAACGCCCGATGCCTTAATGACAGAGCGCTGTTTACGTCGCTGCAGCCATTTTATATTATGACGTCTCCCCCCTCCCATCTAGACTTAACGACCAGGAAAAAAGATCAAATTGAATCATATCTTAAGATTTGGCCGAACAAAATATGAAATAGAAATTGTTTAAGAGGCCAGCAGTCTTGTTTTACCAGAAGATATTGCCGTTTTATCTGAAAAATTCCGGATAATTGAATAATGATCGCTCATGGTTTCCGTCTTTGCCCGAATCTGAGGCTTTTATTACCCCTTTTCGAAGGGTTAAAACACAGTTTCTGTCATGTGTCGTTTTTAGTATTGTTTTACGGCCGCAAAAATACAATTAGACACACGGATTATTTCATTATCCGAAACCGTTTCGCCTCATGTGAAATTATTTGAAATTTGAAATAGAACGATTTATATGTTGTCCTGTCAAACGAGAGATACGGGGCGTTTTGGTAGCTATAATATAGAAAACCTACGCACACCGGATGCAGAAGCTTTGCGTATTTCTGTATTGAACTTTATTTCAATGACCTTTGAAAAACTGTGCAATTTTATGTAAATCTCTCCCGGGTTATTGCCGACTCGCCTGTGTTTTATATTTTCTATTCGTTTTATATTAAAATCATCATTCACCTAGCTGTTAGAAGGCAAGCTAGTGTGTTATAAAAGACCTCAAAAGTGACACAAGCCTCTGTTTATTGTATTCCAAACGTAAGCTTTCAATCAATTTCTGGAGAACAACTACTTATGAAGCATTTAACATGAAATGCGATATATTTCCACAGCATTAGATGTTTAATGGTCTTCCTTCGACTGTCTCGAAAGCTAATGTACATGGAAGGATGGAACATATTATTGGAGCTATCTTAAACACTGAGGTTTTCCGAGTGAAAGTGAACAAGGGATATTTGAAACTTTTATGGGTTGAAAAGAAGAAGAATTAAAAGAAAATATTGAATTTTTCGAATGAAAGATTCACACGAAGCATATATGGCACGCACATGTAATGTCTCAGAGTTGGTGAAAAAAAAAATCCCTCTGAAAATAAATGTCTTTCCAAACACATCGATCTTGGGGATTTTTTTTACAGTGTTAAAGCTTTAGGATAAGAAGTTTTTTAAAAGGAGGAAATTGACTTTCCCCATGGTTTTAGTAAGTTTCTCTTAGTTCTTTTACATGTGAAATTCAATTCATATAACTGGGAGTTGTCCATTTCTATTATAAACAGATCTCTTTCATGTCACCGTTATAGAAAATCCATGTTTTTGATCTATAAGGGTATTTTTTCTTTGGAATTTCTATGTTTAAATGAACATGACACAATGCCAAACTAAACTTAAATAATTACGAACATACATCACCCTTGTGTTTTTTCCTATTACGGTTATCCATCCATCAAAAAAAAAAAAAAAAAAAAAAAAAATGTGATCATGGTCCATCAAATGATCGTGGGAATCTTATAATAATTACAATCTTTTATAGACTTACAGCAGAATAGCTATAACTCCAAATCAATGGATGCTTGCATCTGTATTGAAGTCTTTTAAGCTTTTGAAGGACCATGATTATGATTTATTGATAGATGACTAACCTTAAAATACCAAAATGTTCACTTCTTAACAAATACTATTTAATACGGTAGCTGTTTGTGTCAGTAGAGGTAAAGTCCCTGTAATGGTTCCACTACGTCTTGGACAACTTATTCTCCACCAAGATAACCAAGGTATCCTAATGAAATATTAGAAAACCTTGGTTATCTCCGTGAAAGGCCATGAGGTCCGAAATGTAGCGGAATCATTGCTCTTAACCGTGGGTTATTTACGTTAACATTTCGTAAAACAAGAATGACGGAATGTGTTTCTACTTTATTTGATATTTTAAGCATTACTTATTACTGGGTCTTTAAGTGGTGTCAGAGCATGGTTCTATAATTAGACATAGAAGACGCATAGAAAGAATGTGCAATCGTCATTCTGCCAAAGACAGGCAACTGAAAGGGGTTCAGTGTGATATGCGAGTTGAAAAATGGTCATTTCCAAATATTCAACAAATTCATGTAGTCTGTTTTCTTAGCTGTGGCTGATAAACGATTTTCACAATATTCTATATATTTCGTTATAAATAATGTCCAAAAATGATGATAAAAACTACATCGAATTGCAGGGTTAGACAATAAGTTCAATTATAAATTCATATAGGTTAAATACTGAAAAAATATCTAAGCCTTACAAACGGTTTTAAAAAAAAATATGTATATTTTCCGGAGAGAAATAATTCAACAAAAATAAAAGTCACTCTTTACCAGTATTTCAACAAAACTTGTAAAGGAAAAAAAAAAAAAACACACACAAAAAACACGAATCTTAAAGCCACTGCATTGACAAAGGCAATATTGGTAAAGGGTGGTTTTAGACATATGTGCCCCAGCCACATTCCATACACCATTTCTACGATTATTTTGTTATATGAACCCTAAACATGTATTTCACAAGAGTTTCCTTTTCTTATTTTAAGGATACAATTAAAATAATATATAACGAATATGCATGTACTCTCTTATTAGATATAAATGTCTTCCTAGATCATTTAACCAACTTGGCGCTGTGCCTCCTCTTTATCAGCATCATCATCATCAGAAAAAACAACAACAGCCATGACATGGGCTTTATTCTTATTATAACATGTTTATCATTGACCGTCCTCGGTGGCCGAGTGGTTAGAATGTCCGCCCCATAATCTGGAAGTCCTGAGTTCGATCCTCGGCCGCGACATACCAAAGTCGTAAAAGTGGTACTAATATACCCCCTCCCCTTGCTATGCGCTAAGCATGTGAGCGTAGATCCAGGACAGGTTTGCCCAGTGTCAATATAATGTGACTGATTGTGGTTTCATGCCACATATCTACGGCATGATACATCAGTGTGGCAGCACTATATCTGTCTCAAGTAGACATAGTTTCCAAATGATCGGAGAGACGTTAAACCCAATAAATAAACAATAAACATTTACCATCGAGTTATTTTAACCGTCTATATGGAATTCTTATACATATTTGACTGCACACGGCATTTCCCAGCAGTATCATGGTTTATTACTGCTACCAGATATTGTTTTCTCCATCATTAAACATAAAACACTTAATGATTTCAGGCAGTGTTCTTGATAATTGTATCTCCCTCGTCAAACTAGCCTTACACATTTCTTTTGCCAATATTTATAGGAGTCTGTGAAACACAGGTCACTGTTGATTTCGTTTCCGTTTAAAAGCATAATACGAGTTATCTCTCTTTAAGTAATAAACTACACAAAAATGCTCTTTTTATCAGGGCAAACACCGGCTAAGTGAGCGTCACACTTCCTGGCCTGACGACGACAACAACACAGCTGCTGTCGCATTCGGCGCTAAATTAATTTACCCAAACGTTGATTTGACGGATTTCCATTCATGTACGATTAGTGAAAATTACAGGGTGGCCAGTTAAATTTGGATGCTTCGTTTCGACACAAATTTATTTTCGATAATTGCAGAGCGATGCTATTCTGACTCACAGAACGACGTGTTTAGGTTGGAGACATTGAAGGACGAGCTCAAAATTGCATTACACTTTTCATAGTTTCCTAAGAAAGACGTCAATTGAAAAGTGACACAATTGAGAAAACGGTGAAAAGTCAGAACGCTACATGGGTATGTCGATATAAAGCAGACGATATTTTTTTTGTTTTATTTTGAAATTTACACGATTCTGGTTTCATTTTCAAAATTAACTGCAAGTAAGAAGTAGCAGTTAATTAGTATGTTGATACTGCAGGGATCCAAAATATTACTTCGTATATGCAATAAATGAAAATCCCATTTTCTGCAAACAAAAACAGCTATAAATGTTGGGTTTTATGACAATATTTTGGTTATGGGCATTCAATACAATGTTTGGAATTCCAATCTCAAAGGTTTTAAAAAACAAATTTGGATAATACATTAAAAATGCTGTAATAATTCTAAATCAATTAACTTAAAATAAACAGGAACAGGGGAAGTATCTAATATTTTGAAAGATGTGCACAAAATCAAAAGTAAGGCTAATATGTAGGCTTTAACTATAGAGTTTGTACAAAAGACTGTTATGATTTAATAATGATATTTATGACGACAACGATGATGATGATGATGATGATGAATACTTTGATAAACATATCTATTTTTTGCCAACAGATGAAATACTATCAGTGAGATAAAATCCGTATCCCACAGTGTGCAGGGACTACTTTTTTAGCAGCAGTTAGCATAAAATAAAAAGAAAATTAATTTGTTTTGAGCGGGTATGGGTTATATCTTATCGAGTAGTGATACAATTTCATATTTTCACGAGCGCGTATCACTACTCGATGAGATATAACCCATATCCACTCAAAACAAACACATATCCTCTACATATTGGAAGCAACACCGCAATATTGACAGTGGTAATAAAAATGATGATGATGATGATGTTTTTGTTAGTAAAAATAGTAGTAGTAGTATCTATAGCATTTAGCAAGCATTGTTGTTCAAATTTTATCACCTTAGCGTGGATATCCAGAATTAGCATTTGACTGTTTTGAGCAGGTATACTCGCATGTTGATAGGTATGAAATAAATAACCCACCTACTTTCAAAACTAGATTTAAAATAATGTCATTTAAAATTATTATACTTATATTTGAGAGCTCTTTCCATGTATACTTCTCTCTCTTTCCCTCACTCTCTCTTTCTATTTTCTTTGTTATAAAGAATCTCTTTACAATAACAATAATGCACTGGCATCTTATTAAATGATTCGATATGATGAATTATCAGATAATTAATTCAGTTATATAAATGTAACACACACACACACAAACATTTAATTAAAAAAAAATCTAACAAGCCTTTTTTTTCTTGAAGGTACGTATATTTATTGATGAAATAATGCTTACAATGTACACAATGTGTATTCAAATCAAATTTATCTCAAACTTTTATCCTGTATGTCATCATATATCGCTATATATCGATGGTAGTAATATTGTTCACATTCTATAACTCCAAATTGCAGAATTACAGCAAATAATAATAATAATATCTTTATTTTTAGAGGACAATCTATTTCGAAAGCCATTCTTCCATGTGGTCATCTTAACAAACACAGTATTTTTTAAGAGGATCATATGGGAAAATGGCCTTGCCTAATATCTCATCCAACGAAAATAAAATATCAATATTATTATTTGCCGTATTTCATAACGTCATGTTTTAACTTCTCATGAATATTTTCAGTAAAAACAAAAGTATCATTTTATTACTGGTTAATTAAAGCGTGCACTTAGGACCGACATACAGATCTGACGTACGTTTCCAGGAAGGGACGTTTTCAACATCTTAAAAGACACTATATCAAACTAATATTTTAGATTGTTACAATTTCACATTTAAGAAACCATATAAGAATTTGTTTTAATTTTCTTTGCGAGACAATTACATACACTTTCCTGATACTTGTTTCTGTAGAAGGATTCTGGCGAAATTTGCATTTGTTTCCTTCACGTTATTATGGTAGAAACTTAACTAAAAATAAATCTTTTACACCAGATATTTCTCTCCCATCCGAACCAAATCAGCTTCTCTACATTCAGTACCGATGCTTACACAAAATAGATAAGCGTCGATGCTCATCGACTGATTCAACAATGCAAACACGATGCTTTGTTATGAATGCAGAACACTTGCATCGCGTCTAATTACCCTGACATACAACGTGTACCAAGAAAACTGGGTCGCAGACAGACAAAGAAATCCGAGGAGTCCGATGTCAGCTCTACGTATGCGTAGCCTCATTTACATATAAACTGAGCAACAGAAGATCTGAGGGAGCGATTGGTAAACTCTTCCACATTTGATAGGTCAGTGCGTGGCAGGATCAATAAAACAATGGGCAGACGCTCACGTAAGTTCGAGGCACCGTCTTACTGCCTCATTTATATGCAAATTTCTTAATTGCTTTAGTGGGTTCTCTATATACGTAGTTCTTAGTGGTACAAATCGTTTTAGCGACGTGTAATTGGCGAGGTCGCGAAGTCATCTTAGTGTGTGCTGTTGATTTTTGTTTTGAACTGTTGCTGCAATGCTCGATACCAGTAACTTCTGATATGAGAATGGCCTTTTCTACCTCCCCGAGCTGGAGATTTAGAGCTTACTGTTGAGCCTAAATGATTTGTGATGGCACGAGCTGCTCAGCTCTGTCTTAGAGATTTAAATGAAGTTGTAATGTAAACATTAGCATATTTATGGAATAAAAATAAGTATAGATGCACATTGACCTCTTCTTATACCCTATTTCTTCTTAATTTAATGTACATGTGTATGTGTCTTCTTAACAAATGAAATATAATAGCATATTGAATTATACATATTCAGTCACTGCAATATCCATGTAAAACAAAAATATAACTTGCGTCTGGGGTTAAGAGGAAAGCAACACCAGCAAGGATAAGGAGAGGGGTGAAGTTGATAATAATGATAATGTTTGCAGAGTTATGAACATGCTTTCGTATAATTATAGCGTATTCAATAATATTTTCCAAATATTTGTTTGTTAATACTGATTACATTATAGTCCATGGCTGTACTACCATATTGGTTGAATATTAGATTTTTATTTTAATGGTTAAGTTTCATCGTGGTGCATTTTCTGTCTTATAAGATTTGATTAAAATCTAATACAAGAATGAAAACATCACTATGCAGTATGTGCGGTGTTACTTTATATTCTAGACTAACCGCAGAAGTACCACAGCACACTTGTTTTAAATGGTTTGTTGCAAAGGCGTGTTTAAAAAAATAAAGATAAATGACATATATTACACAAAATAACAAGATATAGTGAAAAAAGTAAAGAGACATGACGAAAACAGACGAGCTGAAGAAAAACAAAAGATAATTGGAAATAATACCTTTGAAACTGTTTCTTCTTGTCTTATGAGCGATTCTAAGGCACGTTCCTTCCTTGGCCAGGTCAAGTCTGTAATAGAATATGAATGTTTATGAATACTAATAAGCAAACTAGAATATCTGTCCCGTGGATTAAAATGCTTAAAATACGCTTGCATAGGTATATACGAAAGGACAGACAGGCAGAGAGAGAGAGAGAGAGAGAGAGAGAGAGAGAGAGAGATCTGCATTTTATCTTAATCGCCCCAGATTAGAAGTCAGCCCCATGTCAAGCAAGGGACGCCGGGGCGTATCCACTCAATAAAGGGCCGGATGTCGGTTATATTCCTTCTGGTGGGTCTCAATGGGGCCCCTTCAATGTCTTATAATTAGAAGAAATCAATTCATTTGTTTGCCATATCATGTTCTGGTCGGAAACGTTCACTCTGAACGTTTCTCAATCCGCCAATTTAGGAGTTCAAGAATTTATTAAGGTTGAAAATGGTCTCGAAGGATACAAAGCGACCAGTATTGTTGCAGAGAAAAACGAGACAAATGAAAATATCAATTGAAATAGACGTGACCGAACATGCCATCTAAAATACAAAGAAATGTCTGCTCATTTGCCGGTCGTGCTGCTATTTTATTTAATTTCTTAGTTCCCCCATCTTGTAGATGTATGTTTTATTTGTGTTCCGGGAAAACAAATCAGTTGAGGATATGATTTTTTTTCACAATAATAGAATTTGATTATAATGATTTGAAAAGTCATGTTTAACTTGAAACCCCCCCACCCCCCTTAAATAAAGACAAACGAATAGATATGTTTTGTTTCTTTTTTGATATTCAGTGCTTGAGACATGTTTTATTATCGTTAATTATTGGAAAATCAGCATTAAGCCGTAGACCATTTACGGAAATCATATGACCGAGTCGTGTAAAATACAAATGTATGCAAATTTTATCTAGATCTATCATATTAGAATTCATATATTATGTATAAATCAAATATTACAAATATATTATGCTTTAAAAGCCAATTCCAAAATCGATGGCGTACCATCATTATTTTTTATTTAGAGTTAAATTCGATCTTGATCTAAGTGTCTAAATTACGTCACTAATGTCTGAATTGTTTCCTCGACAGGAGAGAATCAGTTCCAATCCAAAACCCAATTCAAGAAACATAATTATATTGGCAGTTCTTCTTACTGAGCTTAAAACAAAGTAAATTTAAACATAGTGCTTGCTGAGCCAACGCATGCGCCCTCCCATCGGGAGAATGGCGCCGAATGAGAGAATCCCACCCTTCTCCGTCAACTATGAATCCCTTGTCTGATACAATTCTAACACCCCTCAGTCTAACCCTTGTTCAAACTCCATTCTTTTAAACGCTCCGTTTCGATGATGAAAAAATCATCGTGTTATGAGAAATAAAAATACATAAAGTCATTAGTTTTCGCGGTATTTTTAGCGAGGTTTGATATTTCTCTGGCCTGGAATGGCGTCTAAATTGATCAAAGCAATTTGGGTTTCTTTCTTCAAACAAAATTGAAGTTTGAGATATTACTTATATTTTACCATGTACATTCATATATATCAAAATGGCGAAGCAGATCTATTTACTTATTTATTGACTTTTGCAGTTGTTTCTAAGATTTAGTTGTCTATCATTTCAGGATATTGAGACGAATTTGAAGATATTTTATAGTGATAGTTTCATTAAATGATAAATCAAGAAATAAAAAAAAAAAAAATGGAAAAAAAATTACATGTTTTAAATATTTTTATTGCATACCATATATTTCGAGTGCTCGAATAGAAAAAAAAAATCATACGAGTGACATTAAAAGATAGGAGTGAAATGTAATTTTCGGTAAAATAAACAAACACTCTATTTCATGTTATTTCTTTTCTTATGATGTCAAAATCATTGGCATGACGTTATTTAGTATACATATATATACTCTATTTCATGCTATGTCAGCATGTTTTTCTTCTTAACGCATATATTTTTTCTCTCGTATTATTATGTTTGATGTCATAATTATTGGTATGATGTTATTCAGTGCTTACTATAAAATATGAATATGAAAAATCAGTATTATAACGGCATGAAAATGGTAACATTTTATCTTTCATTTTAACTGTTTATTCTACTTCGATTAGGAAACAAGTTTTTACAACTCCTCGATGGTTCGTAGGTTTGACAAGTACTTAGCGCCTGTGATGGTCATGTAAAATCCTTGCCCCAAACGGGATTCGAACCTACACCCTTTGGACCCGCAGACGGGTATGTTACCACTGGACCACAGCGCCCTCTCGTGAATATTTCATTCTTTATAAAAAAAAACAACAGAATGATATATAAATAGTATTATAAACATACGAACATAGTTGCCAAGCATGAGCAGAAGGATGAAAAAGACAACCAGTCTGTGGCCAGACACTGTTGTAATTAACGGTGACAAATTGACTAGACTACCTCTATAAATAATCCGACTAGATAGGTAACGCCTCCAGAGCGTCATGGTTTTGACGTAAAGGTCAAGGTTAGACGTTTATTCAAATAAGACCTTTGGGTGTTTGTTAGAAATATGTAATAAGCTGCATGTTAGAGAGAGAGAGAGAGAGAGTATCTATTTAGCGTCGATAAGAAAATATATTTTTACAACGTGTACAAAGACATCCTGGCGGTTCCTGGGTTGTACCAGAGCTTGGAGTATCAAACTGTTTCGCCCTCAGCAGGGATCGAACATACATAGGTCTATCCCTCAGTCATCGGGTCTCTTATATTTGTACAATTCCAAAACTTAATCGACATATTTTCAAAATAATTATCAAACCACGTATCGAAAGGTCGGGTCGGACGAACACTTCATAACTTTTCACATTTACGGACATCTGCTCCTGGGTGACGACGATAACAATGCGACACAGAAGCCATTGTTAAGTTAGACCTTACCCATTTTCACCATTGATTTATAGGCTGAATCTTGCCTTTATGGGAGGCGGACCCCTCACCTTGCATATGAACGTGTTTTACATTTTTTAAAAGTGCGCTAAATAGCAATTGTTATGCCTTGAATGTTGAAAATGACGAATACAAAAATAAACATTTAAAAACTGCACAGCAGTTTTTGCGGCGGAGCCAAACTTTTTATTTATGCTTTTAAAGAGAAAAAAAAGAATTAGCGATTTAAATTATTTATAGATATTAGATTAGTGTAATATGCTATACACAAAAAGGAGTAGGTATATATACGTAGCTATCATTTATTTATATAAATGTCATTTATTGGTTAAAAGAATGAAACCCGAGATGAGAGAAGTGTGTATGTGTACCAATAGTAAACTGGCAAAGTACCTGCAATACACATAGCTTGCTTATGTTTAACTGTTTCTTGCATCGATCACGTGAAGTTTGATGATAATGATGACAACGTTCAGTGACTAGCTATTATTTATAAGGCCATTAATTATTGCATATTTCAGTGACAAATTGGCCGATGAACTCGCCTACTTCATTATAAATAAAACTTCCGCCAGTGCGTTCAAATATTTTTGTATAGATGCCATAGACAGTTAACGTTGACAAACGTTTGCATACAGCGGTAATAAACATTTATATAAAAGTTGGACATCTTCCTTCATTTGTAATAAACTGGACGTACATATGACTGAAATACTGTCAAATTTCGGATCAACAACAACAACAAAGGGGTAAATTCAATAATGTGCTTAAGCTAACCGCATCAAGGATTTCAAGGATTTTTTAAACAACCACTTTAAGTTCTCTATCTTAAATAAGAGAGAGAGAGAGAGAGAGAGAGAGAGAGACTTAGGGGATATTACCTTAATTAATATACATGTAATGAATGTTAAGATTCAATACATGTCGCTATGATAGATCTAAGTAGGGTTTTTTAAAAAATTAACAAAATAATAAAAAAAAAAATTTGATACGATCGTGATAACATTGTCATGACATGGTATATATGCTAATGTCTCGGACCTGTAACATAGTTAACACATTGTATGTTTTGTAGGCTATAAATATGCTAGATATATTTTATGCCGAATAAACGATGATATGCTATTTTATGTTATTTTATATTCTATTAATGTTGTTTTTTTTTTTGTTGTTTTTATTTCGATGGGCTGAGTTTCTAAGCATATAATAAAGTTATATTCTGTAAACAACAACATATTATACAAAATTCTTATTTGGATATGAATAAATATTTATTCACTTCTCTGTCAATTAGAGGTATAAATTTTAAACTAGTTTACAACTAATTATTTTCATATGATCATATTTAGAATTAATGTAGATACATGTTTACTTTTTAAAAATTATAAAAAATTTCATTGGTAAATTCTATATTCACTCATGATTTTATATGAAACAAAGGATTAGCAATACAACAAACAAGAGCATGTACTTAGACATGAAATATATGAGATTCGTTAAATTTTGGAATACTTTATAATTTTGCTTCAAAAGATAAACCATAAAAAACTTTCTTAAGTAATTTATCTATGGATTTCTTTTTAATGTTAACGTATTCGATTAGATCTTTAGTATTGCTATATTCGTAAACCTCCTCGAATTTATATATAAGTAGATAATTGTGATCCCCTGCATTTAATGATATCATTGGAAACGAGAAGCATAAATTATTGTGTCTAGTAATTTTATATACATCGCATTCTTGAAAGTTAAACTGTTTTGGTATGGAAAAATCAATTTGTGGAATTGAGAAAAAAATGAACACTTATACGAGTAATGTTTGAGTAAATGGATCCAGTAGGATAATCGACATGATCCAAAAGGTATATCTTCGTAACTGAACAAGAGGTCGAGTGTCCTTAATAATCGTTTAACTGATAATAAAACTAAAACTTTGTTTTGGATAAAAATGGGCGGGCGATACTCTATCTTATAATATCATTTTTTAATTATCTATAAGTTTGATATAAGACGTTATGTGGGATGATTATATTTGCCTTATTGGTACATTTTATAAATGAATTTGATATGATTGCATAGTTCATGTTATAAAAATATCTGTACATGTGCATGTATGTCGGCTTGGGTTAATTCTGGATACTTATAAATGAAATAAAATTATTTTTAAATTTTAGAAACCTTATTTAAATGAAATATGATTGTTTTTGTATATTTTCTTTATCATTATACTTACAAAGGTACCTGAACACCCTCTGGTAAATACCCCAGTACATTACAGTTCATATGAAATTAAACGACAAGCAATGTTCTCTTAGTGACGACATGAAACTTTCTGGTAACTAATCAAAGCTGTATTTTACCACGTTTTAACCATTGATCTTTGGTAATAGCATGCAAATTGAATTCAAATGCAAATAGATTGGCATTCTACACGAAGTGCCTTATGAAATGACACCCCCGTCACTTCTAGTGCAGCATTCATACATCTGTTTCCATTTAAATTGTATTTGAATTGCCATCAAACGTCCCATCAACACATTTGAACACATTCGAATACACATAATATTAATGTAGAAGTTAATGACGTAATACATCAACTCAACATTGTTTTGAGTGTAAACTTAAAGTTCAGATACATATCCTATATTAGTTCTGTTTTTCATTGTTACCAGAAGGAATCAAAATATCAATTTTGTCATCTCATTAAAATATGTAATTTTCAATTTCCAAAGAAAACTTCTTTTTTTGTGTAATTTCGTAATTTACTTGTATTGCTTTTATTTATAGATACAAGGATATTATTATTAAAATTATAAAATGAATATTTTTGAAATACCAAGTTCATCTCAATAAACATACGACTCCAACAGGAGAACTAGTTCAAGAAAAGAATATCAGCAGTTTATCCAACTTTATCAAATTTATTTAACAAATCTAGCTTTGACACATTTTAACGTTTTTAACTAATTAGTTAGACAATATCTTTAAATTTTGTGGCCAAATTAAACGATTCGTTGTCAACTTCTCCATGTCTTATCTGTATCTATTAGAAGAATTCTCTCGACCCATTCGTTCTAGCAGCCCGTTTCTGGCAACGAGATCAAGAATGCCTCCGAATTCCTGACAAAGAAATACTCCACGTTCGTCTTCGATCGAATCTCAATAACTAAAAGTTAGATAACAGCAAAACTCATAACTCCCTAGAGCCAGAGTGGGATTTAGAAATCGACATGGGAAAATGGGAACTAAGTTTTCAATTATATTTGCATAAAACGTAATCGATTTGGGTTGTAAGGCGAGGAAATCGCCATTCATCTTATTTTGACAGAACTTAGAGCCCCATACGAGGCTTGACATCTTTAAGACGGAGGCATCCATCTTTCTGCCGTGGAATTGAGATATGTATCAAAAGTGTAACTTTATCTCAGAAACATCTTCAAGGGAACGAGGGACAAAATGCAGCAGATTTGTAATGACAAATTGTTTCTAAAGGCTAAAGAATCAAGAACGTGAGAAAGGTCGTAAACAGACAGGAATTGTTTCTCTAAATTATTTTGGATGTGTCCGCATAAGATCATCGATTTGCTCTTTTAAACCAATTATATCGTGGATCTCTCTTGCAGTGTCATTTTAATAATCCTGAATTATTAGTTATATAAATCAAAGCGGGAGATGAAATATGAATAAATTTGGAAGAGAAATTCATTTAAAAGAACGAGGAAGAGTCTGATTTCAGTTTCATAATTTTCTCAAACTGAGACAAAGTTAGTTACACACTACCTCTTCTGTTAGAGAATAAATTACGTAATTCTATCTGAATTAAAAGGATGAATGAAGCGAGTTTTTATACTTATTAATAACACAGACTAACATTATAATAACTAAGATTTAACGACATTTATGAACAGTACAACAAAGTGAATGACTGATTATTCAATTAACATGCCCACAAAACCATTAATTGCTGTCGAAATGCATATTGTTTGCAATATATGAGCGGCATCATTGTAATATGTATGTCCTTAGGTTTAGTTGCCATGCACCCGCAAGAGATCAGATAAATACTTCAATTACTTTTGAAAACAGCAAAAATCTAATTACTGCCATTAAGGTATAGACATAGAAATGTTTTCCGATATATTGTTGCAAAGTTTATTTATATTGATAAAATCAGAGAGCAGAGTTTATTGGAATAAGTTTCCAGTGTTCTATGTAATTAATTATTCATTTGCATATTTTTCCACCCATCATAGTTGATGACACAGTATTGTAATTTCCATTAGTTATTTAATTTCTGTCAATTATGGTTCCTGTGTGTATTCATTTTTCCTCTGAAACATGATATAATTTTAAAAATGCAAAGATATTTTTGTACTGAACAAGAAAAACTACTCGATGAGTTCCATTTTGCTGGCATACAATATTTAATGCCTTATTGTGTGCGCATAACGACAGAGACAGTCAAGTTCATTAAGGACTACAAAGATTCCCGATGCTTTTGGGAAATGGGCAATATATAAGCGGCCGATGTGTGTAAAAAGTTCGGTCTCCCAACAGATTCTATTATTGTCATACCATAGACGGAAGACCGTGTCTCCATTTTTAGAACGATCTACAAATAAATCCGAGTTGCATTTTGGCACGTATCGCCGCTAATCAACTTTTCCACTGGGCTCGGTGCAACCCTTTGCCTTGGCCATTGCCTCGAGGATGATTAGGTTGATCTGGTCACCAGTCGATTCGGCACGAATCATTGTATTGGCACAGCACACAGTCGTGTTGGGGGCCGTGTTTATACAGACGCATACGTCTGTCATAGACCTTATTGGTAGCATCATGTGCAGGGCACACTGATGCCAAAAACATCCGTGGCTGAAAACTCACGTGCGGAATACAAAAGAAAAAGAAGAAAAAAGCATTTGTATTTATCTTTTGTTTTCCTGTAATTGTAAGTCATCACATGTCGTTTTTCCTCTCCGAAAGATTAGTGTTATTATTTCAGTGAACTACAGATATGCCAAACAGCCTCCAGAACCAATATTTTCAATACATATCAGTGACCTTTTCTTAAAAATAAGCAAAATCTATCAAATGTAAATGTTTCCGAAATACATGTACATAAATTTTCTTTTAGGGGGTGGGGGATTTCAACATTCTGAATCTACAAAAAATACACACTAGTATTATTCATAGCATTTTTTTTTTTGCAAGTTTATTCTAAATTAATGTATTTTTAATCACACTAACAGAAATAAATAATAAACGTATATTGAGATTATTCATTGTCTTTAATTATAGGATGCAAGATTGATAGCTGGTGTCAAGATTATTCAGAATTAATTCAACTGGGATACCTAGCGTAGTTTTGTTCGGTCATTTTGTACTAATTGAAGTGCTGTATTTTCCACATTAGAAAATTCGCATGCTATTCTATGTATTTGACACTTTGCTACAATTTGTCAAATGTGTGTCACGTAAATGTGCGACTTTCAGTTTCAATGGCGATCCACGGTTGACTACGCATGCGCGCATGACCCATAAGCTACCACCTGTCGAGTCAAGGGCGATAATCATTATCAGTGACCTTGCAGGGGAGAAAGTGATCAATCATCAAGAAAGAAAATTAATTTCGTTCCATTAAGATTGAATTAGAGCCTAAATGGGTGCATATCATTGAAATGAATACTAGCGTGCGACCTGGGCTGTCCCAGCCCAATTTTTCATGTTGTCATTGATACAAAAGGAGAGCTTAGAACCCTGAACAATGGGATAGATACAACGACATGTGTCCGAATAAAAACGTAATCAAAATGAAAATTCTCACGTTCCTTAATATAATCCATATATTTCCCACTGTTTCGTTTTCTAATGTGTCTAGCATGGTATAATGATATCTTTTGAAAGGATAATAACATATTGGTATCGATGGATGCCAAGAGTTGACGGAAAAAAAAAAAGCTTACAAATGGCAGACGCTATTTTTGGGATATCCTCTTATTGACATTGTGGGGTCTTTGATAGGATAAGACGTTTTTCGTTCATAATTCAAAAAATAAGATACTTCACCAACATGGTATTGTTTGTTTAATATTATATACATACAAAACAAACATGATTAAAAGAATGATAGTTGTTACCGAGCCCAAGCATTCCATTTTCATGTTATTTTTGGGCGACCTATGAAAACCAGCCATCTCTGGAATTCGTATCAATCGAAATCCGTCATTTTTTATTATCAGTCGACGCCTAACGACATTTTCCAGAAAGTCTGCCAGTGTCGCGGATATAGTGAGATAATTCAATTTACAAATAACATTAGATACAGAGTTGCTTGATCTTCGAAACGTGCCGCAAGATGGCGTAATCCAACAATGCAGCGCCACCTTCTGACAAATTCGATCACGTCCTGCTCCATTGATGGCGTAGTAATTTAGCACGCTATTGCGGTCCTGAGGCTATAATTAAGTTCACAATTCAAAAGATTATTATTCATTTAAAATAATATGGGCAGTTACATTTAAGATACCCATCCTTCTAAATCTGCTTGACACCATTATCAGTGTTATGGGTTTATGGCAAGCATTCACGCGTGTATGCGTGTTAGGGGCTTTTAGTGAACTGGCCATGGTCAGGGTGATTTGATTGAACAGGATTATCTAAAATCAGTTCTAAATGTTAATTGTATTTCATTTAGGGAAATATGATAGTAATTTAAACGAATGTCTGGATTTAAAATCGTGGCTCAACCTATAAATGCATGTTGTTATGTGGAAAAATTTAAAAAAAAAAAAAAAAAAAAAAACCGGTAGAAAAAAGTAGCAAGTTAAATAAAAAATAAATAAAAAAGTAAATAAGAATTAAATGGAATGCTGAGTATGTCTTGTTACTTTTTTCTGACTATTCGACTTTTTCAGCTTTATACATTATTTTTTAATAATTATATTTCTTATTGGAAAATGTTTTTTCTTCTTTTTGCATACAGCTGGTTGTTTCTGTTTTATGGGATGTTTTTATTTACACTGTACGTATCAGATAAATAACTTAGGTAGAGCGAGGTTTGAGCCCCTTGAAATCTGGGTTAAGCACCCCAGTCGGTCCTTTTGCCGTTCCAAGGCGGTAAAGGTTGGTATTTTTAAATTCTGTGTAATGTACTGTCTCCGTGTTTCTTTGTCCAGTTACTGGAGTTAGTCCATTTATTATATGTGAGATTTCACGTAGGACCTTTTTGTCCTTCATTGAAAAAAAAATCCTATACTATACTCTTCGGATCCCTTTATCCCTATATGTATAATCGGTTATCAATGAAATGAATATGAAATAAAATATTCTCTTCTTCCCTTTATAAATGGTGCATTTCGAAATCATAACATTCTTTGCAAAATCCATTCGAGTCATGCACAACATCCCCGTGAAGTTCATAAATATTGTTTTGCCTTGCTTACGCTTTTTGATGCAGTCATCTGGAAGAACTTTCAATGCCTTAAGACACCAAAATTTAGGAAAACAAATCGCCTGTCTAATTATTTTAATTTCCGAGTTGCTTTCAATTAACGCATTCTTACAATGATGAATTGTGTCCCTTTAAGAAATTATTTTACATATTTTTCATTCTAAGTATTTTTTTTACTTGTTAAGTTCTATAGATGCATGCGTTATATTCACAGTTATTACTTTGAATTTCGATGGTGTTGATATTCTGGAAGTTTTAATGATTATGAATCAACGTGCTACAAGGCAATAACTAAAAGTGATAGATTAATTTCTTCCTTAAATACCAAGAAACGTATAATTGATCTCTAAATTTGTGTATTCCTGAAAATTTGAAAAATAAAATAAATTAAAATCTTACTTTATATATTGCACAGTTTTAAAGACTTTCACTTACAACACATTTCTTGTGATTTTTTTCTTATAATACTGGTACAATGTTAAAAGAATGATGTTGATTTGTTATTGTTTCTAGTTCCAGCATTTCAATAATATAGATACATTCAGCTGATATACTTTGAAAACGCACGCCTGTATGTTGTTGTTTTTTTTTTTTTTTTTTTTTTTTTTTTTTTACAGAAATGAATATCATATACTTACTTTAAAAACATAAACTTTACAACTTAAAATATATATATATAAATGTTGAAATGTGTTTGAATATAATTATATAGTATAATATATCGTATGTGATTTCGTTTTAAAAACACACTTATCCAAAGTAGTAAAACATATAGGTAGACACAGAGTTCACCTTCGGTCTACAGCAAGTCAGCTGGAGGGCTTTCCTCACACGAAAAATCCGGATGGCCGAACTGGTATTCGAGCTTACAACAGCAGGGGAAACTATTTTGAACATACATGTAGAAAACTGCTAGAATGCGTTCCTTTTGCATCGATTTTTTCCAACATCAATCTGGGGTATTTAAAATGATAACATTTCGGATATGTTGTCATTAAAAAAGGTTAGATACCCGTTTAGTTGTTATTAACTTCTACTTTAAGTGTATCATTCCGTGTATAAGTAATAAAAAAATGAAACCACGGGAAATATATGATAGTAAAGTCACGATCATGAATAAACACTTTTTTTACTCATATAATATTTCTGTTTTCTTATATATTATATACAAGGTTTAGAAAAAATACATTGAAATTTAACATTATTACATTGTCGAACTTCATTCATATTGTCTAAATCGATTAGTTACACCCTCGTTGATAAGTTGTCATTTAAATGTGTTTATATGTAGTTTCAAGATGTGTTCTCACAATGGATCAAAATTCTTTTATGATATTCGAGAACCTGCCCAATGTGTTAACTTGGTGTCTTCAAATGTTAATATATATGACGGCATTGAGGTCAACATCATCATCATCAGTAGCAAAAAAAAATAAAAAAAATACACATACAACATTATGTAATACATACAAAACAATTTCATGGCATATATTATGTCGCAGTCACAGAAATATACATCCACACACATACAAGTGTCAACCTTGTTAATATGCTATATAAAATTAATTTTCGAAAAAGCGCGAGAAAATTAAAAATGTTCTTGTTTTTGTTTTGCCATCTGATCATTTGTGTGCTATTAAATTCTTATCACAAACCTCAGCCTTTGCCTTTTTTATCGGATGCGTGCGCACCATCAGGAATTCCTAGATTTATTGTCTTTGCACTTTCTTTTTAACACTATAACCACTTGAACATAGTGATTGATAATCACTCGTAACCCCTAGCGCATCCGAAGAATTTAAGCCCACAATTTATTGGATTTTCTGGCACAAAGTGCCGATGGAAAGCGGTCTCTCTCTACAGTTCCGTTCTAATTTAATTTATCCTATAATTAATGTTTGAAATTAGGGAAATTGTTCGAATTAAGTCCCTTAATCAGATATTACAGATAATAGGATCAGAGAGATGGGACGGAGTTCCCTAACACGCGATAGTTTACGGCTAGTCCAAGCTAGAGTAAACATGATCTTAAGGTTTGAATTTATCTTTGGGACAAACGCAAGATCAGTTTCGGATACTGTGTTAGTTTGAAAACGATTTTATGCCAAGAAAGGTTTCTGGATAAAGATTAAGGAATTTCTTATTTTCAAAAAATGGGTAAAAGATATCATTAACGTGCATTCACAGAATGATATATAGCAAAAAATCCTCAAAATTTTTAAAGAAGAATTATTGAACGTCCTTTACATTTTTATTGATAGTATGTGATTAAAGTCTCAAAGGAGTCATATTCATCCTTGAACCCTTTACTCCTCACTGGCACTACATGAATATTCACTAGGTTCGAATGTGTGTGTGTGTGGGGGGGGGGGGGGGCTTCAAAAAGTGCATGTTTTTTAATTAGTTATTTATTTGAATATGTTCACTATGTTTTATGATGTCTGTTTGATTTTTCATTTCCTTTAATTAATGCCGGGAGAAATGTCTGTAGGATATTATTATTACGTCATTTAACAATTTATGTAAGTATCAAAATGCTGTGGATTGACACTTTACTCTGAGTAAACTTCTTCGTTGAGGGCAAAGATTTTTAATTGGTATACATGGTAGTGCAACCTCAAACATGATTAATGCTACTTAATTATGCCTCGAAGAATTATTTTTGACTGTGCTGGAATTGAAAACCCCATTCTAACTAAACTAGCTTAATTATCAAACAGAAAAATAGCGTCATTACAAAACCTGCATAAATAACAAAAATAAATAAATAAATCGATTTTTACTCTTTTATTTTTTATTATATTTGTATTTATGTATCAGAAAGTTTATTTTGAAATTTAAGTAAATTTCTTTCCCAGAAATATTTTTTCTGATTTATTAATTTCAGATAAAAAGATAAAACATAAATACAATAAAAAACGATACAAACACTCTTTAACAATTTTCTTGTGATAATGACATATAAAATATTGCATGTAAAGGAAATTTAAAATATGGAAGAAAAATGATAAATAAATACATTTTTAAATGAACAAAAGTAGAATTGTCATTATATTTATTATTTTTATTTCATTACAGTTGTAATTAAATTGAAAATATGTCTTAATTTATTCATCTTCTCCCTCTGCCTAACTAATACTAATACAAAATCGATAAATATATTCACGTATACCGGTAAATGGTTCATAACTTTTCAAATTTTCTTCATACAAAAACGTTTTTACAATTTTACGTAGATCGTCTATAAGATTTAAACAAAACACTCTAATGTACATTATTCGGAGACATATTTTCGTTGGAAAATAAAATCCTTTTTGACTTAATTGCTGACTAGCGGTCGTCACCTCGGTTACATCGTCAGTTCGCGAAAAAGCGCAAAAGATTCGATCAACATAGACACTGTTATTTACATTTACCAGTTCGTGATTTGTCAGGGATGTTAGCCAATTCCTTGTCTACTCGATAGTTCTAAGAGTGTAGGCAGTAGTCCTCGTGTCTATGTATAATACGCTGTAATGTATTTTCTTGGCTGATGATTGGACAATGATTTCGTAGAGTGTCATATTATAGTTCGCTGCGTTTACAAAATTAATTGTAATGGAGAGTAAAATAAAAAAGATGATGGTGATGCAGATACTTATGTGTGAGACCGTTTAACTACACACCACCACCACCATCATCATCATCATCATCATCATCATCATCATCTACTTCTTCTTCTTCTTCTTCTTCTTCTTCTTCTTCTTCTTCTTCTTCTTCTTCTTCTTCTTCTTCTTCTTCTTCTTCTTCTTCTTCTTCTTCTTCTTCTTCTTCTTCTTCTTCTTCTTCTATTAGCATTATCCAAAAGCTACAGCTGTCCAAAAAACTGACACCCATGTAACTGAAAGGAATATTTCATGAGAGAAATATTCGCACCATATGGCCACCTAATTATCGGCTAAATGTTTTCCGCTATCAAAAGTAAAATAAAACGCATGTTCATTTGGCTGAAGTGAAGAAGCAGATCTACACAAACAAGGAAATATCCTGATTTTATTGTGACAATAAGTATTTAAAGAATACTATGTAAAACACAGCGATTTTTTTCTGCTAACCATGTGATCCCCTTGATCGGAACAATAATGCAACGCCATATTCCGCAAGTATGCAAATTGTTCCCAATAATTTTGTAACAATATCCTATGCGCAGTCCGGAGAGCTTACTTTATCAGCATTCGAGTTGAAGATCAAACGGACCGCGATACAATCGATGCCGTTTATTTCGGTCGACATAATCAGGGCGAATTATCTTATTAGGCATTTAATCATAAGTCTAACATGGCAATCATGAAGGTTTACGCGAGCAAAATCCCACCGTATATGACACTTGCTATAATATCATAAATCAGTCCCTCTCAATCCTGGAAAACCTCGCATCGAAATCCTGAAAGGGATACAGAGTTAAAGAATACAATTCATCAAGTAATTATATGGCAGTTTTGTTTGAACGGGCGCGTCCGATTTTGCTATTAGCTCTTTCCAGTATCATTTAGGGGCTTTCAACGTAATTCTACTCAAGAAGGCTGTACCGGTCGACTTAGAATGTCTGCCTTAACGCCTCATTTCGCCTAAAGAGCATGTAATAGGTTTCTTTCTGAAAACGGCATGCTCAAAGTGCGGAGAGCGCTTAGTGTAAGAGCGTGTTATGTGGTCTATATAGGCACGTATACATAGAGCAATATGCAAATACCTTTGGCAAAAGCTAATACAGAGCAAAAAAGCGGAAAAAAATAGTATCGATTGCTGATCGATAAACATTGCCTTTTTCAGCATAAAAATAGAGAAAATGGGCATAAATGTAAGTCATTAAGTAACACTTGTGTAGACGTCATAATCCTTAGTGTAACACTTGTGAGGACGTCATTATCGTTGATGTAAAATGTGTGTAGTCGTCATAATCCTTAGTGTAACACTTGTGTAGTGTCATACAAGAAACTGAAGAAAACCAAATAAATTGCAATATCTAATTGTTCTTTCTTAGTTAAAAATAAGTTCCCATTGAAAGCAAAATATCAAACATCTTGCGTAAGCACCGATAAATAGGATTTTCATATTCGACAATGCGAAATTCACTTAGTTTATTAGTGAATATTTTCGTATTGATCTAAACAATAAGGTTATTTGAGCATATATTCGTATTTTTTGACAATTTTATTAGAGCTGGCCCCCAGCCCTGTGTTTTTCGTCAGACTCAAACTATGCTCACTAGTTTCAATAGGGATTCGTGAATGATTCTCAAATTTGAGCCTGAGATCGTACTTATGTAATTTTAAGGGGCCCTTTACATCGAGTTTATTAGAGATGATGGTCATCGTTTTATATTGTTCTAAACAAGGAGTTTATTTGAGCGTTTCAAACAACGAATTTACTAAAGAATAGATTCATATTGTTTCAGTCAAAACTAAATAATTCTAGATTTTTTTCACATAATCTATACCATTAGATATTTCTTGCTTATTATCCATATGGTTACGTTCCTACAAATGAACTTGGTTTTGAGTAAAACACATACTCCCAAACGACGGACACATTGAAGTTTATATCAACCAATGGCATATCGTCGCCACCATTGTCCAATATCACAAACTCGAACGAAACGCAAGTTACGTCATGTTCCAAAAGTGAAAAATAAATCAATATTCAAAAAAGGAGAAAAAAGTGTTATGCAAATGTATGCAATGTCGTCATTCATGTTGGCATTTATGTCGACCAAGCGTATATTGAATGATTAATATGTACTCAGCTTCAAACTTGAGAAAAGAAATGAAATATGCCCGGTCTGTATTACCTTTATAATGTTAGTATATGAATACAAGGGACATTAAATATCTTATATCTATTTGATGGCTTCCTTATCTACGACAATTCTAACGTTTAAGATTTTTTAGTTTTCCTATTGCGTAGCACCTTTTAGTCTATCCTATACAGTTTTTATTCAGTAATATAAATATGTGATAAAACGTAAAGAGCGAGAAAGATATTTCATACGTAATGTAATTCCATACATAGGTATGCATATTTGAAAGGTTTAATTACAGCTGCAACTATTGACAGTTTTGATAAAACAGTAAAGACGGCGTTGTCTAAGCATATGCTATTCATTTTCAAATATTTGAACATAATTGATGAATATTGGTACGTCATATTTTCTAGTGTGACGTGTACCAACTAAAGTCAGCAACAGTTAAGTATCTCGTATGTGTGTCAAAACTGCGTATATTTCCTTTTATTTTGCTGGTATCTTGAATGATTTGTCAAATGCCGACCTCTTTATACTTTCGAAATAGGTGTGTCAAAATAAATATGGATATTATTTATATTCACATTTATTATTGTATGGCCAAATATCGACCAACATGAGGGTCATACCCTAATATTATGTTAGGATTTAAAAATCAAGTGGTTGAAAGTTTGGTATTATCATTTGCTTTGAAACCTGTGAGGCGGGTGACCCCAAAGTCCTGTGAAAAGCAGAATCAACTTTACATGTAGCCTTTTACTTCTGCTGATTTTATCGCAAGCCTGATATAGGCCAACCCAAACAAAACAGGTCGAGCAACATCTTGGGGTCCAATATGGTAATTGCTGGCAAAAAGCTATCAAACTTGTTGAACAGGAAGTATGTAAAGAATAAGTCAAAGTAGGTCAAACTACCTGATTCTTGAAGAGGTATCGATTTTATCAGAGTGAAACTTGACTGTCTTTCTCATTTGTTTCCCGTAAATCTCATTTTGTTTCTTCTTTGACATTTTTAGAAGGCAAAACTAGTGAAATAAAATATGAAACCCATGTACATGTAGTGTATTGTTTTCACGATACTTAACAGATACAGTTCTATATACTGTAAAATCATTTTATTTCGGTGACATAAAATTTCGCCAATTCTGTATAAACCCTTTTCCTCATGAATATTCATATCCTTCACGTATAAATTTATGACTTGCTGAATATTAATTGAACTGAACTGAACTTTAAATGGTATATAAAACAATGGATCTTTGTTTGCGGTGCAGACTGTCTTGAATCGTCTGAGCAAATAGAGGAGTTCCCTATAGGAGCTGCCTGATCTCGGTCTGCTTCGTTTGCCAATGCGTCAAAATGAATCTATATGAAGTACCGGGATACGTATATTTTTATGGAATACTAGATAATTGACTCTTTGTGCTAAGGTTTATAGGATGAAACACAGTTCCCAAAATCAACAAAATTTATCCCGACGAAATAGAATGAATTTACTGTAGAATACGAAATTAGTTTTATTTACTTACCTGATATAAATTGTATATAGGTCTTAATACGTAAAGATCGAAACATATAAGTACTGCAGCTACCGTAAAATGACCAGGCATCACCAAAACTTATCATTTTGCTATTTTCTCGAATGATTACGTTAAGAAGGAAATATATTTGTATACATGTACATATGATATCCATGCATTGACAGCATATGCATGTATTTAGCACAAAACAGTACAGAGCATGTACGCGAGAAGAAACGCTCTACGCAGAGTAATTGCAGAATCGCAATATATTGTGATAATAGAAAACAAAAATAAAAAATAAAAAACACAACTAACTTTTACTCGGGAGTATAAACGAAATTCAAAACCAACAGTTTAAATAGTGAATTTACTCTTACCTTATCAAGCGTTTGATAGCACCGTGGCTATACCAGTTGAACGTATAAACGAACGAGATGATCGCCATTTTATAAAGCACATATATATATATATATCCCAAACCAAAACTCTTCGAGACTGTTTTATTCCAGCTAGACCTGAAATGAATGAGCACTTTAATATAATGCCTGCATTTATAAAGGAAATGCATCAGTCTCGTGTTACTAATTTTGTGTTAAAATTCAGTGAGCGCCGGATTACCGTGTTTTCATCGCACTAAACTAATGCTAATTTCTGTTTGGACAATGGGAATTACTGGCTTCATGAATAATATAAATATATGATTAAGGACGCTGTGTGCAAGTCTGATTGGAAATCGACATGGAAGTGGGATTTTTACCGGTATGCTTCAGCCACGTTTTCTTCCTGTCTCTGAATTTATACATATAAAACAGGGGTCTTTTATTGTAAGAAACTGTGTTACACTTTCAGTGTACTAGATCGATAGATAACACAGAGAAATGCTCATTTATATTCAACACGTGTACTTTATTGTACCGCACGGCAGTATAAGATTTGTCTGTGTAACCATTGCGTTGAGAACTGTGTTGTATTTTCTTCGTGATAATATCTAAAACACGCGCTAAACTTAAAAATAAATGAATAAATAAATCGAATATGGAAAAACTATAATGCTATTAATCATTGCTATAATGCTAGATAAAATTTAACAACGATAACGTTGTATGATTAGGGCATACTCCAGTATGATAAGGAAAATTGTACATGATCGACCTCAAAGGACATTTTCTTCAATTTCATACATTTTTAATATTGTTTCATAATTTAATGTTTTGGTCAAATGAGTGACACATTCCGTGTGCTTTCTACTTTAAATTAGCTGTTGACAAATAAATTACACAACTAATTAAAAGGGTACTGTGGTCAAGTATCTTTGTGCCCGATTGCTGATACTGATATTGCCTATCGGTTCGAATCCCTTTTGGGGACAATAATTTTCAGTGACTTTCCCTGTTGCACAGTACTAGTCCAATCACTTAACATCAAAGAACAATTGATATATCATAATCGGCGTTAAAGGAGATAAGTATTAACAACAAAATAAATTACATAAAAAAATAATGTCTTGCTTTATGATCCCAATGTATATGCAGTCTATTCGGTTTCGGTGCTATTTTATAAAATGCTACATTTTATATAAATATCATTTATATTTTAACAAAATAGAACATTTATGTAAAACATTAAGAGAGACATTATATCTATAGTTAATAGATCATAATAGTGCCATTTATGTAATTCATAGATAAAAAACAGCACCAATACTTATCAAGTATATGCATTTCGTATCTTTTTTTTTTTTTAAAGAAAGAAGCACACAAATTCCTGGTAATGCCAGAAAGGTCACCCAGAGTCTGATTTTGAATTCAAACAATAACTCATATGATTTAATTAACAAAATGGACACCAAAACAGAGTCACAAATGGCATAAAAAAGTTTTAAGTGGTCACAATTGCACTGAAAATGTGTGACTTAACATAGAAATTGTCTCACGAAACCGTGAAACCTCGGTGCTGTCTTCAAATTGTGGTCTGGATTGTGTAGCCGCTTGTTTCAGCGTTGGATCCCGATCATTCCGAACGCTTTCATGGACCACGACGAGAAAATAATAAAAATGAAGACACTTCGGGGTCCCATACAGACATGGAAAGTGCTAAATTGTATCGACCAGAAGCTTTATTTCCGTAATTATATTCGTCTGCCCTACCATGAATAATGGTGCTAAAATTGGCACTGTTTCTATCATAAATAGCGAAAGTATCATTATTTCGAATCGTTTCTAAAATTAAACTGAGGTGATCAATACTTTTTCTTCTATTGGAAATTTACATTTTGAAGAAAAGTTAAATTTCAAAGTTTTATTTATATTTTAGGTCAAAATGGATTCTAATATTAAAGAAAATAATATTTGTCGTTTTTACAGTGGTTATAATTGTGATCTTTGTGTCAGCTTGTGAAATATATTGCTGTAAATATCGCTTGATCATAGTTCTTGATCAGAGAGAGAGAGAGAGAGAGAGAGAGAGTTCCTTTTATATCTGTATTTCTATTCATTTCAACCAGAACAAAAAGTATGATGCTAGTCGTTACAGAATTTTGAAAAGAAAAATATAATATCACTCATTATACATATACTTATTGATTAATCAAAGCCATCGTTAAGGGTTTTTAGCATTTCAGCAGTAACAAGTGAGCCCCTCTCTCTCTCTCTTTATTCTCCTCCTCCCCCTCTCTCCTTTCCTTATTCAATTTTAAATGCATTTAATAAGTGTAAATATAAAAAATAGTTGTTTATCTGAAAAGCTGAATTCTTCAATGACATTTCCGATCTCTTTTTGTAATCGATTTAAAATTGCTGCACTGCTGTAAGTTCGAAGTCTGATGTTTTCAAGATGAACTCAGTTACGTACATTTTATAGAGGTTCTATTCTAGAATTGGCATCGATTTTCAGCATTTAAGAATGATAAGTCGATTCGATAACAGCAACGCGGCAGGAAAACATTGATGAAATTGAAAATATAGGGGTTTTGTTTTATATAACACATAGAGTTGTTGAACATTAGGGATTTGTCCCAGTTAATTTAGGTTTATTCTAAACTAAATCAATATCACATGTTCTCAGACTTCTTTACAGTTTTGTTATGACTAAAACTTGAAAATCAACATTTGCTTGCACATTTACCCTGATTTCTGTTTGAGTGTCTTATTTCGAACTTTATTGGAAGTTCAAATCGATCTAAAATACGAGTAGATTGTAGGATAAACCTGTAGCTGCAAACAGAGGAGATAACAAAGAAAATGTTAACATTTAGCAGCCACAGGGTAAACGCAGTAAAGATGCTGAATCTGAAAGCACTGGTTACGTAGGTTTCAAAGACGTTGATAAATAGAGAGAGAGAGAGAGAGAGAGAGAGAGAGAGAGAGAGCGCAAATATTAAAAAATATTCATGAGTACGAGTTTTCATTTGGTAACGAGTAATATAATTTCGTAAAACTATGTTTTTCGAGATAGCAAATTATTTCGTATAAACGAAATATTTCGTACGGTTTTACGATATTATTTTTCGTAAATAAATTTTATTATGTTATTTCGAAGTAATCTGAGTAATGAATGTAATAGAAAACTTTGGCCAAATTAAAAGAATAATAAAAAAGAAAACAATTAAGATTAAAATAAATAAATTTACCACATATTACAGATAAATACATTAAAAAAATAATATCAGCTGGCACCGATTAAACATGGGAAAATAGAGTGAAGTTCAAATATTTTATGAAACTAGACAAAAATGAAACTCACCTCCCAACATCAAGTTTTTTTTTTCTATATATTGACCATGTTATTTTTATAAATTGCATTTGTTTGCTTTCCACTTGTTTGAACTTCATAACATAATGGAAATAAATCCAAAATATCCGATTTTTGCCGAAGGTGATAACGAGTTTACACGATTGATACCGAATACCAAATGTTCAATACTCAAATACTAATACCTTTAGACAGCGTTTGCCCGTAAACTTTCAAGATTAAAACCAATTTCCCGCAACTCCCATCGCTTTAATCACAACATTTTATTTGTCCAATAACAAGCATCGATCTTTAAAAATACTGTATTTTTTTTACAAACTTGAATATTTCATAGTCAAATGCTTACATCATATATATCCCACACGATATTAAATATCTCCTTTTTGTCTTGCATGTATGACAATAAACCCTGCTCACGATATGCAAGGACTTAACAAAATGTAAAATAATAGAGAATCAAAACTGGATCATAATTCATAAATATGCAAATAATGTCAGATTTACGATAAAAGAGTGTTCATGATAATACATTAAACATGATTGAATAACATTTTTCGCTCTTAACTTAGTATTTAAATAAGGGACTGTCAAAATCATATAGTCTCAAAAAAGGACGCAGTGACCCTGTGGTAAGGTTCACGACTGCGAATACGAAAGTTTCGAACCCCGTTTGAGGCAGTCATTTTTCATGAAAACCCATGTATCGTCGAGAAAAATTAACATAAATTGTTAGAGTTTGTTTAAAATAAATAAGTTTAATTTTTAAATAGTTTTAAATATGGTGTGCTTAATGCGAAATTTAAAAAAAGTCAATCAAATCAATATTTATGTTGGACTATAAAGCTAGAATTAAATGAAATCAAGATTTATTTCGATTATCATGTTTTATTTTTTCACTTATTTCTGTTTACATCGTTTGTAAACATTCTTGCAGCTTCTATTTAATCTTTGCTGTCATTTCTTGGGTTGGACCAGTACTTAGTTACTGGGAAGATCATGAAGATTCTTGCCTTTTACAGGATTCAACCCACACCCATCAGACACTCAGTCATGTACTCTACCATCTGAGTGTGTTACCCTGATCATTCCGTCAACAAATGACTCCGTATTACAAGATAAAATTACTAAAAGTATTTATGTAACTTGCACCGATTTGGAATCAAATTATTACAACTTATACTTAATACTTATGCCTCTTGACAGCTTCTGGATTGGACCAGTACTTTACGGATGTAAATATCAACGCTTTCGAATATAAGAAAGGAGACAGATGTTTAGACTTCGATTCATAAAATGATATGAATATTTCACTTTCTACTGTGGAAAACGTTTGTAGACATTCGCCATTTCGTTTAAACAGTTTATAGTAATTGACAAAACGCGTATGCAAGAGCGCTTGCTTCCATTTCATTAACGGCTTGTAAATAATTCATGCAAGCGCCTAGGTGCCCTTTAAATTCATTTCACTAAAACATAATGACGGAAAGCATCATTACTTTCTTTATGCATTAGCAAATAACAATTTATTAATTCATCGTTACGTAACACTTTAGAATCTATTTGCCCGCGCTAATTAGCAAACTTCAATTGCATTTTTATGTTCGATATCTCCTCACGCTGCAAACTTCGCACTCGGATTATCGTGTGCAGCACCCTGAGGACTGGTAAATGCAAATATGCCTGATGCCGCCTCGTTACAGGATCGAAAAATAAAAAAAATGCCCATCAAACTTATTGCCAAAGTTACGGTCTCAATATGGTGTCAATGGACTACCAAGTTCGATGTACTTTCGATAGTTAATTATTCGATAATGTGCTAAATGCATGGATGTAACATTTTCCACATATTGCAAAAAGTCATTTTTGGCGCAAAAAAATCTGATACCTTACGGCGTATTATGTAGAAGAGCAGCGTAGATCAAACCACTTCTAAATGCGGTCGTCTGAAACAGTGCTATGCCTGCCAACACTGACCTCGGATGGCAAGGAAACGCTTTTGTGAAATGATAGAAGAAACGGAATGCATTTAGGCTGATAGTTTTGCAGATTTTGTAGAGGTCATATGAAACGTGGTCAAATTACTTCGAGTTTGGCTATGACGTTTATCTAAAATAAAGACTATTTGTATTTCTTGGTAAGTGAACATGCAATTCAGATATTTATATTTTGTGTAAAAATATAGGTAATGCTTGCATCTACGAGTATAATGTGTCATTAAAGTATTTCTTTTCTGGAAAAGTTTTGTGATTTTGTCAACGTAATAGAAAATAAATATCTATATAATGGACGTTTAAATCATTTGATTCAAAGTTGTTTTTAACTAATTTAAGGATATGCGTTGTTGTTGTTTTGTTGGTTACTGTAGTCGTAACAGCATTCAGCCATACGAAGACGATCGACTGATTACAAATGAAGGGGGACCCAGAGTGTACATAGGGGGCACCCGGGTAAAATTTTGCTAGCTGAAATACTTCCTCCCATGAAAACCTGGGTTACTAAACTGAGACCCGGATATTAAACTTTGAAAAAAATAATAATCATTAGTTTTCGCGTTGGAATAATTTTAAAGCATTTCTATAAAATGATTTCATGAAGGTATAAACCATCGAAATCGCCTTTTAATGTCGACGAAATTAAAACATTTTCACAGTATCTTTAATAAGCTTTATCCCAATATTTCATCTTATCGATTCCATATCCTCGTCTTTCTATAACGATATGGTAATAAATTGCTTTGAAAAACAACTCGAAAGTAGTTTAAATCTTATATTCAAAGTTTTGAATATGTTTATAATTGTATATTATGAGATCGACTTGAATCACGGCACAATAGACTATACTAGAGGATCGGCAATACCCGGTATAATTCGTTGATTTAAATTGACCAATCAGTGACTGGGGGAAATCTCTAGTGTATATTTATTTCACATTGAACAATGTTGGAATTTCAGAAGCGCTCGTTGATTAGCGTAGGCTAACGTTCACTTTGAAATGAAATGGTCTATATAGTACCAACAGGTCGTTTACTTTGTCTAATGAAATTCACAGACACAACTACAACAGGTAACTTCAGGCATGAATCTGGATTTATTTGAGAGTATCGTTATGATGTTCACGAACGAGCACATATAAATGTAAAATTTCAAAAGAAATATATCTGCTCTAGTTTAAAATAAATATCAAATTACTTATCTAACAGTCTTTATGTTACGTAAGTGTATTGGCATTTACAAAGAGAATGTTTGAGGGTATGTTGGGGGAAAATTGATAATACTCTCACAAATCTTCTTCTTCTTATAAATTTTCATATTCTCATACCTTGCTTAAATTTCGCTAAAATACTTAGCACTTAGTATAACTTTAATTACTAAATTAGGTCGGATATAACAATTCCTGTTTTACGAAACATCCTAGTGAAAAACTGGGGCCTCCGTGGTCGAGAGGGTAAAGTCGCTGACTTTAGAACTCACTCAGCCCCTCACCGCGTGGGTTCGAAACCCGGCAGGGTCATTCGGATTTTCATGTGAGGAAGCCTTCCAGCTGGCTTGCGGTAGTTCGGTTGTTCTACCCGGATGCCTCAGTGCATTCGGGGTCTTCCTCCACCTGTAATAAGCTGGACGTCGCTATATGACTGAAATACTGTCGAAGCGACGGTAAACTCAAATAGTCAAGTCAAGTCTAGTGAATAACTGAGTTGACACATGATTACCTTTAAAGCTAACACTACCTGCTCAGAAATTAAAAATGTGGGAATTTTATAAGAGAAACAAGATTGGTGATGAGTATTTTCTCTTAAGTACGAGTATGCGTACAGTAGAACCTGTACTAGAGTCACCTGTATTAAGAGGTCAACCTGCATTTAACGGCCAGTTTTAATATTATAAAAACAGCACTTTGTTATATGTTTAACATTCATTTAGCGCCCACATCACTTATGCGGTCACTTTCTCTTGTCCTTTTGACTGACCGCTTAAGTCAAGTTTGACTAAGTATTGTTCGCGGGATTCAAGCCATGTTAGACCACATTTGTAACAAATCGCATCTATTGCAAAAGTGATCATATGCGTATGTGTATCGGAAATCAAACATAATTACATATAACATATTTTGTGATGAATTCGTTCGATGCCGAATTTTAATGTGTGTTCACATTTAAATAAATGTAAATGTGGACCGCTTAAGTGTGTGTGTGAGTGGCACACAGGAAGAGAGATATTTCTTTCGTCTATAAAGTTGGTCGAATGACCACCCTCTGAATTCAATGGGACAAGTTCATATTTTGTTGAATGGATTCACAGAGAAGGGTATTTATGAATCACCTTAAGCTAAGTTCAATTTTAGTTTGTATTCAAAGTTTATACTTTAATGGTGTCCTCCCGTGAAACTATCAATCACAGACACCAGTTCATAAGTAAGATGAATTAATGATGATATCTATTGCAAAAAAAAAGCGTTCTTGCTGTATCAGTAAATGCATTTTGACAGCATCTTCCAATTTAAAAAGTGGTTATAAAATTACATAATATTTCAAGCACACTTTGGAATCCCAGGGCTCTCCCTCATTTGTGAATTAACTAAAATGTTAAACAATGTATTGCAGGTAGCCGATAGAACCGTTCCATAACTCCCTTTGTTTTCCCCTGGGGTCATCATCACATTACAGAATATTAAAACCACCATTAATAAAGATGGCGTCTGACTGCTATCATACATTGCATCAATATTCCATACTATTGTATACAGTTGAACCTGTATTAGCGGTCACCTGTATAGAGCGGTCAACCTGCATTTAGCGGTCGAATTCGATATTGCCAACTATAGCATTTTATTACATATTTAACCTTCATTTAGCGACCACTTCTGTTAAGCGACCACATTCTCTTGTTCCATTAACTGGCCGTTTAAGACAGGTTTGACTGTAGACATAATCATGAATAACAAAAAAAGTGGGTTTTCCCCGGTTCTATGTTGGTACAAACACCGTTAGAAATAAATAAAGGTCTACAAAGAATAATGGTAGAATTACTATCGTGCTGCATGCTTTTCAGCAACATTTCATGAGGACCCTGTTTTGTGCCTACGTGAAAAACCCCGGGATTTACGTGAGTTCCGGATACCATCTACTGACTACAACAGGAGCAGATTATTGCTGATTTGTTTTCATATTTCATTAAACCAAAGAAAAAATGTCTTATTTCTTCAGGAATCTGTAACAACATGATATTCAGAGGAGCGTTTTCCCGAGCATTACGCATTATCCGAGGTTACCCCCAGTCTATGTGCGAAGAAATGTAAGCTCAAGAAGGAAAATAACCTCATTTAATCAAACCTTGTGATTATCCGAACATTTTATTTCCTTCTTCAGTTCTCATATCGTAATATTACGGTATTTCTTTTATTCCTGAAACGGAAGTAAGATCCATAGCATCACAAGTCAGTTTAGGTGTTGCAAGTAATATTTTATATATTATCGTAATATTACGAAATGAAATATCAATATTTTAAATAATAATAAAAAAAATGATACATTCTCCATAATAGAAAGTAACTCAGTATATTTTTCATCAAAGTAAGTAAAATTTATTTTCACTTGAGGCCCTCTGAAATGAAATATCAATATTTTATACAATAGTAATGAAAAACAGTCTTAACCCTTTATCGCATTGAAATTAATTTGCATATTCATGACCAAATAAACGGTTATTGGGCAATGTCTGTTAAAAGCCATACACACATAAAAACAATTGTCTATTTTAGGAATTTGAATCACTATATCGAAATTCTTATTTAAATAAGCACCCGACTCGAATTCTACTTACAATACTTAGCGCTATGTAAACCTTCGAACTATGCAACTCACATATACTTTATAAACTTTAGTAGTGAAAAACAACCGTCCCCGGTGGTCAAGTGGCTAGAGCGTCAACCTCGCGTGCGAGAGGTCGTGGGTTCGATCCCTGGCCGCCAGAAACCAAAGTTGTAAAAATACTGGTATAGCTCACTTGCTTGGCGCTCAGCATATAAGGGTAGTTCCAGGACTAGTTGGTCTGGTGTCAGGATAATGTGACAGGATGTGGTATCATGCCACATGTCTATTGACGTGATATTGCAGTTTATTTAATACTTTTCGATGGATTATCTAGAAATAACAGTGGATTATGTCTGATAATTTCACTGTTATCAGGAACTTGAACCCGACCCTACGTTTAAACTGATCGGAGCGTCAGTTGTGCTGGGTTTTACGCAAGAAATGACGTCATAAATAACGTCACGCACGCGAGGTAATCCCGCCAATTTTGAAGTCTGGCCTTTGAAGCATTAAATAAAAAGAAAAACTGTTTGTTTTGGTGAATGATCGATGAATAATTTCATTCGTGAACATAAAAAGATGCATTTTCTCTCGTGATATATATTCACTTTGTGAAAATATTAATCAATCTTACACCAAAGCAAACAATTATCCTCTATGTATCAGTGAGATATAATTCATATCTAATAGTTGAAACTGTGAGTGTTCTAGAATTTTGGTTCCCGATCTGTACATTGAAATATATAGCAAAGTAGAACATGAAACGGATAAAGATTTCCATGACATCAAGATAAAAAGATAATTTATTTGTGTGAACACAGATATGAACATACTCTTGTCTGCTTATTTTACAATGTATTTAGTTAAGTGGCTAAACTGACATAACCCCTTCCGTCTAAAATAATTGATAACGAATGACATATTTTGGTATTTTCCGCAAGGAAACAAGAATGATTAAACACATCCCAACGTATTTAAGCATTACTTAGCACTGAGTGCGGTCGGTGAAATTGGCGCTTAGTGATTTAATACTAGAGAGGGCGTGTTAAACTAAACGGATGTGCCTGTATATGGACCTGCTTAGATTTTATCAAAAATTTGAGTAAACAACATATAATAATGACAAAATAAGGGTAGAACTGTATTTATTTCGGATGACAATGAATTTCATCTGCACTCGTCTTTTCCATAATATAGCATTTCAATTAAGTCACGGAAAAGGATAACAATGTTTCTGCGTTTAAGTTTCGTGACGGAAGAAATAAAAGTCATAAAAACGAATGCCTTTAACGGCAAATATAGCTATAAAGTTAAATGAATAATGATGATCGAGAAATAGAGGCGATTAGACCTCGGCATATATAATTACCGGCACTGTATAAATAGGGGCACGTGAAACGGCGGAGGGCACAATTTCCAATTAAAACTGGGGAGTAAAATACATTTTCTGTGTTCTTTTACTGCATGCGCTTTCGGAACAGAACGGAATAGTTTATTCTAAGGTGTGTGTACGCAGTACATTGTGTACTAACATGCTATGTAGCACGATCCTAAAATGATGCAAGAACTTTTGACAGGTCGTCATAAAGAGACAATGATGTCGGGAGGGCTCCACAGATGTTTTAAGTATTTGCTGAGGAATGAGAACACCAATGCATCACCAGTCCAAACGGGCTTAAATTCCACCATCCGTATTTAACGCTAAGTTTTACTTACCTACTTAGGAGTGAATTTCATTATTCTTTAATCCTTAATAAAACACCCAAATATATCAATTCTTTACATATAATGTTAGTTATGATGGTAATGATTTTTGTTATTATAGTCATGAGACAATTCCTAAAAAAGCTATGGCAAAATGTGTTTCTAGCTGATTTAAGAATAATTTTAGTAGTACTTAGCTAGTATTGTCGATATAATTCAAGGAAACGCAACTATTTTTTGCATCATATTTTAAAAAATATCCTTTTACCTATTTATTTCAAAAGGAAGTATACATCAATAAACATCAAATGGCCTGAATCATTTTCTCTACAAATGCAAAATAATTATTTAGAATTATGTTCATTAATTACTTTTTGTACTACCAGGTAGTGGTATTAGGAACAGTTAAGAACAACATAACACAGTAATTGCAATTGATTAGTGCAACATGCCCAAAGGCCGCTTCGAAGACAAGTACCCGCGGGCGAGACTTGTTTCATACAGTTCACAAATTGCTATCGCCGATCTCAGCTAAATTGATGCACTCGATATTGCAGTGTTTGTACATGAGTTTTAATCTGTTAACCTTTTCTGTAACAGTTCGTGATTTTCTGTTTCTGTGTTTGTCGGGTTTCAAGTCCCAGCAACAGCATTTCAATCATTTGGAGGCTTTGCCGGCCTGAGACAGATAAAATGCTGCCACACTTCACTGTGGCATGATACCACATCCTGTCACATTATCCTGACACCGGTCCAACCAGTATTTTAACTTCATCACATTTATGTTGAGCACAATGCAGGGAACATGAGTGTTATTTTTTTATGATTTTGGTATGTCGCGTCCGGGGATCGAACCTAAGGCCTCTGACGCTCTAACCACTCTGCCTTATCTTTGTTCAACGCGTTTATTTCCACGTACACATGTACGTAACTCTATGGAAACAATATAATGATATATATTTTACTTTCGTGACAATTTTGCGGTCTATTATTAGCAACGAGGACGCCAGTTTCCCTCACACCTAGTGTGGTGATGGCATTTAAAATTTTACTTTATCTATTATTTCGATTTTGAACTAAATAATGTCTTCATGCAAAATTTTATTCTTAGATATTAATTTGTAACATACAAGTTGTTATAGTTTTAACAAAGAGTGAATGAATATCAATAGCTTTTAGTCTGGTAAACATACATGATACACTTTTCTATTTAATTTATTACGCTAGGCTGACATGAAACAGTTTACAAATTAAATTAATTTTTAGATTTCTTTTCACAATTAACATACTTTGAGATGGAGCTCATTCCAGCGTAGCCCTATATTTAAGCATGTTAGTATGTCACTGCATTAATTATATGCAATCGAATTAAGCATACAATCAAGGCTTGAACAAATCCTAAAAGTCCCAATTATGCTACAGTATGTCCAATAAAAATAACATCAAATGCTCTTTTTTCGGTTTATATTGTAAACTTATCTAAGAAACTTTTAAATGAGGCGTAAAACCAACAGAACATAGTTAAACCCGCGAATGACACAGCTCTGCGTTTCAAGACATGAAATCAGTTCAAAGAAAATAATTAGTAGGCAAGTCACGACTGCAAATCGAAGTGTGATTCCTTCAGAAGGAAGAAAATTAAATCTAATTTCCGAGATATTGTTTTGACATTACTGTTTCTCTTTTTTGATTGGATAGGCACGACCCCACCACGACGGCGCTAATAAAAAAGTAGTCCCTGAGCACAAGCGCTGTTAATTGCCAGGGCCTTCACGAAATGCGTCTTCTGCCTCTAGAGAGTACTTCCGGTTTATTTCCGGTGTTTGCAAACCTGCTTAATCTCTGAAGACTTTCTTCTTGGAAATTTGAGAAAATTTTCTTAACACCATCTCGCGTGCCAGACTGCAGTATTGAACAAGCACATTAGACTTTAGAGAACAAATAGTTTTTGCGTTCTCTCGTCGTTGCTTTTTTATCCACTCTTATGTCATTTATGACAAAATCGTGCTAAAATACATCGGTCACCATTAGCCGGAGTGTATACAATTTTTGGTAGATGTTAGTTTCATAAATCAGCTTTCAAAGCCAGGCAAGATATACAGTATATTTGTTCATCCTAAACGAAAAAGAATGTTTGCAGTGGAATCAATATGACAATACTTCATTAAAAATCTCAAATTTATTTTGTTTTTTTTTTTTTCGTTTTTTTTTTTTCTTTTTTTTTTTTTCTTTAAATACGATCGTGACTTTCATTTGATTAAATCGGCAAAACGAGCCGCTTATTCTACATTCTATATTCTACATTACATTATGAACTTATTTTTTTGCACATGGTTTGATCATATGCACATTGTAAACAAACATAGCAGATATGACATGATCTTCATCGGTAGCTGTGATTATGTTGACGGACATCTAATACAAAATTTAAATAAAAATAATTCAATGAAATAGGCAATGTATATGAATAGTATTTTTCTATTGGAAACAGCTGAAAAATGATACTAAAGCAAACATGAACTATGCTTCAGAACAAAGCCTATCAATTCGATATGATCATGTATCTATGAATGCGTCTATGAGTTATTGATTACTTTGACCTTAATTATCTCCGATATTGTTTTCCAATATTTAAAAATAGGTATATCACGTAAAATATTAGTTACAAAAAAATACAGCTGTAAAATAATTCTTAGTTTTCTTCAACAAGAGTTGAAAAGATGCAATTCTTACAAAAACTGTTTAGGTAAATTACTCGTAAACTCGTAACTTAATAGTTAATTTCAATTATACAGCTAAGCCGTATGTTATTGCGTATACAAAAAGATTATAAAAAAAAACAGTACAAAATATGTACATGGTTACACTGAAAACTTTGGTAAAGGAAAAATCAGTATTGTCCCAAAGTTCTGTTTTTCACTGTCAACTGTTGTGCGTCATATGACGGATGTTATTCATCTAATTAATCAATATTTTGCAAGACATAGTGAGACAGATTTGCTCAATTTATCAATTAACTAGTCCAGTTGAAATAAGGCCTCCACTTATTTCTGCAAAATGCTTAAACGAGTAGTCAAAAGAAGCACAATGTGTAATGAAAATGTATCTCGGGAGACAGTGAAGTGTTTATAAAATTACTCTCAGATTTTGGCGTGCATATTTAAGCTTGTATACTTCCCCTTTGACCAGTTTTTATTCTATATTCATCACCTCAATTAAATACCTAGAAGGGATATCGACGTGAAAGGTTTGCGAAGACCATCGCGAAGTTTGAACCGTTTTCAAATGCTTGACAATGGTACTTAGTAATGACATACTAAATTTTGTAAATTTCTAAAACCTTATTTGCCATTATTGCTCCATGTTGAATTCAGAATCAACAGGAAGACTTCTGTCGAGTGACGATCTGATTGCTAAAATTATGGTACACAATCTCTGATCGGAATCTATGTAAATACTTAATTGAAATATGATCCCATCCCAACTCATTAGTATTATCGGCAAAAATAATCGCTGGTTTAAATATCAAGTTTATATAATTTTTAATATCAAAAACGTGTTGGCACTCATTTGAGATAGCTGTCTCATTCTGCGCTTCTTCCAGCATATTTTGCTGTCATTTGATAAGTGTCATACGACTCCGCGTCGGGAAACTATACAGCTCTTGACGCATCTATTACCCAACGCGCCTGATTTCATCACTGAACTCTTTGAATTCTGAAATCATAACACAATTTTAACACTATCATATTATTCTATTGAATAGGATGGCTTTAATTAGGTTTTAAACGGTTCTGAATGCCTGTCAGTGTACAACAGACCATAAATTGTGCTACTAACGTTTTTCGATTTTTGTATTCTCCAATGATCCCTCTGTAGTAAAAGCAATATTACACCTTTAAGAGATACTTGAAGCATCAA
>CM037779.1:44285618-44321711 GCA_021229015.1 Solen grandis | reverse complement strand
CTGAATGTCCAAGTATTTAATTGATATAAATAAATTTTGAAAATGGTTGGCAAATTTATTAAATTGAATGTGGGGGCCTCCGTGGCCGGGATGTTAAGTTGCTGACTTTAACACTCACTCAGCCACTCACCGCGTGGGTTCGAATCCTGGCAGTGTCATTTGGATTTACATGTGAAGATGCCTTCAAGCTGGCTTGCGGTAGGTTGATGGTTTTACCTGGATGTCTCTGTGCATTTGGGGTCTTCCTCCTCCTGTAATTAGCTGGACATCGCTGTATGACTGAAATACTGTCAAAGCAATGGTAAACTCAAATAGTCAAGTCTAGTCAGATTGAGCATTGGTTTCTATAGCTTCTTATTGATAACACTGTAAGTTATATTGTTTCAGAAATATGTAAAGGATATATACTAATTTCATTGTCAGATTCTTTCTTCACAGGTGTGGTGAAGCCACAATAGGCATACAGGATAATAGCGTAAAAATGATAACATCTCTTTTGGTGTAGGATATATTCCTCTGTCATGAATATTTATCACTTTCACTGTCATAGGTATGAAATTAAGTTGATCATATAGACACTCAGTTATTGTTCTGGATTTGTAAGAATAGCCAGTGACTACATTTTGTGTGCAATGATGATTCAGATCTGTGAAGTGAAGGGGCCCACTGACAGATTGTCCTACAAGCAGATCCTGTGGATAGACTACCTACTGAAATTGGGGGTGGATGCAGAAGTCTGTTATGTTAAAGGTATGACATTCACAGACAAAATTCTTATCCTGATGTGTTTTTCATCTCTAAAATAATGTATATAAAATAGTGTATATAGTGAAAACTTTCACAATCCTTTGCTTGACAAAAACAACCTGCCAGATTTCGAAATAACTTGGCATACATGTTCTTGCTACCGAGATTACTAAAATTATCCTGATAGTTAAAAAATATCACCACTAGGTGTGGGGCTAATTTGCCTCATATGTATATAGTGAAAACTTTAAAGATATTATTTTCAAAAACAAGTGATAAGACTTTGAACTATTCTAGCACACATGTTCCTTGGGTAATGCTCTACAAAGATTGCTGGTATTATTTTGATCCATTCAAAAACATGGCTGCTAGGGGTGGAGCTAATTTGCCTTATACGTATATAGTGAAAATTTTAACAATTTACCGATATTTTCAGAAAACCCATTTGTTTCTCCATATATAATTATGTGTATGGCACCTTTCAACTTAAGTTCAGTATGCTAATACGCCTGATGATATATGTTTGTTTCCTTTGTTTCATGATCTTGAGTCAAGGCTGTATTGTGGTGGTATTTATCACTTACTGCCAGATAGTTCTTGCATGTTATCATACAGATAAAAACTAGGTTATATTACAAGTTTTACAGGATTTTCTCAGACATGGATGCCCTTGATGCCATGTAAGATCTCCATATTAGTAGTTTTAAAAAGAAAAAAAAACTGTCTGGTATTACCCTGTATCGTTTTGTTTTTATAAAACTCCCAACAAAATAATGTATTGTTTTCCCGTTAGTTGTAAAATCCTGCTAGAACTTTTTTTTTCATATTTGAATTGTGCTCATTTTTTGTGCAAGCTAAATTTGAGGATTTACATTACAGCAATCGGAGCAAAGAAGCTGAAACCAAAAACTTGACACCCAGGCCGTGATTGAATTGAAATGAAGTTGATGAGGGACAGAATCCTAGTGAGAAAGTGATTTGAATGAGGGACAAATCAAGTTTGGGACAGAATCTTTTTCACTCAGAGTGAGATACAAGTGATCTGAATGAGGGACAGAATCCTAAGACAAGTGGTTTGAATGAGGGACAGAATCTTTTTTACTCAGAGTGAGATACAAGTGATCTGAATGAGGGACAGAATCCTAAGACAAGTGGTTTGAATGAGGGACAGAATCCTGAGAGAAGTGGTTTGAATGAGGGACAGAATCCTGAGAGAAGTGGTTTGAATGAGGGACAGAATCTTGAGAGAAGTGGTTTGAATGAGGGACAGAATCCTGAGAGAAGTGGTTTGAATGAGGGACAGAATCCTTGAGATAAGTGGTTTGAATGAGGGACAGAATCCTGAGACAAGTGGTTTGAATGAGGGACAGAATCTTGAGATAAGTGGTTTGAATGAGGGACAGAATCTTGAGATAAGTGGTTTGAATGAGGGACAGAATCTTGAGATAAGTGGTTTGAATGAGGGACAGAATCTTGAGATAAGTGGTTTGAATGAGGGACAGAATCTTGATATAAGTGGTTTGAATGAGGGACAGAATCTTGAGATAAGTGGTTTGAATGAGGGACAGAATCTTGAGAGAAGTGGTTTGAATGAGGGACAGAATCTTGAGAGAAGTGGTTTGTATGAGGGACAGAATCTTGAGATAAGTGGTTTGAATGAGGGACAGAATCTTGAGATAAGTGGTTTGAATGAGGGACAGAATCTTGAGATAAGTGGTTTGAATGAGGGACAGAATCCTAAGACAAGTGGTTTGAATGAGTGACAGAATCCTGAGACAAGTGGTTTGAATGAGGGACATAATCCTGGGATAAATGGTTTGAATGAGAGACAAAATCCTTACAGAAAGAAAGACAAATAATCTGATTGAGGGACAGAATCCTTACTCAGAGAGAGACCAGTGGCCTGGATGTTTTCAGGAACAATGGAATTCAGTTATTGATCAGTGAGATATTCTCCACTGTACTGTGTGCTGTTGCACTACCGGTTGGACAGAGAGGAGATCTGTATCTTTGACTGTGATATGTGTTAGTGATATTGTTGTTACAGATTTAGTGCAGTTACAATGCCACCTTCATTTGTTCATACAATTAGGGCAGGAATAGTCTGCATGTCATGACGGGTTACACTTATTTGACATGTGAATTTCTGTTTTGTTTTCAGACAGAAAAAAAATATATGCAAGGTAATATATGTGAGGGAGTCTTAAATACATAGCTATTGTTGAGCCAGTAAACTCAGTACTGAGATCAAGGTTACAATATTTTAGAATGCTAAATATTATGTACTTGCCAAACAATAAACTATGAGAATATGCATTGAAATTAGATGAATAATTATTAAAGAATATGATGTATTTAATCAATATTCAAAGGCTTGTGTAAGAAAAAGGATACAAAAAGTTTAGCAGAGGCAAAGAACCTTTTGGGATGGTTTTCACATTATTAAAGGGACATCTTTGAAAATTTTAATGTGACATTTTCTGTTTAAATGTGACTTTCCTCCCTTCCAAGTGGTTATGTCAAAATATACCATAAGTCAGAAATACTAAGTGTTGAAATTCGGTTTATATCAAATTGAGGTTTCAAATATGTAAATATATATACAACATGTAATATGTTTTGTTTAGGCATAAAAAAAATAGTTTTGTTTCTGGTTTCAGACTGGAAAAAAATATGGGTTGGTAGGTCAGATGTTTTGGATTTTTTGTTGTTGTTTTTTCCCTCATTGTGCTCATATTTCTTTAAAAGTTATGGTCCGCAAGTGAGACTGCGGATGGTGACTGTGACTATATATAACCTCATTGTTAAACACAACCAGGACAATTTGTCATGAAATGCTTGCAAATAATTATAAAACATATTTGATACGAATTCTTTTTAAAAAGTGAATGTTATTACTGGTTTTAAAGACAAGGAGACAAAAAGATCAACAATGACAACAAAAGTCTTATCTTGCAGTAGATTATAAGATTGAAAGACAATATCATTGAGGTAGGTAGAGCATATTGACTGACATTTACATTGAAATTCCTTTATTAGACTTCAAACTTAAGTAATTCTGACATCATTTTTTCAGCCTCATAAAAAAAAGAAAAAAAAAATGAGTCAAGGGATAAAAAGATAGGTCAATGTGGTAACCAGAAACAAACTTTTTTCACGGCAATATGTCTGCTACCCATCAGCAAAATATGTTTTTTATTAATCTGCAGCAATGTTGGAAGTAACAAAGCAAAAGGGCAAAACCAAATACTGACTTAGAAGGTTAACAAGATGGACCTATTTTGCTCCTATAGAGGATTTATTCAGGGTCCCAACAAGTCAGTATGATTCGAATTTTCATATCACATGAAGGCTTATTGTCTGACCTATCAAAGACTTTGGTAAAAATTTGACATGTATTTTTTTACAATTTGGTGAATGTGATAGCATCGTCCACTTTCCATGAGCTGAAAAAATAAAAAAAAATGGTTCTGCTGTGTATGCAGCCAGGTAGCTCAGTCGGTAGAGCTTTTGCCCCGTGAGGGAGAGGCACCATGTTCAAATCCTGCTCAGGCTTTTTATCTTGGATACAGTGTTAATGGCCTTGATGTCTTAACCAAGATTGATGATGACTTACAAATCAAATTATTAGGAGTTAGAGGCTGTTGAAGTAACATATGAATTGATGTTTTCTATGTTCTATGTGTGCTGCTTTCAGGTATTAAACAATATAGATGCTATTTTAAGACAAGTTTTGGCCTTTTACTCTTAGCCGAAGTTGATTATGGCTGATGTTGTTCCATTAAGGTCAGGATTTGATAACCTTTTCAGTGTTTTCATATGTATTCATACTGACTTACAGGCCATCCAGGTTAAACTGGGATATAAGGTAGCCAATGGTTGACCTGGTTTACACAAAAGAACACCTGGCTTCGTTAGTGATGTTGTTATCCCCTTTTAATAAGTCAATTCTCACTGCACTCTCTACAATGCCAGAATACAAGTTTGGAATCACATTGTCCCTTCCCAACTGGATATGACTAACCTCCAGTGGATGTTCTTGTTGTAAACCTCGATTAGAGCATTTAGACTTAGATTGAAATATCTGAATACTTTGGGTTTAAATAATTTTGTCATTTTGGACAGGTTTTTCAACGAAAAATCCAGTCATTTAAATGGTGGGCGTCTTGCATTTTAATCTGCTATAACTTCTATGTCCTTCATTGGATTGTTTTAATATTTGGACAGTTGATTAAATGAATGGACCTTTACATTATGCCTTTACCTTTGACCTACTTTTTTATGAAAAAAGCCAGAAAAAAAAACAACACAAAAAAAACATCCATAATACTATCATGTCTTATTTTTAAATCAAACTACAGTACTTAACCCTTTACCTCATGCATATTAATGTACAAATTATGACTTCATAAAGATTAATTGACCGAACTGTAAATGGTATAGGAATCAATGATTTTTTTCTTCACCGTGCAGACTGTAAATGCTAAGCTACAAAATTGCTTAACCCTTTCCCTCATAGAGGAAACCATGAAAAGACCTATGCGAACAGCATAAAACCAGATCAGCCTGCAAGTAACTCGCAGGCTGATCAGGTTTTATGCTGTTCGCTGCTCCTCAGTGGTCTGGAAATGAGGATTTTGTAATTAAATTTGGTAAGGTTTAACTAACAGAGGAGACCATAGTCAGACTGCTGTCCCATCAGGGTCTCTCCAGTTTGCCAGTGCAGCAAAACATGTCTATTTGAGGTATAAGGTTAATTCACTTAGTAATTCCCTGGAGGGACTTCGGATTTTTCATGTGAGGAAGCCTTCCAGCTGGCTTGCGATAGGTCGGTGGTTCTACCCGGGTACCTCTGTGTACTTGGGGTCTTCCTCCACCTGTAATTAGCTGGACGTCGCTATATGATTGAAATACTATCGCAGCGACGGTAAATCCCAATACAACAACAACAACTTAGTAATATTTAACTGCCTTTATAACCGACATGGATCAAAACCACACTGTGTTGAAATCTTTTACATGTGTTTACAAACCTTTAATGTATTCAACAGATAATTTTGCATGCACCAGGGTAATCTTACATATGAAATTGATATTATTCATTAGTTATCATTTACATTTTTATAATGATGTATATATTTTTTATTTTGTTTTTTTTATTGCAATTCACGTGGCATTTATTATGAATTATTTTACTTTATTGAGTGGTTGTTAGTAATGATTGAAATGTGATACTGCAGTCTGGCAGCACTACATCTCTCTCAAGTAGCCCTAGTCCGGTTACACTGAATACCGGAATCCACTTTTTTACCGGAATCTACCAAAATCCGTTTTCGAATACCGGAATCTACTTAATACAGTCGTTCTATATACTTAATTGTATAAAATGTTTATTAATATGATATAGTTTATGATATTTGACCCTTATGCAAAGTTTTAGAAAATAATATTTAGCCAAACGTGACTTTGAGAGGGTTTTTTTGTTTTCAGTGATATTATGATACGATCAGGTGTTCATAAGATCTGCGGACCTGTGAGAATCACAATTACATCTCTCTCGCTCTCTAAATATAATATAAATTATGTATTATATATATTTTAGATATATATTTTCACACACAAAAAAAATCAATATAATTACTGTATTTTTTTTCTTTCTTTCCTTTTTAAAATAAATATATGCTCAAGATATTTAGTGTTGATGCAGATCTATGTGTGAAATGTAAATTGTTTTACTATTATCTGAATATGAATTAAAACTTGAAATTTATCATTTTATTGTGTTGTCTATTTTAATACCTTTGCCATATCGCATAATTACTAAGGTAAAAAAAACCATCACTTATTGAAGTGTCATTAAATATAAGCATATTAGAAAGTTTCAAAAATTGATATTGCTCTTATTAGTATATGTCAGAAGAAGTTTATTTTTAATAAAACACAAATAAAAGCATAAACATATTTAATTTGAGAACTGGCATAATAGCCGCATTGCATAACCAAAGTTTGGTATTTTCCACACGCACTCTTTTAGTTTACCGCTAATTAAGGCGGCAATTTTGCACCTGTGAAAACGGACAGAAATTGTTATCCCTCAGATTTATGTATGAAAGAAAACGTTTTAATTATAAAACAAACACATTTAATTACGGATTATTGTTTTCTTTTAAGTTATCGACGAATCAGTCTTGTTAATTGCGCTTCCCATCTTTTAATTTACATATCTGTTATAGCGGTAATATTGCAATTAATTAAGCTCAATTATCAAATCCCCGACTATAGTACTGTATACGGACGACCAGATTGAGGACATTAAGAAACTGTGTTGTAGTGGACAGACGGTTCTTGGGGTAGACAAGACCTTTATGTTATGTAAAATGCACGTCACTGTTACATGCTACAAACAGTTAACAGTAGACAGACACAGGACTGACCAACCCCCACTATTCATAGGACCCATGTTCATACACGACAACAGTGACTACGAGACATACAGCTATTTCTTTCACCATTTGAAATTGAAGTTAGCTGGGACAATTATGACGAGACTTGTCATCGGTTCTGACGATGAATTAGCAATGGTCAAAGCTATAACAACTGAGTTACCACAATCTACTCATGTGTTATGTACCCGACATTTGACGCAGAACGCACGACAACGCTTGGAGGATGACGGGGTACCCAGACTTGACAGAGCAGTTATCCTCTCTAAGATCTTCGGACTTGAGGGTCTTGCCAACGTGACGGACGACGTTTGCTTTGACAGCAAATGTGACGAAATTGAAAGCTACTGCGCAAAATTTTCTGATAAATTTGTTCAGTACTTTCAAAAACGCCTCAAAGGTCATATCAAGACCAAGGTCAACGAGCCCCTACGTGACGGACTTATTACTTATGACTGGACAACAACAACTGTGAGTCTATTAATCATGTCTTAAAGCAGACGGTAGACTGGCAATCAAAGAGTCTGCCTGAGTTTGTCAGGTTGGTCAAGCGACTAGTGATAGGTCAATTTAAGGAACTGAGAAGTGCACTTTGCTCAACAGGTTAGTTTTCGACTGGCTGTCACCCACAAGCACTTCCAGGTGACAAAAGACATTTGGATCGACATGACGGACCAGCAGAGGACAAACTTGTACAGACAAATATCGACAGTTTGTTGTTAAAAAAGGGACAAGGTTATCATCTCGACGGACGGACGCAGTACTTGCATTGCACCAAGGACAGACGGTAAGAAGCCAGGTCAGCGAAAAAGAAAGGTAAACTACGGACTGTGACGTTGCAAAAAGCCAGGACATGAGCGGCCCCGAAATTAAAACATAGTGATGCATTTCATTAAAGATATTTCAAATTAATTAAATAAACTCGTTTCATTTCATTAATCAAATTACCTAAACAAATATGTCAAACAATCCATCCAAGAGCTAACTAATTTATATTTACGTTAATTTTAAAGAAAAATTAACCTTACAGAGTTGAAGTTGGATTCTTTGTTATCTACTGCGTTCACACATAAAGTGCAGCAACACGCAATCAGAAAAGTGCGCTTTTAATAAGAAATCGCACAAGAGATGCGATAATTACTGCGTTAACAATAAATCATACCAAAAAACAAATCTTAATGTATCTAGTTATCCTCTATCCAAAGAGCTAACTAATCTATGTATATGTTAATTTCAAAGAAAATTAACCTAACACTTGAAGTTGGATTCCTTGTAATCCGCTGCGTTTCAAACATATTAAGTGCAGCAACGCGCTTTTAATAAGAAAACGCACAAGAGATGCGATAAATTACTGTGTTTACAATAAATCATATCATGAACCAACTCTTAATGTATATAGTTATTCTCTATCCAAAGAGCTAACTTATCTATATATACGTTAATTTAGAGATACATTAATCTTACAGAGTTGAATTTTATTATATAAAGTGCAGCAATCATAAAAGTGCGCTTATATCTTAAAAATAACTACTCTCTTATCCAGTTAATTTTTTATAGTATCTAATACATGCATGTTGTGTATGCTGCCGTAAGTCGGCTTTTTGATAGTTTTTTTTTTTCCTTCAGATTTTTAACAGGTTCATTTGAATAGTCATTCAAACAAGTATTTTTTATTTCATTCAGTGCTTATTGTTTTATTTTGATGAGTGTTTGATTGAATATTTTATTTTTTGTGATAAAATTATAAAGGAAAATGCTATTTTTTCTTCTATTCATTACCTATTTCCCTTATGCTGCATAAGCTTATAAACATTAAAAAGAATATAATTTCACTGATCATTTACACGTATATTATAAAAATATATAGGTGTTATTGTGATTCTCACAGGTCCGCAGATCTTATGAACACCTGATCGTATCGTAATACCACTGAAAACGAAAAAAACCTCTCAAAGTCACGTTTGGCTAAATATTATTTTCTAAAACTTTGCATAAGGGTCAAATATCATAAACTATATCATATTAATAAACATTTTATACAATTAAGTATATAGAACGACTGTATTAAGTAGATTCCGGTATTCGAAAACGGATTTCGGTAGATTCCGGTAAAAAAGTGGATTCCGGTATTCAGTGTAACCCGACATAGTCTCCAAATTACTGAAATACTGCCATTGGGATGTTATCCTCAACAAACAAACAAATTCTCATCCTTACAACGTCAATTATGCTTACAAAGTCTATTATGATTTTAGATATTTATTTATTTACCTTTCTTCAAACACAATGTATACTATTACAGGGTCTCTTAATATGTATTGACCCTGACCATGTGAGTCGCATATAACCAGATTCTTTATGTAATTGTATATTAAGATACCTGATTTAATTGAAAAATATTTTTATCAGTTATAGTTAATAAACTGTTTGATTCTTTTTGTTGTAGTAGTTGTATTTATCTAGACGTTGCAACCCTCGAAAGTGCAAACACTTAGTTCCAGTCTAGACTCTTTGGCAGTGTGTAGCCTTGATTGATACACGGGAGACAAGTTCCTGGGTAGAACCAGTACTGAGTACTCAGAGTTCCCTCAGCAACCGCATTTTGTACCAATTTTATACCTCTTCAGGTTGGCACGGTCTCCGGAGATAAGTTCCCCGACTGGGAGTTGAACCCCTGACCTTTCGATCGCAAAGCGGACACTCTACAACTGAGCTATTACGCCGGTACTTGTACAAACCTTGTTCATGTATGAAATAAACTACGACCATGTCCATTCATTGCACCCAAAAAGATCCAAGATTTATTTTTATACCGTTTATTTTTGCCATCTACACTTTCAACCCCACTGCCCCCTAATTTTGACGGAGTGGACAATGCCCGATCCGCGACTAGAAGCGTACACGCGTGACCACAAAACGCCACAGGTGATTTTTGCAAATCGGACAAAACGCTACCTACCGGTGGCTGAGTTGTTAGAGCGACCACCTATGGAGCGGGAGGTCATGGGTTCGATCCCCGTCCGCGAGCATATAAGAGTAGTTCCAGGACTGGCTGGCCCGGTGTCAGGATAATGTGAATGTGTTTGGTAACATGTCACATGTCTACGGCGTGATACTGAAATATGACAGCACTATATCTGTCTCAAGTAGACATCGTCTCCAAATGACTGCCGGTGTGATGTTAAATCCAACAAACAAAACGCTCCCCTGATTTTGCAACGTAGACAAGACTTCCGTTATTTCTGAAAAAGTGGGCAAAACACCGTCCGTGAATTTTGCACTGGACCCTTTTTCGAATTATATGAATTTAACCAATAATTGAGAAAATAATGTATTCATAATCGAAATACTTAATTCAAATACAGGTTTTGAAAAGTCGTTTTCTTCTACATTTTGACAAAAAGGTAAAGCCTATTTTACTTTAGTAAATAAAATGAGTTTTTGTTTTGTAGGAGGTTTCCGACACTGTGATAATTTTTCAGTTTTATAGCGAGACTTTGCATAAACACAGTTTACTATATGTTGATACAGGTTTAGCAGATTTGTATCTAAACATCGTTTGTAAAAGTGAATACCACTTCAATTGAATTATTGATATCATTAATTCAAATAATGATATCAACAATTCAATTTGGAGTCTCAAATTATTATGAGATCAAGGGCCCCAAAAAAAATAAAGGTGATTGGTTTAAAAAAAGTAGCCAACCTCTTTTTGTTTTGAACAGTAAAAATTTATTAAATTTTGGAAAAAAAGGGGCCAATTCAATCCTATTAAAAAATGGTATTCACAATTTGTCAATACCATTATTTTCGTGTGGGAGCCAATGGCCCTAAAGGTCGGCACTTATTTCGTCTATTTTCCCTTCTTCTTTTTTTATTTATAAAGAAAATAGTTTTTACGAAAATTAATTTATAAATTTAAAAAATTCCTTCATTTTTATTTCCCCCCTTTCAAAAAATAAAATAATTGGGCTTTCAAATGACGAAATTGCCAACAAAGCTAAGTAGCAAATGTTGAAACCAATAGAAACCCACCCCTCCAAATGTAAAAATTTTTTAAAATTTGATCAAATTAAAAATGTTATTGGGGCCTTTTAAAATCCCCATTCCCTTTTTAAAAAACCATCAAAATCCAAAGGTCCTTTCAAATTAGGTTTAAAACGGGGCCTGGCAAATGGGTTAATTCATACAAAGTTTTAAAAACTGATTTCAGTTTTTTTAAATGGTAGTTTTAAGGTAGATCAAAACCTCTTTTTCATGCGAAAATAGTATATAGAAAAAGCAAAAAACTGGGCGCCCGGTTTTATCTTGACATATTTTAATTTCTTAGAATAAAACCTTTAATAATGTACTTTCTGTGTTTTTTTTTTTTAATGCAGCTGTCATATGGAGCACTTTTAAAAACCTTAGTTAAAATTTTAAATAAAATAGCATTGGGGCCAAAATTCATTTTATAGAAAATTTTATAAAATTTTTTTTAAATACATAAAATTTTCCTTTTGACTAGGGAATTAATTTTTTCTGGTTTAATTTTTTTTCTAAATTGTACCAAAAATTTTTCCCCGGCTTATTTTTTTAAAACTATTTGTTTTTGGCTTACGGGGGAAAATTTTTGGCTTTTGTTAAATAGATTTTCCGTCCCTAAACTCAAATTCTATTCAAAGGTTTTGGGAATTTTTTAACAACCTAATTGGCATATTTCATTAATAAAAAAAATTATTTCCAAAATACTGTTCAAACCCGAATGGACATTTAATTTAAGTTCCCCTTTTAACACACTTTTTTTAAAACCATAAAATATTATAGGCGATTTTTTCCCCTTTTGGGAAAATTCTGTAGGCTATCAAAACTTCGTACACAAAGAAAACCCAAATTTTAAATAAACCAGGGGATTTTTTTGATTGGGAAAATTTTTTTTCTAAAGGGGCCCGGAAGCTGGAACCGGAATCTCAAAATTCGAGTATAAAAAAAAAAGCTCCCCAAACTTGTCAAGCTGGGAAAAAAAGTAGGGGGAAATTGAAAAACGCTGTCAAGTAACGAAGGGTTTGTTTTACATAATTTTCTCACAATTTCATTCTTCTTTGTTGGCTCTTTTTGATCATTAAAATTCCCCTTTTGGGGTTTTTTTTCACTTAATAGTTTTTGTGGCCTTTCCCATGGCCTTTTTTTTCCCCCCTCCGAATAGAAAATCCCCCCAAACGCGCATTCCTTTTTAAAATTTTCCCCTTTTTTGTCCTCAGGTTTTTGTTTGTTTTGGTTTTTGAAAGGAGAAAAACCGTGAAAATAGGCATTTGAAATTGGTTGGCACTATCTTTTTTAGATATATCGATTGCTAATAATCTTTTTTTTTTATAATTTTTTTTTCCCCTCTTTTTTACAACGAAACAAAAAAATAAATAAAGAAGGGAAAAAAAATTTAATGAAATAAGGATATCCAAATTCATTCCCCCTTACGGGAAAAAAAAATATGGATTGTTCAAGGGGAAAAAAAAAAATCAATAAAAAATTATGGACAAATTGGTGATTAAGGCAGTGAAGTCAGAATTTTACGCACCCCGGCATGTAAATTTCCTTGGTTAATCAAAAAAAGAAAATGGCAAAAAAAATCCTCAACTAAAATACCATTTTATGGGAAAAACAATAAAACTTTTTAAAATGCAAGCCACATTTCTCATTTACGTTCCCGTTTATGTTAACACAACTTAGGGTTCTCAGTCCTTTGAAATTATTTTTTTTTATTAATTTTTTTTTGAAAAAATAAAGAAAAACAAGTAAGAAATTTTTTTTTCTTAAATTCAATTAAATGGTCTGAAATTTTTCCATAAACAAAAAAAAAAATCAGGGTGGCCTTTTCTGTTTTCCTGTCTACCCCTGGGAAAATCTCCACGGGAGCCCCGTCTTAAAAACCCCCCGGGACTGCTAATTTGGACCAAAAAACCATGCCGACAGTGGCCTTTTTTTTTGTCCTATAGGGGGTTTTTTAATTTTTTCTTTGCAATAGGCCAAATATGGAAAAAACAAGCTGGTTCTTATTTCACCGGCATGTTTTATCCGAAAACAGAGAAACTACAAAAAATGACAATTACAAAAAAGGGGGGGGGTCAAATAAAATCACTTTTTTTTAAAGGAATATTTGAAACAAGAATAAAAATTATGAGGGAAAAAAATAAACCTTAAAATTTTACTCATAAAAATTTTTAAATATTTTAAAGTCGGGGCTTTTTCTATGCTTTGATTTAAAAAGGTGGGGAGATAAAACGCACAATTTATTTTACAAAATCCTTTTTTTTTGGGGAAAAAAAAGTGAAAAAATCGTTGAAAAAATTATTTTTTTGTGGTCAAAATTTTCTTAATTTTTTTAACGGAAAAACATATTCAATTTTTACTTTGGGCCACGTGGAACGGGCTGCAAACACAGCAACGAAAAGTCTTAAACTAGGCACGTGGAGGGTTCGGCCCGGGAACCAGGGGAAAAGGGAACACTGTGGCGGCAATTACTCAATCTTCCGGGGGCCTTTTTTTAGTCCAACTCAAATAAAACCAAAGGGAGCATTTAGGGCGTAGGATTTGGGATTCTGTTTTTAAAAAAAGTTCAGAATTCCCTTCAAGAAAACGTTCCGTCGTTTAAAAATTATAAATTCCTTATTAAATATATGCATTGGTTCACTTTATTCCAAAATTTGGTAAAAAAATTAAGAAATTTTTTAAAAAAAAATTTTCTTTTAATAAATTTAAAAATTTATTAGATACAACCCTTTATGGTATCCAATTTTTTGTTTTTTAAGGGGGTTAGTACAGAGAACAAGCACACTTTTTTAGCCCCAAATTTCGGATACTTTATTAGGAAAAAAATTGGGACTTTAATATTCCCCCTGAATAAAAACATATAGGGGTTTTTTTCCGCCATTTTTTTTTACGATTTTAAAACAAGAAATATTTTTAAAAAAGAAAGGGGTTTTGTTGGGGATGAAAATAAATATTGAAATTAAGTTAAAAAACCATGGCAAAGTAAAAGATTTTTAATGAAGCTGCAGTATTTGTTACACAAAATTCCGCTTTTGCTCGCTTTTTTTGGGGTTTTTTTTTGGATTTGTTTTTTTTAAAAAGATAAAAATTATAAAAAGAAAAAACTATTTCAAAATTTTCCTGGGGTTCCCAAGAACCAAAACAAAAAAAAGAAAAAAAAATTAGATTTATTTCTTTTAAAACAAAATTTTTGATTCTTCATCGATGCATTATTAGATGTTTTTGAAGGCAATACTTAAAAAAATCATGAATCAAAAAAAATAAAAATGCAATTTTGTTTTTTTAAATTAAAAAATAAAGGGAAAAAAAAGAAATTTGGGGGAAAAGGGAAAAAAAGTACAAATATCCAAAAAATTAAACCATGTAGGCATAACGAATAAAATAGATTTAAGGGGGACCGTGTACAATACCTTAAAAATTTTATTAAACTTTAAAACTATGTTTTTTAAAAGAACCCTTCTACCAAACCCCCGGGAAATTGACGTAACCCTTTTAAAAGGGGTTCTCACATTTGGCCGCCCAAGTACGACTAAATTTATAACAAGACCCCGGGGCCCCCCAATTGGGACAAAGCAACGGACAACCACCGGTTCTTAGCTGGGGGAAAAATTAAAAAAAAATCCGTCCCCGGGAATGGGACAGCCACCGTTGCCCTTCAAAGGGGGTCCCAAAAATTAAATTTGTTGATTCGCGGCTTTTTTTTTTTTAAAAGGTTCAACCATGACCTCAAAAATCTTTTTTATAAAAGGGCTCTTTTTAAAAAAAACTAAAATAATTTAAAAAAACATCATTGCCGAGAAAAATTTCTTTTTTTCCCCCCCTTTTTTAAAAGGAAGCAATAACAAAAATAACAAAATAAAAATAATACACTGTGATATGAAAAGGTGGTCAAACACGAAAAAGAAACGGGGCTTGATGCAAATTTTTGTACAAATATAAAAAAGAAGCACACCAACCCTCTAAACAGTTCATATAACGATTCTAAGTAACACAGTATATATTCCAGGGGGTTTTAAAAAAAAATAAGATCAAAATCCCCACCGCTCCCCCCATTTACTGCGATGCTTAAAAGGGTTCCATAGTTCTGATTTATCGGAACCGTGCATTGTATATGATTGGCAGCCATTTGAAAAACCCTGGGAAAAAATACAAACATTTTTAATTATAAACAAATTGGAAACCCTTTTACCTTTTAAAAAATTCGTTTTGGCGCCTTTGCGAACAGTAAACGAAAAATTTGGGGTGCGTTCATATGGAAAAAACCCTAAAACCCCGGGCGCACAGACATGGATTGTTTGGGACCATAACTCGTTAGCCCCCTTTTTGGTTTGGTAACGTCATTACGTGGTTTTTTGCCTAAGATATTTTCATAGCTAACTTTTTTAAACGAGGGGTTTTTCCCATAGGGTTTGTCATACGAAGCACGCCAGATAGCCCCTTTCACTAAAACCCCTTTTTTTGGGGGTCTCCCTGTTTTCGATATAATATTTTAGCTTAGTTTAAAAACCATCAAAAACAGAAAAAGTACATAAATTGTTTCAAAAAAATTTCCCAAAAAATTTTAATTTTGCTAAAGACTTTTTTTTTTAAACCCCAAAAAAAAAAAAAAGGGGTAAAAGGGGGTTTTAAAAATTAAATACTTAGTATCCCCCCTTGTGGGACCACGGCAAAAGTTTTTTTTTTTTGGTACAGGTAAGGGAAATGTGACTAGAATAATTTTTTTCTAAAGGTATTTTTTTAAAGTTTTTTTTTAATAATTATTTTATTTAACTATCAATTTTTTTAAAAACTATTTTGATGTTTTAAAAAAGTACTAAAAATTTAAAAAAATTCCCCCGGGAAAACCCCTTTTTCCACTCTAAAACGTTTTAAACCCCTAACCTGCCCCCATGTTTTTTTTTTTTTTTTTTTTTTTTTTCAAAACCCCGAAAACATGCATTGTTGCCCTTTAAAAACAAATGTTGCTTTTTTGGAAAAAACCCGGAAATAAATTAAAAAAACTGCAAAACGGGGAAGGGTCCCAAAAAACCCCTTTTTTTTAAAAGTTTTTTTCTTTAAAACCCCTGGATTCGATTTTTAAAGTTTTTCTTCTTAGTGGGGAAAAATTTTTTCTTTTTTGGAAAAATGGGAAAGTTTATTTTTCATTCCCCTCGACAGTTGTCCCGAAGTTTTTTCCCCAAATTTGAAGGGAAAATTTTTTTCCATGTTTTTGTTGTCACGCCAAAACCCCCCATGATACATTTTAGCCCCTTTTAAAAAGGGGTTTTTGGGAAAAGGGGGTTCCCTATATAATGTGGGGGGTTTCCCCCCAAAGGGCCCCAGGGGGTGGGGTTTCCCCCCGGGAGGGGGGTTTTGATCCCCAGCCGCAAAAATACCAAAGTCCCTAAAAAAATGATATTTTTTTAGCCCCCCTTCCCCTTTTTTCTCACAAATAAGGGGTTTGTTGCAAAAATTTTGGTTTTTGGGCCCCCGGGGTTTTCCCCCGGGTAATGGAAAAGGGGTTTGTGATTTCATCCCCATGTCAAGGGCCCCCGGGGCAGCCCTAAATCTTTTTCAATAGGGCAACGTCTCCAAATGACTGAAAAACTGTGGGGGGGGACTTTTTGGGGCCCCAAAAAAAAAACAAATAAACAAATTTAAAAAAAAAAAGAACCCCAAGTTTTTTTATAAAAAAAAATTTCAATGCCCCCGGGGTTTTTTTAAAGGCCGGGGGGTCGAATTCAAACCCCGCTTTTAAAAAAATTTTTTCACCTTTAAAAAAAAAACCGGTTAAAAAATTTTCCCAAAAGAATAAAAAACTGAAAAAATCGTTGGGAAATACTTAAAAAAAAACAACAAATAAAAAAAAAAAAGCGTCAAAATTTTTAACTTTTTTTGTACTTTTTTGGTTAAAAGGATGTTTATCTAAAAATTTAAAAAACCCATCTAGCAAAAAACTTTTAAAGGGGGAAACCCGATCTTCAAACCCCAAAACTTTTCCCCCAAAAAATTTTTTGGGTTTTTCTGGAATTTCCCCGGAAACTAAAACCCCCCCCGGGCCGGGTTTTTTCCGGTTTTTTATTCCCGGGGAAAAGGGGAAAAGCAAAAAATCGCTCCCCCCGTAAAAAACTGGCCCAAAAAATTTTTTAAAAAAGATTTTAAAATCAGTAAATTTCTTTCTTCAGGCCCCAGGAAAAAAATGGGCCCCCCCCTTTTATTTAGTAAAAAAAACCGCCTTTTTTTTCACATTTGAAAAAAATTTGATTTTCACAAAAAGGGACGTAAATTTTTATACAAAAATTTTGGTTCCCTTTTAAATTTTAAAAAAGACCAATGTATTCAACTAAAAACTACCCAATCCCAAATATTTTATTGCGTTTTTGAAAAATCTACATTTTTTTTTTCTTTTCGGGGGATGTTTATGTGTCAAACCCGTTTTTAAACCCAATTAAGTAAGACGAGGGGACGAAAAAAAAACCCCAAGTGCAACTCTAAATTTTGATTTCTGAAAAATGCCCAAGGTTTTTTTTAAAAGTTGAATAATTTTTAATAAAGTTTATATGAATCTGGGCGAGTAAATTTTTAAATGGATAATACCATCTCTGGTGATTAAAACTATACCCGCTTTTTTAAAAACATATAATATTTATATCCTTTTAAAAACGGGATCTTCCCCATAAAAGATAATCCCTTTGGGTTTCAGCTTTAGTTTTGATGTTAAAAAAAAAATCCCCAGTTTTTCCCCATTATAATTTAAACCATTTTTAAAAACATCTTTTTTTAACATTTTGAAAGTTTTAAAAAGTTTTGTTCGTTTCCCTTTGTTTTAGCAGCTTTAACCATATTTTAATCTTTTTAAATTTTTTCTAAAATAAACAATGGCATAACCCAAATTTTCCCCGTAGAGACATCAAGGTTTTGAAAAATTTTTTTTAACGCACAAAAATTCGTCTACAAAACTTTGAATGGATTGCCTCTATGTTTTGGACATGCATGGTGGCCCCAAACCTGGGCAAAATTTTTTTTTAAAACTGGTAAAACAAGAAACCCAAATAATTATTTTTTTGTGAAACGGGGGAAAAATTCTAACTGGTTTTTATACATAAAAAGATTATGAAGGGGAAAAAGGAGGCGTGCTGTGCAATGCTTTTTCTGAGAAAGGTTTCCCAAATTTCCATTTTTTAAAAATATACACCTATTTAATTTAAAACAAGTTACTTTTTCCCAATTCGAGTATTATAAAAAAGGGAAATCAATAAAGTTGGCCTCCCAAATTTTAAAAAAATCTTTATTTTAGTTTTGCAACTTTTAATTTTAATTTTCCCATACGTCACAGAAAACCCTCAATATCTTAAAAAATAGATTCATGGAAAGGAATATTTAAATGGCGCATTTGCAATTTTGCATGTGACAATAAAACATTTTAATGGGATTTTTAAATAAAACACGAAAATAATTTAAAAAGGAAAAAAAAATCTTTAAACTTCAAAAATTTTAATATCTCTAATAAAAACAAATGGTGCGTTTAAAATGAAAAACCCTTCCTTTAAAAACCAGTCAGGGAAACCTTTAAAAAAAAGACAACTGCGCTACCATTTTTTAACTGCGCCCTTAAACCATTTTTTAAAAACAATGTTTTATTTGAAAAATAATTTTTCGGGCTTCAAACTGGACTTTGCCCAAAATGACGCAAAAATTTTATTTAGTGATTTAAATTTAGCAAACACACGATTTTTTTAAAATTTTTTAAAGGGGTTAAAAACCTGGTACAAAAATTTCCAACCGGTCGTATCCTTTCAAATTTTACGCAAATTCTTTACCACTTTCGAATTTTCAGTTCGCTAAAAATTTCTGTTTGTTTTTTTTTTAAAATTTGGTTTTTTTCAATTTTCCAGACCCCAATAAAAAGGGGAAAAAATTTAAGGGGTTTTTCATATTTATCTCGGATCATGCAATTCCTAGGGTAAACATTAATGAAAATAAAAAAACCCTTTTTTCTATTCAAATGGGGGTTTTTTGGTTACAAAATGAAGGGTAAACGCTTTTTATTCCTAGCCCTGTTTTTTTTTTTTTTTTTTTTTTTTTTTTTTTTTTTTAAACTGTCGTGGTTTTCCCTTAATTGGAAAAAAAAGTGTTAAAAATAAAAATTGGGAAATTATAAGACATATTTTTAAATTAACAGGGGAAATTTATCTAATAATAGATGTTGTAAGTAGCCCTTTTAGCCAATGAAATATATAGGCTCAACTTTTATCACATTTACTTAAAGTAATTTATAGGCCGCAACTTTTATCACATTTAGCTTAAAGAAATATTAGGCTGCAAAATTTTTTCACTTTAGCCTAGTAGGGCATAGCTCTTATTCACCCATTTAAACCCAAAAAAAAGGGTAACTTATGGAAAAAATGGGGACTTTATTTGCCCTTTTTAAAGCCCCAAATAGGGTTATCCAGAAAATTAAAACCTATTTTTAAAAGCCCCAAAGTACCATTTTAAACATAAAATTAAACAAGATAGTTTTCATACCCAAAATTTTACTAAAAGAATAACACAAATTTAATTAAGTTCCCCTGAAATTTTTTTTTATTGAAAAAAACGATATTACTGGGGAAAAAATGTAGAATTTTATGGTGTTTTTTTTTTTCTGCGAGGGGGAAACCACCTGTTTAAATGGGGGAAAATGAACAAAAAATTTTCACGGGCCCTATTGTAAACATAACTTTTGATCATTGCCTTCTATACGTTTCTAACTCAAAACAATAATCAAGAGTGACCCCTTTTCAAAAACTGTGAAATTGGGTAGGGACTTTAAACAAAAAAAACCCCCAGCCCTTTAATGCTCAAAAAGAATTTGAAACTCAGTGCCACCGCTAAATGAAAAAGGGAAATTGACCCTTAGGAGTTAAAACTTTATTAAAAAAAAACAACAAGAAAGGTAAAGCAAATTTTTAAAGAAACAAAGAACTTTAAATACCATTTTGCATATGTTAAAAACCAAATTCTTTTTCCCGGCCAAAATATGATAATTTAATTTGTTCTCCCCAAAAGAAAAAGGGTATTGAAAAAAAAGAAAGTATTTTTGGGGCCCTTAAAATTTTAAACCACATTAATTCCATCCCTCCTCATCACATCATCAGCAGCAAACACACCTCGAAATCAGCAATTTTCAAACCAAACATAAAACACCGCCCAAAAAATTTATAAAAAATATTAACATCACATCAATTTTTCCTTCAAAAACTTTCCCTTTTTAAAACATCGCAGGAATCGCCTCCGTTAACCCAAAGCAACTTTCCCCGCCTTTAGCAGTGACCCAAAAAAAACCCCGGGTTTTTTGGCCAAATGGTTTAGGACCCCCTGCAAAAAAACCTAAAAAATAATCTTTTTTTTAAATTCCCCCACATAGGAAAGCTCCTAAAAAACAACGATTGTTTTCTGTGTACTCCAAAAAAAATGTTCCACCCCTTCCCTTTTTATCTTTTCCCCTGATTTTCCATATATCTTTTGCGAGAAGCCCCCCTTTGGGGGTTTACGTAATGAAACACTGGGCCCGGGGGGTCAAGCGAACTTTTTAAATCTGGAATGTCCAAAAATTTTTCAAAAATTCAATCTCCCAAAGCATTAACTCAACCTTCCCTTCTTTTTTGGGATAGAAACTGTACAATAAGGGAAAATAACCGCTGCGGACAAAATTTTGGGAGTAAAAAATGTTGTGGCAGTTTTTTCGTTTTCCCCCGAAAAACTAAATATTAATGTTATGAAACGGTAGTGTTTTGTGTGTGTTGGTGTGGGGTCGAGAACCCGAAGACATTTGTTAAAACGACATCATCGTTTAAAGCCCTTTTTTTAAAATTTCCTTTAAAATTTGAAAAAAAAAAAGCTCAATGGTGGGTTTTTTAATTGTGATGAAAAAAAAAATCCATTAAAAGAAAATTTTTCAAAGCTCAAAGGCCCCTTTTTTTTGCTTCGTGGAGCCGTGTTTGTCGCGATTCATCATTATCTACCTACAACCATTCCAAAATCAAAAAACAAAATTATTGTCAAAGTTAAGGGGTAAAATTCCGTCAAAAAAACCCCGGGAAGGTTTAGCGAAAAAATATCTTTAACCCATTATGGGAAAAACCAACAAAACCAAAAATCAATCATGTTAAAAAAAAATTTTCCCAAAAAATTTTTTTTTGGAATTAAGGAAAAAGGTTAAAAAATATTGCCAAGCCAGGGAATTTTTGCTGAGAGTTTCTTACAAAACTTCAAAACTATTAAGGTAAAGTCCCAAATAAAAAGTTCCCCTATGTCTTGGGCCAAATTAACCTCTACCAAGATAACCAAGGGTTTTCCCAATAAAACCCTTAGGAAAATCTTTTTCTCCATGAAAGGCCATGAGGTTTCCGGGAAAATTTTGCAAAACATTACAGGAAAAATTTTCCTCAAGATTGCAAAAGGAAGTACACATATTTGGGCAAAATTTTTAAAAAAGAAATCAAAAGTTCATATTTAAGAAAAAAAAAAATTAAAATAGGATTTTTTCAAAAATTCTTCCCCACAGTTTGTGTTTTTGGGTATTAAGACTACATTTGTTGTGATACTGAAAATCATTAAATTTTTGCTGACATTAAATTGCGTTTAAATTTTGTAACGAAGGGAATTTCGTGGGTACTTTATTCGTGGGTTTTAAGTTTTTTGAAAACGTCAGGGTCCCATATAAGAAACAAATTTTCGTGGGATTAATATTCATGGGTAAAACCAACCACGAAAACCCAAAGAAAAATTTGTGGCCCACTTAAAAATTTAATGGTTTCACAATAGTAAAAACACCTTACTAAACAACCATCTCCTCATGACTCCCCCCCACATTTGGGCCCCTGGGGGGACCCCCACCCCCATCGATAGTGTTAGAGTCCAAACCCGGGGAAAAGAAATTGGTCACCCAAAAAATAGTATTAAACTTAACTAAATCTGAAGAGTTTTAAAGGGAAATGCTCTTCCCGGAGACCCAATAAAGGGGGAAATCACAACATCGGTCATAAATCCCAAGAGTTTTCCCAAAAGGGCAGTAATGTACAGGAAAACTTAAATTTCAAAAAAAACTAAAATAATGTCTGAAAAATTTTAAAAAAATAGTGCTGTGCAAAAGACAAAATAAAAAGGAAAAAGTTCATCATCTGTCAAAATTCCTTAAATGTTTCAAAGAATATTCCCGTACAGGAAAACCCAATAAAAGGGAAAAACTCACCAAACTTTAAACATGAAGGGTTTTTAAAGAAAAGTTCTGTAAAATAAAAACCCCTTTAATGAGAAAAACACAACATCGTGTCATAAAAACTGAAGATTTTCGAGGAAAAGTACTTGACAAGAAAACCCCTTTTAAAAGAAAGACAAAACGCTAAAAAAACTGAAGAGATTTTAAGAATAATACTTTTACAGTGAAACTCAAAAAAAAAAAAAGACACAACATCAAAATGTCATAAAAACTGAAGAGTTTCAAAGAATAGTAAGTAAAAAATAAAAACCCATAAAAAAAAGCACAACTCGTCCCTAAAAAATTTAAAGATTAAAAAAAACAAACACAAATTACGACAAGAGAAAGGCCGCAACAAAAATCATTAAAAAATTTGGGGGGGCTAAATTTTAAAAAGGAGTCAACAAAACAGACCAATTAAAAAAGAACAAGTTTTCCCAAAGCAACTACAGTAAAATTTAAAAAACTTTTTTCCCTCATTATTAAAGAAAAAAGCATGTGGGAAAATTTAAATCAAAATAAAATGGGAAACCCTTTTAAAAAAAAAAATCTAAATAGGTGACAAGAGAAAAACGCAAAAGAAAACAAAAACTGAAATATGAAAAAAACCACCTAGATAGTTTGACAGGTGCATATAGACGAAAAGCACAAAGGAAAGCCCGTAAAAAATAACACCCTACCTGCCCTTGAATGACAAGGAAGTGTATTTCGTAACCATAGAGCTATTTTTTGCAAATGAAATTTTTTTTTCTGGGTTTTCATTTTTTTTTAATTTCGACCAAAGACCAAAAATAAATTTTTTTATGCAAAACACTATTTTTTTGTTTTTCAATACAGTTTTTAAAAATTTTAATTTGATTTTTAATTTTAAAAAAAGGAAATGAACTATTTCCAGTTGGGTTTTTAAAGGGTTGAATTTTAAAAATAACGGCTCAATATAAAGAATTCAAATTAAACAGTATAAAATAAGTGATTCATTATTCTATTAAAACAAAATGACGCATCCCAACCCCAAATTTTAAAAAAATTTAAATTTTTTTAAAAAGAAAATCACACAAGAAGTTAAAAATGTTATTTCAATTTCCCCTTTTTCCCTAGAAGTTTGTGAATTAAAAATACGAATTTTAAATTAAGGGAAATACATTTTTAAAACATGACGAAAAAAAAAAAATGAATTAAAAAAAAACTACCCCGGGAAACCTATAAAGACCAACCAATGCTACAAAGGTTGAAGGGGCCATGTTGTGAGGGGAAGTTTTTCCGTCGTGATTTCACCCTATTTGGGGCATAAATGAATCGAAAAGAAAATTTGTTTAAATGGGGAAAAGAAATAAAAAAAACAGATTCCCCAAAAAAAAATACAAAAGGAAAAAAAACGAAAATCACCGAATAGAATGCTCTTGAGTTTTCTTTTCGAAAATTTGGCTTTTTTTCTTTAATTTATTAGCAAATCAGTTCCCATGAAATTTTCGATTAGGCATTCTATTTTTTCATGGCGGAGACAGACGGATTTGAGAATTAAAAGTTTCGTTTTAAAATAGTTTTTTTCAGATTTGAAAAAACCCCCTTTGTAACTTCAATGAAGATAAATTTAAAATACTACCCAAAAAATTTTAATTTGGGCCCGCAAGGAGTATTCAAAAATACTACACTTGATTTCATTGGGCAAAACGTATTCAAAAAATTACACTTTATTTCCCTTGGTCACAAGAAGCTCAATTCGGCTTATTCATTTAAATAGAAATTTCAAAAAAAGAAAAAAAAACATATATATTGAACGTTATCAAATTTTGTTTTTAAAAATTTAAGTATTACTTTTCGCTAATCATTTGTTGGTGGAAAATTTGACACGAACTCATTTGAAAACGGAAAAAACTTTTAAAAGGTGTTAAAACATGACGTCAAACTTTATAAATCTCATTATGTAGAAAATCTGACCCTAAAGGGGAAAAATTTTTTTTAGATCTATTGTTTTTTGAATAAAGTTATCGGGTGAGTTTTTGGGGGAATTGGGGCTAATAAACCTTTTTTATCAGAACACAGTAAACATATAATTTTATTTTTTCTAACATATACAAAATAAGTATAGCACAAATTAAATTTTATCTCTCTTAAAAAAAAAGAAATATTCCAAATCGGTTTCACATGGTTATCAAAAAATACGGGAGGTTTTGAATAAAAAACGAAAAAAAGGGTTTTCACGAAATAGTTTTTTTACCATTTCTATTTTTATATTGAACCCCATACGAAAACAATGTTTTTTTTTTTCATTTTTTTTTAAAAAAACGGGAACCCCCCTTATTGACATCATCTTAGCACATGGCATTTTCCTCCGTCCAATCAGGGCTGTTTTAAATTTTTTTTTTTTTTTTAAAAAAAAGTTTTAAATAAAACCCCCGGAAAAAAAAAATTTTAAAAAACCCCCCCATAGTTCAATTTTTTGTAAAAAAACAATATGTGTGGGGCTATGCAACCACATAACTTCCCCACTTTTTTAAGTTTTGTCGCTAACGGAAAAAAAAATTCCCCTGTGGGTAAATGCTTTTTTTATAGTTGCCTTTTAAATTTCACGATATACCCACCGGCCCCGACCTCGTACTAAATCGTGTATTTAAGGGTTTGTTTTTGGGCTAACCTTTTTTTCAAAATGTTACACAAAAAATTTTACAAAAAAAAAATTTAAAAAAAAAAAACTTTTTTTAGAACTCTTATTTACCCCAAATCCCAAAATTTGGGGGCCCTGAATGTAATTATGTCAAGTTGCCCTTTTTTTTGGGATATAACTAAAAAAATAAATAGGATTTGTTTGGGGTCCCCATCGGGTGAACAAGAATTGAGACCTTTTTTTTAAATTTTAAATTTTTTAATTTGTTTATAAATAAATTTTTAAAAAATTTTTTTTCAAACATCCATTTCCCTTTCCCTTTTTAAGGGACATTCTAAAAGAAAGGGTAAAGTGGAAAGATGAATAACCAGGGATTTTTTCCCAAGTTATTTGAAGTGAAAGGGCAAAAAATTGGGATATCAACATTTTTTACAGAATTGCATGTCTGCATTCAATTTTTTTTTTAATTTTTTTTTTTTTTAAAATTTATGTCAAAGTCATATTTAGGAAATAAATTTTTTTTATGAATTTTTCATTTTTTTTTAACCCGGGCCCTTTTTTATTATAGGCCCATTTAAAATTTAGATATAATAGTATTTAATTTGTTTATACGTCAAAAGTGCGTCAGAGGTATGTCAAAAAATAGTCCCCCGGGGGTTTTTCTAAAAAAAACCGACTGATAAAGGTTAGGTTTTTCATTTTAGGTTAATTTTTAAAGTTGCCTTTAACTACACGATATAGTCACGGGGGGACCCAATGACTAATTTGGGGGTAGTTAAAGGCAACAATTTAAATAACCCCATTTAGCAAATTTGGGTTTTTTCCCCCAAAGAGTGAAAAAACCGTCACAAAAGTGTGAGTTATGGGTGGGAAAAATTTCCCCACTTAATTTATCTTTTACAAAAGTGTGGACAAATCGTTAAAGGGCCAAAGGTACAAAGAACAAAAACTGGCATCGAAATTGGGGCGAGAGGAAAACCAAGTGCTAATTTGATTTAGCACATGGGATTTTCCTCTCGTCCAAACAGATGCCCGTATTTTTTATAGTCACCCTGGACTATAAAAGCGTAGTCCACCCTTTTTTAAAAAATCAATAAGTGTGGGCAAAGCCCCCACATAACTCAAAACTTTTTGTGACGTTTTTTCGCTAGTGGAACCCGGGAAAAAACCAAAGTGCGGAGGGCCCCGTGACTAATCGTGTTTAAGGCAACTATGAACAAAACCCTTTAAAGGGAAGATTCTCTCGTTATCTTTTTTATAAAAACCCAAACCAAATAAATTTTAAACCCTAAATTCGACTGAAGCCCTTTTAGTAAGCATTTTCGTTTTTAAAAGTTTTCCCCTTTTAAAAATTTAAAATGATTCGTTTGTGGGTTTAAATTGGGGAAATTCCCCAAAACAACTTCCCCTCTCAAAATTAAAGAGTAAATTGAGGCGCATTTTTACATGTAACAAGTTACAGTTGATATGGAGGAGTATGAAGTAGATATGTGTTTTTAACAAAATTTTCTTTTTTGTAAAGGGGGGGAGCCAGAACCAAACTTATATAGGACGAGGAAAACTGTTTTTTCTTTTCTATTGAAAATATAATGGACGAACATAATAAATGTAATTTGGAATTATAAATCCCCCCTTTAAAACCCTTGGGTTTTTTCTATTCCGCCTTAACAGGATTTTATTTGTTTTAAATACAACAAATTTATAACAAACATGGGAAAAATGAAGAAATACATTTAGAAAAGAAAAAAATTTCAATTGCCCAAAAAAAATTTAACACCTATGGGTCAATTTTGAAGTATTTCAACTTTAAAATTTACCTAAAAAGTAAAAAAAAAAAAAAAAAAAATAATAAAATAAAATTTAAAAAAAAAATCAACAAAAATTTAAGATGGTTCTTTTTTTCCCGGTTTTTTATATTAAAGGGGCCAAAAAAAAAATTTCACTTAAAATAAGTTGAAATATAAAATCTTGCCCGAAAATAAAATCACATCGCTATTTTTTCATGCCAAAGGGGTTTTTATGACAGTATTGATTAATTCTAATAAAAACGATTGATACCAATTAAATTTTACATGTAGTTATGAGAAATATCTAATTTTTTAAATCACAAAAAAAAATTTTTAAACATTCTTTTAAATTGGGTAGGTGATCTCAAAAATATGTAACTTTTTAAAAAAAAATTTAGTGAATAAATTTTCGGAAATAATACTTTCTTAAAAAATACAAAACCTTTTGGACAAAATTTAAATTTTCAAAAAGCCCCTTTTAAAGGGAAAGGGAAGGGCCGCCCGCTACTTTAAAATTTCTATTGTTTTTTTTTTAGATATTTCAATAAATTTTTATTCCCTTTTAAATGTTTTTTTTGACCCAAAAACTTTAAAAAAAAGTATGTGAAAATCCTTTCTCATCATAAAGACTTGTATAAAATTATAAATAAAAAAAAATATAATATATAATATAAAACGTGGGGTTTTAAGGGGTTCACATGAGTTTTTTATTTTTATCAAATTTTTTAAAAAACGAATTCCAAAGAAAATTAATTAAAACTTTTTAAAGGTATTAAGCGGGGCCTCTTGGGTTTCCGGAAAAAAGTGCTTTCCGGGTGTTGTTTTAATCCATTTCCCCCAACGGGAAAGCGGACACTCACCCCTTAGCTATTTCGCCCGGGGGGGAATTTTATCTCAAACATACATAAATTTCCCCAAAAAAAAGAAATACTGTCGGGTTTTGCTTGGTTTTAATTTTTTCCAAAACCCTTTTTGGAGAAATCCTTCCCGTAACCCTTTCAACGAATTTACACTTTGGGCAAGAAACTATAAAAACATTATTGATATATTCCCCGGTTTTTTTCGGTTTTCTGGGGGGGTCACCCCCCCAAAATGACCTTGTTTTCTGTAAAATTCCCTTATACATTTTTAATCAATCAAACTGCATTTAAAGTTTTTATGCAGCCTACATATCAATTTATGAAGTCACTTTAAAATGATACAGCCTGGACAGACTTATTAAAATTAAAAGATGTTTACATTTGGTGTAATTACTTTGTAAAAACTGTCTTGTCACAGTGATTCTTTTTTCATGATTTTTTGAAAATCAGACGCCCGAACCCTCTTAAAAAATAGCACACATCTGTGCAAAGTTACGAGCACCGTAATCAAATCATGAAATACTGGGCGGGGGACCTTAAACCCCAAACCCAAAAAAAATCAAGCAACAGATTCCTTCCTTGCTAAAGTTCAATATAAGTACAGAGGGCCAAAATCGTAACCCCATTTCAACCGTTTTTTAAAATTTCCCTTTTTTTGGGTTTCTAAGGGGGGCCATGGCCCTGACCACACCCTTTTTAACACCTGGGAAAATTCCACCAGGGCCACTGGGGAAAAACCCCAAATTTTTCCTTTAATTTAAAAATTTAAAAACAAGGGGCTATCTGAAACTATAAAAAATTGAGAGCAAAACAAAAGTTAAGAGACCTTTTAGGTTTCCCAGGGGTTCCGGGGGTTTGGAAGAAAGGGGGAAAAGGGGGGCAAATTCGGAATAACCCCAATATACATTTGTTCGCTCATTTTGGTATGAAAACCAAGATACATCCAAAATTCCCTCAATGAATTTGATTACGTCACGATTTAAACGAGATTTGGGATTTTATACCGAATATTTACCGATATCACATGTAATTTAGGGCCCTCCGGGAAGAAAAAATGTACATGTTGGGATTGTCCCAAACCCCGGGGGGTTCTTTCCCAGAAATTTCCTCCGTACACTCCGTACGTAAAGGGGCTTCCCGCACAAATTTTTACAGGCTTAACTGACAAAAACTGTCACGGCGACACAATTTGAAAGGAAAAAAATGTATACATAAAAATAAGAAACCTCCAAAAGTCATTTAAACAATTTGTGAGTAAACAAAATTTTGGGAATTTTTTTGCATACCCGCATAAAGATTCCCCAACAATTCGAAAAGGGGCCCAGGTATTAAACAGGTTTCACATACTCCCCAAGTCGCCTTTTAAGCACAAAAACCCCTACGAGCGTATATAATTAAAGAAAAAAACATAAAAGTTTCATACCGTGGTACCTCAGTGATATACTTTTTAAACCTTTTCTTGCCTCAAAAGAAATACGTTTCCCTTTGCCTTACTACCTCAGTGATATACGTTTCATAGCCGTGCTAGCCCAGTCATATACGTTTCCCAAAACCGTGCTAGCCTCAGTGATTTTACTTTTTATAGCTTTTTAGCCTCAATGATATTAAAGTTTCTTAGCCCCCCCCCCCCTAGCCTCCCCTGAAAATATGTTTCTTTGCCTTCTAACCCCCAATGAATACTTTTTTAGCCTTGCTACATCAATGATATAGTTTTCATAGCCTTGCACCCCAGTGAAAACGTTTCATAGCCTTGCAGCCCAAATGATATACTTTTTTAGCCTTTTCTAGCCTCAAAGATATACGTTTCAAGCCTTGCCAACCTCAATGATAAACGTTTCATAGCCCCTTTCTAGCCCCCAATGATAAAATTTCAAAAGCCTTGCAACCTCAGGGATATACCCTTTCATAGCCTTGCAGCACAAAGATATACGTTTCCCTAGCCTTTCAAACCTCAGTTATATAAAGTTCATAGCCTTGCTAGCCTCAATGATATACGTTTCATAGCCCTTTCTAGCCTCAGGATTTTACGTTTCTTACCTTTCCCTTGGGTTCAGTAAAATACTTCCCTAGCCCTGCTAGCCTCAAGAAAATACGTTTTTATAGCCTTGGGTTGCCCCAGTAATTTTACGTTTCATAGGCCCCCTTTCTACCTCAAAGATATACGTTTTATAGCCCGCTTTTCCTCAGAAAAATTTCGTTACATAGCCTTGCTTTTCCTCAATGATAAACGTTTTTATAGCCTTGCTTGCCCCCAGTGAAATACGTTTCTTAGCCTTGGGTGCCATCATTGATATAAAGTTTCATAGCCTTTCAAACCCACTGATATCGTTTCTTAAGGGCCCTTTCTTGCCTCAGTGATATACTTTTCAAAAACCCGGGCCCAGCCCCAGTCCCCCCCCCTAAAACGTTTTTATGGCCTTGCAAACCTCATAATATACGTTCAAAGCTTGCAAGCCTCAAAGATATACGTTTTATACCCTTTCTAGCCTCAGTTTTTATACTTTTCATACCTTTTCTTTGCCCCCAATGATATACTTTCAAGCCTTGGTAGGCCCCATGTATACTTCTTGCCTTGCTTGCTTCCCGTAAATATACGTTTTTTATAGCCGGCTAGCCTCAAAGATAAACGTTTTATAGCCTTGCTTTCCTCTTTTTTTTACGTTTCATACCTTGAGCCTCAATTTATAAACTTTCAAAAAGGCCCCCTTTTTCCTTTTTTGGGGGCCCCAGAATATACGTTACATACCCCGCTTGCCCCAATGATAAAACGTTTCATAGCCTTTCTTGCCTCAGGATATACGTTTCTAAACCTTTTTTGCCATCATTGATATACTTTTTAAGCCTTGTTCCCAAATGATATACTTTTTTAAACCTTGCTTGCCCCAGGGGATATACTTTCATACCGGGCTAAACCTCAGTCCTATACGTTTTCTGGCCCGCTATCCTCAGAATATACGTTTACATAGCCTTGCTAGCCTCAATGATATACGTTTTTTTTTGGGCCTTTCTAGCATCAATTATATACGTTTTCATAGCCATTTTTATCCTCAGTGAAAACGTTTCTTAGCCTTTCTTGCCTCATTAAAAAATAAATTTCATAGCCTTGCTAGCCTCATAAAAAATACTTTTTCATACCTTTTCTAGCCCAATGATATTTCTTTTTATACCTTGCCAAACATCAATGATAAACGTTTTTATAGCCTTGCTAGCATCAATGAAAAAAAAAACGTTTTTATAGCCTTTCTTGCCTCAGTAATATACGTTTCCCTAGGGCCCTGCTAGCCTTAAAGATATACGTTTCATAGCCTTTTCTTGCCCAGAATTACGTTTCATACCCTTTCCAGCCTCAAAGATATACTTTCATAGCCCCTGCTTTCCTCAGTTTAAAATACGTTAAACCCCCAAAAGGGGGCCTTGCTTTCCTCATGATATACGTTTAAAAAAAAAAAAAAAAATAAAAAAAAACCTTGTTTCAAAAAAAAAAAAAAAAGAAAAAAAAAAAAAAATAAAAAAAAAAAAAAAAGTTTCCCCAAAAAAAAAAAGCCCCTTCTGCCTCAATGATATAAAGTTTTCATACCTTGCTACACAAAGATAAACGTTTCAAAGCCTTGCTTTTCCCAGTGGGTATACGTTTCAAACCGTGCTAGCCTCATGAATACGTTTCATAGCCTTGCTTTCCTCAGTAATTACGTTTCAAAAACCGTGCTAGCCTCGGGTATACGTTTTTAAAATAGCCTTTCTTTCCCTCAAAGAAATACGTTTTCATAGCCTTTCTATCCTCAAATGATATACCTTTTCCCCCGCCTTGCTAGCCCAATGATATACTTTCAAAGCCTTTCTAGCCTCACAAATACGTTTCATAGCCTAGCTAGCCCCAAAGAATATTTCATAGGGTTGCTAGCATCAATGGGTATAAATTTCTTACCTTTTCTTTTTTTCCTAATATACGTTTTTACAGCCCTGCAAACCTCAAAAAAATATACGTTTTTTATGCCTTGCTAGCCTCAGTGATAAAACGTTTTTATACCTTGCCAACATCAAAGATATACGTTTCAAGCCTTTCTAGCCTCAAAGTTTTACGTTTCTTTGCCTTTCTTGCCTCAAGATATACTTTTCCCTAGCCTTGCTATCCTCACTGATAAAAGTTTTTATAGCCTTTTCAAGCATCAATTTAAACGTTTCATTTGCCTTGCTAGCATCAATGAAATACGTTTCTTTAACCCTTTTCTTGCCTCATAATATACGTTTCATAGCCGTTTCTAGCCCCAATAAATACGTTTCAAAGCCCTTTCTTGCCTCATAATATACGTTTTTATAAGCCTTTCTAGCCTCAAAAGAAATACTTACATAGGGCCCTTTCTTGCCTCAGGGAAAATCGTTTCATAGCCTTTTAAAACCCCAGTGATATACGTTTTCAAAGCCTTGGCCCAGCCTCAAAAGGGGGATACGTTTCATAGCCTTTGGCCCAACCCTCTGAAAAAACTTTTTAAACCCTTTCCAAACCCGAAAAGATAACGTTTTTTTTAGCCCTTTCCTTTCCCCAATGAAATACGTTTCATACCCTTTTCAAACCTCACTTTATAAACTTTTATAAACCCGCAATCATCAATGATATACGTTTTATAGCCTTTTCAGCCCAATGATAAACGTTTCATAGCCTTGCTAGCCTTTTAAAGATATACGTTTTCATAGCCTTGCTACCCATGATAAACATTTTCATACCGGCCCTTTCCCCAAATGGTTTAAATTTTTATAAACCCTTTTTAGCCCCCAATGATATACGTTTCCTTTCCTCAGCCTCAATATATACCTTTTTATAGCCTTTCTAAACCCCCAGTGATTTTACGTTTTCCCTAGCCGGGCTTTGCCTATTTATATACTTTCCCTAGCCTTTCTTGCCTCAGTGATATACTTTTTATAGCCTTTCTTGCCTCAAAGATATACGTTTTTATATCCGGGTTGCCTCATTTGGGATACTTTTTATTTGCCTTTCAAACCTCAATGAAAACTTTTTATAGCCTTGCTAAACCTAATGATATAAAGTTTCTTTGCCTTGCTAGCCTCATTTATATACGTTTTATGCCGGGGGTTTCCCCAGTGGTATACGTTTTTAAACCTTTCTAAACCTCAATGATATACGTTTTTTAGGGCCCTTTTTTTGCCCCAATGTAACGTTTCATAGCCTTGCACCTCAGTTTATATACGTTTCATGCCGGGGTTGCCCCCAGTGATATACGTTTCAAACCTTCCCTTTCCCCCAAGGAAAAATCCCCTTTTATAGCCTTTCTTGCCTCAAAGAATACGTTTCATACCCGGGGTTGCCTCGTGGTTTTACCCATTCATAGCCCTTTAAAGCCTCAAAATATACGGGGGGGGTTTTTAGCCTTGCTAGCCTCATTATAACGTTTCCCTACCTTGCTAGCCCAGTGAAAATACGTTTTTTAGCCGGGGTTGCCTCAGTGATAACTTTTCCCTAGCCATGCGCCTCAGTGAATCCCTTTCATAGCCTTGCTTTCCTCAATGATATACGTTTCATAGCCTTGCTACCTCAGGATATACGTTCCCTAGCCTTTTCTATCCGCCCTTTATATACTTTTTTTAGCCTTGCCTTTCTCAGTAATATACGTTTCAAAAACCCCTTTCCAACCTCAGTAAAATATGTTTTTATAGCCTTGCTAGCCTCAAAGATATACGTTTTTTTAGCCTTGCTTGCCCAGGGAAAATACGTTTTATAGCCCCTGCTAGCCCAATTTATATACGTTCATAGCCTTGCTAGCACAAAGATAAACGTTTTTAGCCCCTTTCTTTCCTCAGTAATTTTACCTTTTCATAGCCGTGCTAAACCCCCAATGATAAACTTTTTTTAAAACCCCTTTCTTTTTCCCCAAATAATATACGTTTCATACCTTGCTAGCCTCAATGATATACGTTTCCCTAGCCTTGCTTTCCTCATTTAAAAAACGTTTCATAGCCCCTTTCTTGCCTCAAGATATAAAGTTTCAAGCCTTGGGTTTCCTCAAATATAAGTTTTCATAGCCTTGCTTGGGCCCTTGGGTATACGTTACAAAGCCCTTTCTTGCCTCACTGATATACCTTCCAAAAGCCTTTTCTAGCCCTTTAAAGATATACTTTCTTAGCCTTGCTAGCCTCAATGATATACGTTTTTTTTAGCCTTGCTACCTTTAGTGATATACGTTTCATACCTTGGCTTGCCTCAAGGGTATACGTTTTTTATAGCCGGGCTAGCCTCAGTCATTACGTTTTTATGGCCTTCTATTTCCCCAGAAATATACTTTCCAAAACCTTGCAAACCTCATCATATACGTTTCAAAGGGGGCCTTTCTATCCTCAGTTAATACGTTACATGCCTTCTAGCCTAAAAGATATAAAGTTTTATAGCCCTTTCAAACCCCAATTTAAAATACGTTTTAAAAGCCGTGCAAACCTCAAATGAATACGTTTTATAGCCTTGCAAACCTCAGTGATATACTTTCTAGCCCTTTCAAACCTCTGTGATATACGTTTTAAAAGCCCTTTTTTGCCTCAGTAAAATACGTTACATACCTTGCTTGCCTCAATGATATAGGTTTCATAGCCCTTTCTATCCTCAGTGATATACGGTTTTTTAGCCCTTTCTACCTCTTTTGATTTTACGTTTTTTATAGCCTTGCTTGCCTCAGTAAAATACGTTACATACCTTTCTAGCATCTTGATATACGTTTCAAAAGCCTTACCCTTTTTTAAATAATAACGTTACATAGGGCCTTTCTTGCCTCAATGATAAAAACGTTTTCATTTCCCTTTCTAGCCCCCTGTTATATACGTTTCATAGCCGTGCAAACCTCAGTCCTTACGTTTTTTATTGGGCCTGCTAGCCTCAGTGATTACGTTTCATAGCCTTTGGGTTGCCTCATGATATACTTTTTTAAAGCCTTGCTAGCCTCAAAAATATACTTTTTCCTAAACCTTTCAAATCCCCCGTGATATACGTTTCTTAGCCCTTTCTAAACCTCAGTGAAATACGTTTCCCAAACCTTGCTAGCCTCAATAAAATACCCTTTTTTTTGCCTTTCCCACCTCAATGGGATATGTTTCATAGCCCTTCCTAGCCTCAGTGATATACGTTTTCCCCAAAACCTTCAAGCCCCATTTATATCTTTTTAAAACCTTGCTAGCCTCTTTATATAAATTTTTTTTAGCCTTGCAAACCCCAATAAAATACGTTTCATACCTTTCAAACCTCAATGTTAAACTTTCATAGCCTTTCTAGTCTCAGTGATATACGTTTGGGAGCCTTGTTTCCCCACGATAAACGTTTTATAGCCGTGGCCTTTTCCCCAAATGAAATTTCGTTTTATAGCCTTGCACCTCAAAAGAAAACGTTTTTATAGCCGTGCTAGCCCCAGGATTACGTTTTTATAGCCGTGCTAGCCTCAGTGATAAAGTTTTATAAAAGGGTTGCTACCTCCCAAAAATATAAAGTTTTATAGCCTTGCTAGCCCAATGAAATACGTTTTATAGCCTTGCTAGCCTCAATGATATACGTTTTTAAAGTTGCTAGCCTCAATGATAAACTTTTCAAAGTCTTTCTAGCCTCATTGAAAATGTGCTTGGGCTTTAGAATCTGAAGGTTTTAATCTAGCCCAGACCAAAAACAATTTTTTAAAATTTTTAAAAGACCACCATGTTTAATAATGTTAAAACATGCAACACAAAAAATGAGCACGATTTTTAAAACGATTCCCATTTTATGTTGAATACTTTTGATGATTTACTCAAACTTGACTGCATATACAGTTAAAAGAAGGAAAAAAAATTTTAATCTAAACAAAAAACAGCAATTCAACAAATTAATATTTTATTCTTTCCCCAAAAAGCAAATAATGAAAAGAAAAACGATAATTTAAAAAAACCCAAAATTAATTTTAAAAAAGAAAAAAAATGTCTGCATCATGGTTCATCGAAATTAACACTAGGCCACCCTGGGTTTTATTCAACTTTTTAAGCTTGGAAACCATATTAAAATTTAAAAAAAAATTTCTGGAACGAAAAAATTCACGGAAACTTACGAAGAACATCCCCGGGAAAATTTAACCCTTTTCAGGTCATCTGGCCAAACAACTACACAAAAAATATAACAGTTTTTTAAGAATTTTTTTTCCGACCTCTCAAAGATCTTTCTTATATAAATATTCAATTTTAGCAATCTAAAGTTAACTGATATGCCTCCAAATTTTCTGCGTATTAAAATTTTAGTAAGAAATATTTTTTTGTAAGTACAAATTTTCCCAAAAAAAAGCACGGGGGCATGGGGATGTTTGGGTGGGTTTTTTCCCGGGGTTTCTTTTGTTTAGGTTTTTAACCCAAAAAAACATAAAAACTATAAATGTAAATACGTAAAATAACT
>CM037779.1:44235518-44285518 GCA_021229015.1 Solen grandis | reverse complement strand
TTCATGAAGATTGGGCTAAAACTGTGGCCTCTAGAGTGTTCGCAAGGTTTTTCTAAGATTTTCCCTGGTGACCTAGTTTTTGACCCATGTGACCCAATTTTGAACTCATCTGAGATATCATGTAGACAAACATCCTGACCAAATTTTATGAAGATTGGGCCAAAATTATGGCCTGTAGAGTGTTCACAAGATTTTTCTAAGATTTGACCTGATGACCTAGTTTTTGACCCACATGACCCAATTTCGAACTCATCTGAGATATCATGTAGACAAACATTCTGACAAGTTTCATGGAGATTGGGCCAAAATTGTGGCATGTAGAGTGTTTACAAGGTTTTTCTAAGATTTGACCTGGTGACCTAGTTTTTGACCCCACATGACCCATTCCAAACTTCATCCGAGATATCATGTAGAACAAACATCCTGACTAAGTTTCATGAAGATTTGGGCCAAAACTGTGGCCTCTAGAGTGTTCACTAGCAATTGTTGACGACGGATGACGCACGACGCACAACGGACAAAAGGCGATCACAAAAGCTCACCCGAGCACAAGTGCTCAGGTGAGCTAAAAGAAAGGCCTTTATATTTCCAACATTTCACTTCACGTGTTTCATGTTTCAACTTTTCTGTTACGTGCTCTGAGATATAGAAAGTTATTTTTCAAAGAAACGGCAAAAAAATCGGCAAAACGATATTCATGTCTATTATTGCCCATCGACAAATAACTATAATTAATGGTCTGATCATTAAAATCTGCATACCATTAGAACCGCATTGCATCACGCTTATAATACTGTTCTTTATGTTATTTTCAAAAAATAATAGTTTCTTAGAAAAAAACAATCAAATGATAGGGACTAACTGCAGAAATGCATGAAAGAACGGTTTAAATGAATTCTTATTTCTCATCTAACTTAATTATAGGATATCCGATGTCCAATTTTAAAACCCTAGGTACCATTAGAAAGGCCTTTAAATTTTCAACATTTCACGTGTTTCATGTTTCAACTTTTCTATTACGGGCTCTGAGATATAGAAAGTTATTTTTAAAGAAAACGGCAAAAATCGGCAAAAAGATGTTCATGTCTATTATTGACTTTCGACAAATAACTTTATAATTTATGGTCCGATCATTAAAATCTGCATATCATTAGAACCACATTACATCATGCAAAAAAAATTGTATGTTATTTTTAACAAAATCATTAGTTTCCTTGAAAAAAAGGAATCAAGTGATCGGGACTTACTGCGGGAGTGCATGAAAGAACGGTTTTACTGCATTCTTAGTTTTCATATAACTTCCTTATATTAAGTCCAATTTTAAAAAGCTAGGTACCGTTAGAAAGGTCTTTTGATTTCCCACAATTCCCTTGCTTCATAATTGTATGTATCTTTAAACACTTTGTAGGTACGGGCGTTTAAACCTTGAGCATACGGCAAAAATCGGGGATAAATATGTTCATATCGTTTTGTTTTTCCCTATAACTTAATGAATATTCGGTCAATCTTTAAAATTTAAACACCAAAAGAACGGCCGGGCATTGATCTACAAATTATATTCATACTCTTATTAACAAAAATCAATAATTATCCAGATATAAGTAGTAAAGTGCGCTTAGGGTTGCAACATCTTTGTTTTTCTGCAATAACTCAACTGATCTTCAAAACCTATATATCTTCTGAAAGGTCTTTCAAAGCACTACAAATTATATGCATAGTGTCTCGATAAAATATTTTTTCGTTTTTGAGATATTTAAGGCCGAAGTTTGTCTTCCAGTGCTAAAAAAACGTATATTTTGGATAAAAAATTTGATAACGCGTCATGACGTCATTTTACGTCATACAACGTCAGTCTTCTCAAAGCGGAAAGAAATAACTAGGACACATATTCTGTCCAAATTTCATGTTTCTAGCTTATCTGAGTGCTTCGCAATACTTCAATACATTTTCTAGTCCAAAGTTTGAAACTTGGTTCAGCCATAGATCCTAAATCTTTTCAAATATTGCAAAATGTATATAATCCTGCACAACAAGAACTTAATATATACATTCTGTAAAAAAATCAAGTAAATCGGTCCAGACATGACGGATGTAGAGCGCGTACAAGCTTTTGTAGCTTTTTTCAGCCCTGACGTCATGTGACGTCACATGAAGAAAAAAAATATGACGATCAAAAGCGCCAAAGTCACTGTGCCTACTGTTAAAATTTCATGCTGCTAGCTCATCGGCAACCTGTTTTAATTTGAACCTCAAAAGGAAGAAAAAAAGTAGAATAATAATAATAAGAAACAAGAGGGCCAAGATGGCCCTAAAGACGCTCACCTGAGGACATTTGTGCTGACCAAGTTTGAGGAAGATTGAATCAAAATTGTGGCCTCCAGTGTGTAAACAAGGTTTTTCTAAGATTTGACCTACTGACCTACTTTTCAATCGCTTTTTAGGTCTGTTAGATTAATGATCTTCGATAATTCGTTGAAATTTCTGAAGAGAATCGTATACCTACCAAACTGAAACCGGAAATGGAGGGCTGAATAGTTTCCTAATTTTTCATTGGTTAATAATATTATAACCTAAAACGACCGAATGTGTTTTTTTTACCAACAATACGATTATCTGACTTTCATATCTTTCTTAAAGAAAACCTTTATTTAATATACAATTGACACAATATATTCTCTTAGTCTTTTTATCATTTTATTTAATCGTAGATACTGATTTTAATATAAAACATATATCAAGTATGTAATTTAAAGTAAAAAGTGATTCAATCAAGGGCCAAATTTTAACCATTATCTAGTCATAATCTCTCAAACTAGTAATATTGCAAAATATTTTTTTTATGATTGGTCTATAACTATGAATTATGTGGGTACGGACCACTAGACAATATTTCACATCAAATCTATAGATTAAGCTCTAGGTCTTTTCCTATGTAACTCTATGTGAAACAAGTGACCACTGGTGCAGGGTCATTTATCACCGTAAGGCTATGATTTGAACAATCTTGGTAATGAACCATTAGATGATGCTACATACCAAATATCTAAGCTCTGGGCCTTATGGATTTACAGAAGAAGATTTTTTAAGATTTTCCTATATAACTCTATGTAAAACAAGTGACCCTGGTGCGGGGGCATTTATCACCATAGGGCTATGATTTGAACAATCTTGGTAATGAACCATTAGATGATGCTACATACCAAATATCTAAGCTCTGGGCCTTATGGATTTACAGAAGAAGATTTTTTAAGATTTTCCTATATAACTCTATGTAAAACAAGTGACCCTGGTGCGGGGGCATTTATCACCATAGGGCTATGATTTGAACAATCTTGGTAATGAACCATTAGATGATGCTACATACCAAATATCTAAGCTCTGGGCCTTATGGATTTACAGAAGAAGATTTTTTAAGATTTTCCTATATAACTCTATTAAAACAGTACCCTGGTGCGGGGGCATTTATCACCATAGGGCTATGATTTGCACAATCTTGGTAATGGCCCATAAGATGATGCTACATACCAAATATCTAAGCTCTAGGCCTTGCAGTTTTGCAGAAGAAGATTTTCAAAGTTTGAGTTTTTAAAATCTATTTTTAGCTCCTGTGACCTACTTTTTCAACCAATCTGAATAATTTGTACAACTTTGATAGAAGGCATCATAAGGATGATTCCTGTGAAGTTTGGTCAAAATCCCTTCAGCGGTTCATGAGGAGATGTTGTTTAAAGCAAATTGTTGACGACGGACGGACGCACGCACGGACGACGGACGACGGACAAAAGGTGATCACAATAGCTCACCTTGAGCACTTCGTGCTCAGGTGAGCTAAAAAAGAGATAATTTGAAAAAACAAGAGGGCCAAGATGGCCCTAAAGACGCTCACCTGAGGACATTTGTGCTGACCAAGTTTGAGGAAGATTGAATCAAAATTGTGGCCTCCAGTGTGTAAACAAGGTTTTTCTAAGATTTGACCTACTGACCTACTTTTCAATCGCTTTTTAGGTCTGTTAGATTAATGATCTTCGATAATTCGTTGAAATTTCTGAAGAGAATCGTATACCTACCAAACTGAAACCGGAAATGGAGGGCTGAATAGTTTCCTAATTTTTCATTGGTTAATAATATTATAACCTAAAACGACCGAATGTGTTTTTATTACCAACAATACGATTATCTGTACTTTCATATCTTTCTTAAAGAAAACCTTTATTTAATATACAATTGACACAATATATTCTCTTAGTCTTTTTATCATTTTATTTAATCGTAGATACTGATTTTAATATAAAACATATATCAAGTATGTAATTTAAAGTAAAAAGAGATTCAATCAAGGGCCAAAATTTTTAACCATAATCTAGTCATAATCTCTCAAACTAGTAATATTGCAAAATATTTTTTTTATGATTGGTCTATAACTATGAATTATGTGGGTACGGACCACTAGACAATATTTCACATCAAATCTATAGATTAAGCTCTAGGTCTTTTCCTATGTAACTCTATGTGAAACAAGTGACCACTGGTGCGGGGTCATTTATCACCGTAAGGCTATGATTTGAACAATCTTGGTAATGAACCATTAGATGATGCTACATACCAAATATCTAAGCTCTGGGCCTTATGGATTTACAGAAGAAGATTTTTTAAGATTTTCCTATATAACTCTATGTAAAACAAGTGACCCCTGGTGCGGGGGCATTTATCACCATAGGGCTATGATTTGAACAATCTTGGTAATGAACCATTAGATGATGCTACATACCAAATATCTAAGCTCTGGGCCTTATGGATTTACAGAAGAAGATTTTTTAAGATTTTCCTGTGCGGGGGCATTTATCATCATAGGGCTATGATTTGAACAATCTTGGTAATGAACCATTAGATGATGCTACATACCAAATATCTAAGCTCTGGGCCTTATGGATTTACAGAAGAAGATTTTTTAAGATTTTCCTATATAACTCTATGTAAAACAAGTGACCCCTGGTGCGGGGTCATTTATCACCATAGGGCTATGATTTGCACAATCTTGGTAATGGCCCATAAGATGATGCTACATACCAAATATCTAAGCTCTAGGCCTTGCAGTTTTGCACAGAAGAAGATTTTTTAAGATTTTCCTATATAACTCTATGTAAAACAAGTGACCCCTGGTGCGGGGTCATTTATCACCATAGGGCTATGATTTGCACAATCTTGGTAATGGCCCATAAGATGATGCTACATACCAAATATCTAAGCTCTAGGCCTTGCAGTTTTGCAGAAGAAGATTTTCAAAGTTTGAGTTTTTAAAATCTATTTTTAGCTCCTGTGACCTACTTTTTCAACCAATCTGAATAATTTGTACAACTTTGATAGAGGGCATCATAAGGATGATTCCTGTGAAGTTTGGTCAAAATCCCTTCAGCGGTTCAGGAGGAGATGTTCTTTAAAGCAAATTGTTGACGACGGACGGACGCACGCACGCACGCACGCACGGACGACGGACGACGGACAAAAGGTGATCACAATAGCTCACCTGAGCACGAAGTGCTCAGGTGAGCTAACAAGAGGGCCATGACGGCCCTGGATCGCTCACCTGAGTACCATTGCTACAACTAATTACAAGGTTTTTAAACAGACAAGAATTCTGATATAACTCAATCTTAAACATTTTAGCCCTGACAATACTACACACCAAATATATAGGCACTGGGCCTTATGGTTTAAGAGGAAAAGAGTTAGTGCGGGGTCATTTATCTCCAAAGGGCCACCATTTTGAAAATCTTGATAATGAACCATTAGATGATGCTACATACCAAATATCTAAGCTCTAGGCCTAATGGATTCATAGAAGAAGATTTTTAAAGATTTTCCTATATAACTCTATGTTAAACAAGTGACCCCTGGTGCGGGGTCATTTATCACCATAGGGCTATGATTTGTACAATCTTGGTAATGAACCATAAGGATGATGCTTCATACCAAATATCTAATCTCTAGGCCTTATGGATTCATAGAAGAAGATTTTTAAAGATTTTCCTATATAACTCTATGTAAAACAAGTGACCCCTGGTGCGGGGTCATTTATCACCATAGGGCTATGATTTGTACAATCTTGGTAATGAACCATAAGATGATGCTACATACCAAATATCTAAGCTCTAGGCCTAATGGATTCATAGAAGAGATTTTTAAAGATTTTCCTATATAACTCTATGTAAAACAAGTGACCCTGGTGCGGGGTCATTTATCATCGTAGCGCTATGATTTGTACAATCTTGGTAATGGCCCATAAGATGATGCTACATACCAAATATCTAAGCTCTAGGCCTATGGATTCATAGAAGAAGATTTTTAAAGTTTTTCCTATATAACTCTATGTAAAACAAGTGACCCCATGGTGCGGGGTCATTTATCACCGTGGTATGATTTGAACAATCTTGGTAATGAACCATAAGATGATGCTACATACCAAATATCTAAGCTCTAGGCCTAATGGATTCATAGAAGAAGATTTTTAAAGTTTTTCCTATATAACTCTATGTAAAACAAGTGACCCCTGGTGCGGGGCATTTATCACCGTAGGGTATGATTTGACAATCTTGGTAATGAACCATAAGATGATGCTCATACCAAAATATCTAACTCTAGGCCTATGGATTCATAGAAGAAGATTTTTAAACATTTTCCTATATAACTCTATGTAAAACAAGTGACCCCTGGTGCGGGGGCATTTATCACCGTAGGGCTATGATTTGAACAATCTTGGTAATGAACCATTAGATGATGCTACATACCAAATATCTAAGCTCTAGGCCTAATGGATTCATAGAAGAAGATTTTTAAGATTTTCCTATATAACTCTATGTAAAACAAGTGCCCCCTGGTGCGGGGTCATTTATCACCGTAGGGCTATGATTTGTACAATCTTGGTAATGGCCCATAAGATGATGCTACATACCAAATATCTAAGCTCTAGGCCTTGCAGTTTTGCAGAAGAAGATTTTCAAAGTTTGCATTTTTAAAATCTATTTTTAGCTCCTGTGACCTACTTTTTTAACCAATCTGAATAATTTGTACAACTTTGATAGAGGGCATCATAAGGATGATTCCTGTGAAGTTTGGTCAAAATCCCTTCAGCGGTTCATGAGGAGATGTTGTTTAAAGCAAATTGTTGACGACGGACGCACGCACGACGGACGACGGACAAAAGGCGATCACAATAAAAACATAACAAACCCAATAGGTCTTTCTGCTTGAGGCAGAAAACCCTAATAAGACAAGAGGGCCATGATGGTCCTGAATCGCTCACCTGATTATAAATGAGCAACATATGTTGGATGTTTCATATTGACCTACTTTTTGACCCCACATGACCCACTTTTGAACTTGTACAAGATTTTATGGAAACAGACATTCTGACCAAGTTTCATAAAGATTGGGCCAAAAATGTGGCCTCTAGAGTGTTAACAAGGTTTTTCTAAGATTTGACCTCATGACCTACTTTTTGACCCCACATGACCCAAATACAAACTTGTCCAAGATTTTATGGAGACAAACATTCTGACCGAGTTTCATGAAGATTGGGCCAAAAATGTGGCTTCTAGAGTGTTAACAAGGTTTTTATAAGACTTGACCTCGTGACCTACTTTTTGACCCCTCATGACCCAATTTCGAACTTGTCCAAGATTTTATGGAGACAAACATTCTGACCAAGTTTAATGAAGATTGACCTAAAAATATGGCCTCTAGAGTGTTAACAAGCCAAATTGTTGACGACGGACGACGGGCCATCACAAAAGCTCACCCTTGAGCACGTTGTGCTCAGGTGAGCTAAAAAAACATAACAAACCCAATAGGTCTTTCTACTTGAGGCAGAAAGCCCTAATAAACAATTATAAAGAAAAATAATTCATAACAGAAACATTTGTAAATGCAATCTTTAATACAAGAAGACTGCCATAGCCAATTAAATAGAACAATATGTTTTTTTTCCCTTTAAAATTATTTTTTCTGACTTTTCAGGATTTTGATTTTTCGCTGACTTAATTTCAAAATTCCCTGACAATTCCCTGACCTTGAAAAATTATCAAATTTCCCTGACTTTTCAAGTTCGCTGGCAACCCTGTGTATGTGTGATCCTGACCTTAGAGCTACAGACCTGGGGATTGCACGTGACACATCATATCATGATAGGGAACATTTCTGCTGAATAATTTCAAAATCCATCAAAGATTGTCAGAGATATGGAGCAGAAACAAAAAATAAATCTCCTTTTTGACCTTTTAACTGTAAGTTTAATTTGACCTTGAAGCTACAGACCTGGGGATTGTGCGCGACACATCGTCTCATGATGGTGAACATTTCTGCCAAGTAATTTCAAAATCCATCCAAGAATGTCAGAGTTATGGAGCAGAAACAAAATCCGGAAGGTCGGACAGTTCCATTACTATATGCCCACCTTCAGGGGCATAAAAATGGAAAAGATAATAAATTTGTATTGTTTTCTGATATTATTGAATATAATATGTGCCTGATTACCATGCTGATATGAATTTTTGCCTCTTTTTTTTCATTCTGAGACCATTTCTTGAGTTGTCATATTTTTGTATAATTGTTTTAACCGCTTTGACTGTGTCATCAGGCCGTATTATATACTGGTATTTTAATTTAAATGAGATGGTAAAATGTTTTTGATTTTTTATTATATGATTTTATATACCTTGAAGATAATTTTGATGTATAACATCATTGTTTTCCAACAAATTACAATTATCAACAACTCAGATAAACATTTGCATTTTCACATCCCTAAAAATGTCAATTTCCAAAGCCTGGGTACACAAACAAAAATCAATTTACTAAACTTATAAAATATAGTACTGGAAGAATTATGATTTTTCCTGTGCAAGTATATTCTTTACATACTTGTCTCTTTTTCAGAAAAAAATTACCAACCTTTAATAGAAATAGAGATGATTTCAGTTTTTGTATGTTTGAACTTACAGCCATTTTTCAAAATTCGGGGGTTTCTTCTTAAACTTATTATTTCTCGAGATACACATGGTAAATATTTTTAAAAAATCATATTAAGATGTCTGAATGGGTAAACTTGAAAAGGGAAACAAGCAAATCCATACCTGCAAAAGTGAATATTACAGCTCTAAAACCTTGAGATAATAAGGTTTTCGCACCTCGCAGTGCGAAAACCTATAGTTCTTCTTCTGTTTTTTTTTTTTTTTTTAATTTATTTTTTTTTATTATTATTTTTCTAACCCTTTTTTGTGAACGGCATAGCTCCATGATCAGAAAAGTCACATGTATGAAATTTTAATAGCTTAAAAAGTAAAAATATTTCATTGAAAGTATATGTACAAAAGTTTTAGGACTTGAAAAGCTCTTTCCAGTGATGTTTAGTTTTTGAAGATCGGACTTGATTTGGTTATAGAACGGCAGTCAAAAGTCTGATCCTTTTTTGGAATAATTGTAAAACAGTTTTTATGCTTCAAATTATGATATATAAGAAATTGAATGTTCGACTAGTGCGACTTGTAGACTTGATTTAACTATTTGTTGCATTGCTAGGTACCTAATGATAAAATTTTAATCAATTTTGTTTCTCATTTTGCCGTTAGGGGGCGCTTTGCTTGAAATCACTCTTTGGCTTATTACTCAAAAAGTTGAATCCTGATTCAAATGCGGTTTGTTGCATTATGTTCCTTGTTGATAGCCTAATAAAATATGATAGTTTCTAGGTATGAATGGCTGAAACTTTTTGAGCTAGTAACGGAAGGTTGAAAGTTCGAACCTTGCAAAAAACTGTGCAGATGAGGGTAGGTCTACGAAAAACCTATCCATTTTTGTTAGACATCAGATAGAAGAATTATGTTTGCTGCAAATGATTTGCAAGACATATAAGCACAAAATATCTGGGGTGGCGAATTTAAGAAATGCATGGTTTGTCTTCTAGAAACGGTCAAACTTCACTAAATTTTAGGAAAAATTAAAATTTCAATAACATGTTTTTTGTCGCTCCTAACTTTATTTTTAGTTCATTCTTCATAATATTTTCACAAGTTATGTATTGTTATGTTTGAAAGGGCCTCACAATTAAAAAGTTAAAATGAAATTGCAAAGGTCAAGGTCATATTATGATTATTATGTTTTTATTCGGCTCCAAATAGCTCCAAAACAAAACAAGAGGGCCATCATGGCCCTGAATCGCTCACCTGAGTACCATTGCTTCAACTGATGTCAAGGTTTTTAAACAGACAAGGATTCTGATATAACTTAATCTAAAACATTTTACCCCTGACAATATACACACAAAATATCTAAGCAATGGGCTATATGGTTTAAGAGAAGACTTGGGAGCAGGGTCATTTATCACCGTAGGGCCAAGACTTTGAAAATCTTTGTAATGAACCATTAGATGCTACTACATACCAAAAATCTTGCTCTAGGCCTTATTGATTCATGAAGAAGATTTTTTTAAGATTTTCCTATTTAATCTATGTAAAACAAGTGACCCCAGGTGTGGGGGCATTTATCACCATTGGGGTATGATTTGTACAATCTTGGTAGTGGCCCATAAGATGATGTACATACCAAATATCTAAGCTCTAGGCCTAATGGATTCATAGAAGAAGATTTTTTAAGATTTTCCTATATAACTCTATGTAAAACAAGTGACCCCTGATGCGGGGTCATTTATCACCATAGGGCTATGATTTGTACAATCTTGGTAGTGGCCCATAAGATGATGCTTCATACCAAATATCTAAGCTCTAGGCCTTATGCATTCATGGAAGAAGATTTTTTAAGATTTTCCTATATAACTCTATGTAAAACAAGTGACCCCTGGTGCGGGGTCATTTTTCACCATAGGGCTATGATTTGTACAATCTTGGTAGTGGCCCATAAGATGATGCTACATACCAAATATCTAAGCTTGGGCCTTATGGATTCATGAAGAAGATTTTTAAGATTTCCTATATAACTCTATGTAAAACAAGTGACCCCTGGTGCGGGTCATTTATCACTAGGGCTATGATTTGTACAATCTTGGTAGTGGCCCATAAGATGATGCTTCATACCAAATATCTAAGCTCTAGGCCTTATGGATTCATAGAAGAAGATTTTTTAAGATTTTCCTATTTAACTCTATGTAAAACAAGGTGACCCCTGGGGCGGGGCTTTATCCCATAGGGCTATGATTTGTACAATCTTGGTAGTGGCCCAAAGATGATGCTACATACCAAATATCTAAGCTCTGGCCTTATGGATTCATAGAAGAAGATTTTTTAAAGATTTTTTATATAACTCTTGTAAAACAAGTGACCCTGGTGCGGGTCATTTATCACAATAGGGCTATGATTTGTACAATCTTGGTATGGCCCATAAGATGAGCTACATACCAAAAATCAAAAGGTTTGGGCCCTTGTGGTTTCGTAGAAGAAGATTTTTTCAAGTTTTTCCTATATTAGCCTATGTGAAATCAAGTGCCCCCTGGGGGGGGGCCCAATTTTGACCCCAGGGTCATAATTTGTACAATTCTGGTAGAGAGTCATAAGATCATGCTACATACCAAAAATCAAAGGCTAGGCCTTGGGTTTCAGAGAAGAAGATTTTTTAAATTTTCATTTTTAAAATCTATTTTTAGCTCCTGTGACCTAATTATGCGATGGACCAGAACCATTTATACAACTTTAGTAGAGCTTCATCCAAGGAACATTCCGCAAAATATTTTTCAAATGGCCAAGCCGTTTAGGAGGAGATGTTGTTTGAAGCAATTGTTGAGCCGGACGCACGCACGGACGACGGACAAAAGGCGTTCAGAAAAGCTCACCTTGAGCACGTTGTGCTCTGTGAGCTAATAAAATATATCAAGTATGTAATTTAAAGTAAAAGTGATTCAATCAAGGGCCAAATTTTAACCATTATCTAGTCATAATCTCTCAAACTAGTAATATTGCAAAATATTTTTTTTATGATTGGTCTATATGAATTATGTGGGTACGGGACCACTAGACAATATTTCACATCAAATCTATAGATTAAGCTTTAGGTCTTTTCCTATGTAACTCTATGTGAAACAAGTGACCACTGGTGCGGGGTCATTTATCACCGTAAGGCTATGATTTGAACAATTTTGGTAATGAACCATTAGATGTGCTACATACCAAATATCTAAGCTCTGGGCCTTATGGATTTACAGAAGAGATTTTTTAAGATTTTCTATTAACTCTATGTAAAACAAGTGACCCCTGGTGTGGGAGCATTTATCACCATAGGGCTATGATTTGAACAATCTTGGTAATGAACCATTAGATGATGCTACATACCAAATATCTAACTCTGGGCCCTTTTGGATTTACAGAAGAAGATTTTTTAAGATTTTCCCATATAACTCTATGTAAAACAAGTGACCTGGTGGGGGGCATTTTCACCTAGGGCTATGATTTGAAACAATCTTGGTAATTGAACCTTGATGATGCTACATACCAAATATCTAAGCTCTGGGTCTTATGGATTAAGAAGAAGATTTTTTAAGATTTTCCTATTTTAAACTCTATGTAAAACAAGTGACCCTGGTGCGGGGGCATTTATCACCATAGGGCTATGATTTGAAAATCTTGGTAATGAACCATTAGATGATGCTAATACCAAAAAATCTAAGCTCTGGGCCCTTTTGGATTTACAGAAGAAGATTTTTTAAGATTTCCCATATAACTCTATGTAAAACAAGTGACCCTGGTGCGGGGGCATTTATCACCATAGGGCTATGTTTTTTACAATCTTGGTAGTGGCCATAAGATGATGTACATACCAAATATCTAAGCTCTAGGCCTTATGGATTCATAGAAGAAGATTTTTTAAGATTTTTCTTATAACTCTATGTAAAACAAGTGACCCTGGTGCGGGGTCATTTATCACCATAGGGCTATGATTTGAACAATCTTGGTAATGAACCATTAGATGATGCTACATACCAAATATCTAAGCTCTGGGCTTATGGATTTACAGAAGAAATTTTTTAAGATTTTCCTATTTAACTCTATGTAAAACAAGTGGGCCCTGGTGCGGGGGCATTTATCACCATAGGGCTATGATTTGAACAATCTTGGTAATGAACCATTAGATGATGCTACATACCAAATATCTAAGCTCTGGGCCTTATGGATTTACAGAAGAAAGATTTTTTAAGATTTTCTATATAACTCTATGTAAACAAGTGACCTGGTGCGGGGGCATTTATCACCATAGGGCTATGATTTGTACAATCTTGGTATGGCCCATAAGATGATGCTACATACCAAAAATCTAAGCTCTAGGCCTTATGGATTCATAGAAGAAGATTTTTTAAGATTTTTCTATATAATCTATGTAAAACAAGTGGGCCCCCGGTGCGGGGTCATTATCACCATAGGGCTATGATTTGAACAATCTTGGTAATGAACCATTAGATGATGCTACATACCAAATATCTAAGCTCTGGGCCTTATGGATTCACAGTAGAAGATTTTTAAGATTTTCCTATATAACTCTATGTAAAACAAGTGGGCCCCTGGTGCGGGTCATTTATCACCATAGGGCTATGTTTGTACAATCTTGGTAGTGGCCCATAAGATGATGCTACATACCAAATATCTAAGCTCTAGGCCTAAAGGATTCATAGAAGAAAATTTTTTAAGATTTTCCTATATAATCTATGTAAAACAGTGACCCTGGTGCGGGGTCATTTATCACCAAGGGCTATGATTTGTACAATCTTGGTAGTGGCCCATAAGATGATGGCTTCATACCAAATATCTAAGCTCTAGGCCTTATGGATTCATAGAAGAAGATTTTTTAAGATTTTCCCATATTAACTCTATGTAAAACAAGTGACCTGGGCGGGGGCATTTATCACCATAGGGCTATGATTTGTACAATCTTGGTAGTGGCCCATAAGATGATGCTACATACCAAATATCTAAGCTCTAGGCCTTATGGATTCATAGAAGAAGATTTTTTAGATTTTTCTATATAAATCTATGTAAAACAAGTGACCCCTGGTGCGGGGTCATTTATCACCCTAGGGCTATGATTTGAACAATCTGGTAATGAACCATTAGAGATGCTACATACCAAATATCTAAGCTCTGGGCCTTATGGATTTACAGAAGAAGATTTTTTAAGATTTTCCTATATAACTCTATGTAAAAAGTGACCCTGGTGCGGGGGCATTTATCACCATAGGGCTATGATTTGTACAATCTTGGTAGTGGCCCATAAGATGATGCTACATACCAAATATCTAAGCTCTAGGCCTTTGGATTCATAGAAGAAGATTTTTTTAAGATTTTTCTATTAACTCTATGTAAAACAAGTGACCCTGGTGCGGGGTCATTTTATCACCATAGGGCTATGATTTGTACAATTTGGTAGTGGCCCATAAGATGATGTACATACCACAAGAGGGCCATGATGGCCCTGAATCGCTCACCTGAATACATTGCTTCAACTGATGTCAAGGTTTTTTAAACAGACAAGGATTCTGATATAAATTAATCAAAAACATTTTTACCCTGACAATACTACACACAAATATCTAAGCAATGGGCCATATGGTTTCAGAGAAGACTTGGGCGCAGGGTCATTTATCACCGTAGGGCCAAGACTTTGAAAATCTTTGTAATGAACCATTAGATGCTACTACATACCAAAAATCTTAGCTCTAGGCCTTATTGATTCTTTAGAAGAAGATTTTTTAAGATTTTCCTATTTAACTCTATGAAAACAAGTGACCCTGGTGTGGGGTCATTTATCACCATTGGGCTATGATTTGTACAATTTTGGTAGTGGCCCATAGATGATGCTCATACCAAATATCTAAGCTCTAGGCCTTATTGATTCATAGAAGAAGTTTTTTTAAAGATTTCCTATATGACTCTATGTAAAAAAAGTGACCCCTGGTGCGGGGTCATTTATCACCATTGGGCTATGATTTGTACAATCTTGGTAGTGGCCCATAAGATGATGCTTCATACCAAATATCTAAGCTCTAGGCCTTATGCATTCTGGAAGAAGATTTTTTAAGATTTTCCTATATAACTCTATGTAAAACAAGTGACCCTGGTGCGGGGTCATTTATCACCATTGGGCTATGATTTGTACAATCTTGGTAGTGGCCCATAAGATGATGCTTCATACCAAATATCTAAGCTCTAGGCCTTATGCATTAATGGAAGAAGATTTTTTAAGATTTTCCTATATAACTCTATTTTAAAAACAAGTGACCCCTGGTGCGGGGTCATTTATCACCATAGGGCTATGATTTGTACAATCTTGGTAGTGGCCCATAAGATGATGCTACATACCAAATATCTAAGCTCTAGGCCTTATGGATTCATAGAAGAAGATTTTTTAAGATTTTTCTATATTACTCTATGTAAAACAAGTGACCCTGGTGCGGGGTCTTTATCACCATAGGGCAATGATTTATACAATCTTGGTAGGGGCTCATAAGATGATGCTACATACCAAATATCTAAGCTCTAGGCTTGCAGTTTGCAGAAGAAGATTTTCAAAGTTTGCATTTTTAAAATCTATTTTTTAGCTCCTGTGACCTAATTATGCAATGGACCAGAACCATTTATACAACTTTAGTAGAGCTTCATCCAAGGAACATTCCTGCAAAATATTTTTCAAATTGGCCAAGCCGTTTAGGAGGAGATGTTGTTTGAAGCAATTGTTGACGCCGGACGAACGGACGCACCACGACGCACGCACGGACACGAAACGACGGACGCCGGACAAAGGCGATCAAAAAAACTCACCTTGAGCACGTTGTGCTATTGAGCTAATAAATCAAAAGGTTAAGCCTTGTTGTTTCGGAGAAGAAGATTTTTTCAATTTTCCTATATTAGCCTATGTGAAATCAGTACCCCTGGGGCGGGGCCAATTTTGACCCAGGGTCATAATTTGTACAATCCTGGTAGAGATCATAAGATCATGCTACAACCAAAAAATCAAAAGCTAGGCCTTGTGGTTTCAGAGAAAAGATTTTTTAAATTTTCATTTTTAAAAATCTATTTTTAGCTCCTGGACTAATTTATGCGATGGACAGAACCATTTATACAACTTTAGTAGAGCTTCATCCAAGGAACTTTCCCTGCAAAAATATTTTTCAAATTGGCCAAGCGTTTAGGAGGAGATGTTTTTTTGAAGCAATTGTTGACGCCGGACGCACGCACGCACGCACGGACGACGGACCGGACGTCGGACAAAAGGCGATCAGAAAAGCTCACCTTGAGCACGTTGTGCTCTGTGAGCTAAAAAAAAATTTCATTGAAAGTATCTGAAAAAAAGTTTTAGTTCTTGAAGAGCCCTTTCCATGATGTTTAGTTTTTTGAAGATCGGACTTGATTTCGTCATTTTACGGCAGTCCCAAGGTTTGATCCTTTTTAGAACAATTGTAAATCAATTTTTATGCTTCAAATTATGATATATAAGGAATAGAATGTTTGACTAAGTGCGACTTGCAGATGTATACTTGATTGAACCATTTGCTGCACTGCTAGGTACCTAATAGAAAATTTTACTAAATTTTGTTTCTCATTTTTCCCCTAGGGGGGGCTTGGCTTGAAATCACTCTTTATAACTAAAATATTTGAAGTCTGATTTTTATGCATTTTTTTTGCATTCTGTTCCTTGGTGACATCAATTTGAAAGAACACTAAAAAAATTAATGTGATATTTCATGAAAATGATAGTAATTCAATGCAACATTAGTTTGTAATAGTGTTGAGTGGCATATTGCATTGTCGGGTTTTCATTTTATGCTTTTGTTTTTCTTTGCAATTCTTGTTTTTTCGAGTACAATTGTCGTTTGTTGCCATCATAAAGCAATACACACATATAACGTTGCAGTACCCAAAGTCCGTAAAAAAAGTTTTCAAGTTTTGCGGCTACATAACAGATGGTAATACTTAAAGTATTCTTCTTGGTAAAAAGTCTGCTTAAACATTGCGACAAAATGTTTGAAAGATCATTGTTAACAGCATTATTCATCAAGCCATTGAACGAAGAAATATATGTTTTTCGAAACATGCGACTCGTGACTTTAATGGAATTGCTTTCGTGAAAACTGATGATATCGCAACTACATAACTGACAGGTAATACTCAAAAATATTCTTTTGGGTAAAAAGTCTGCTTTAACATTGCAACAAAAATGTTAGAAAGATCGCTGTTAACAGTATCTACAAGACAATGAACGGAGAGATGTTTTTCGAATCATGTGACTCGTGAACTAAATGGAATTGCTTTTGTGAAAACCGATGATATTGCGATAGCGATTCTAGTGAACAATTGTTGTTTTAGATTTGATTCCTTTTGATTAAGATATGCATATTTGATAAAATTCTTATAAACTGTAGGCTATAGAAATAAGGAGACGGTAAGAGTGGCGATATGCTAATTGTTGAAACAAATGGTGCATTCATCTTTAATTTCTTGTAATGACCTTGTTAACGCAAAGTTAAGGTGGGTTTTTGACCAAACATGACACAATTTCAAACTCATCTGACATAGCATAAAGACAAATATTCGGACAAAGTTTCATGAAGATTGGGCCAAAAATGTGGCCTCTGCAAGCATGCTCACAAGTATTTTTTTTTTAAGATTTGACCTAGTTTTTGACCCAACATGACCCATTTTCAAACTCATCTGAAATATAATGCAGACAAACATCTTGACCACATCTAATGAAGATTGGGCTAAAACTGTGGCCTCTAGTGTATTCACAAGGTTTTACTAAGATTTCACTTGGTGACCTAGTTTTTGACCTCCCTTTTAAATAATGAAGATTGGGCTAAAACTGTGGCCTGTAAAGTGTTCACAAGGTTTTTCTAAGATTTGACCTGGTGACCTAGTTTTTGACCCAACGTGCTCAGGTGAGCTAAAAAATCCCGTAAAACAAGTAATTAAACAAGAGGGCCATGATGGCCCTGGATCGCTCACCTGAGTACCATTGCTACAACTGATTACAAGGTTTTTAAACAGACAAGAATTCTGATATAACTCAATCTTAAACATTTTAGCCCTGACAATACTACACACCAAATATATAAGCACTGGGCCTTATGGTTTCAGAGGAGAAGACTTAGTGCGGGGTCATTTATCTCCAAAGGGCCACCATTTTGAAAATCTTGATAATGAACCATCAGATGATGCTACATACCAAATATCTAAGCTCTAGGCCTAATGGATTCATAGAAGAAGATTTTTAAAGATTTTCCTATATAACTCTATGTTAAACAAGTGACCCCTGGTGCGGGGGCATTTTATCACCATAGGGTCATGATTTGTACAATTGGTAATAAACCATAAGATGATGCTTCATACCAAATATCTAATCTCTAGGCCTTATGGATTCATAGAAGAAGATTTTTAAACATTTTCCTATATAACCCTATGTAAAACAAGTGACCCCTGGTGCGGGTCATTTATCACCATAGGGCTATGATTTGTACAATCTTGGTAATAAACCATAAGATGATGCTACATACCAAATATCTAACTCTAGGCCTATGGATTCATAGAAGAAGATTTTTAAAATTTTCCTATATAACTCTATGTAAAACAAGTGACCCCTGGTGCGGGGTCATTTATCATCATAGGGCTATGATTTGTACAATCTTGGTAATGGCCCATAAGATGATGCTACATACCAAATATCTAAGCTCTAGGCCTAATGGATTCATAGAAGAAGATTTTTAAAGATTTTCCTATATAACTCTATGTAAAACAAGTGACCCCTGGTGCGGGGTCATTTATCATCATAGGGCTATGATTTGTACAATCTTGGTAATGGCCCATAAGATGATGCTACATACCAAATATCTAAGCTCTAGGCCTAATGGATTCATAGAAGAAGATTTTTAAAGTTTTTTCTATATAACTCTATGTAAAACAAGTGACCCCTGGTGCGGGGGCATTTATCACCGTAGGGTCATGATTTGTACAATCTTGGTAATGAACCATAAGATGATGCTTCATACCAAATATCTAATCTCTAGGCCTTATGGATTCATAGAAGAAGATTTTTAAACATTTTCCTATATAACTCTATGTAAAACAAGTGACCCCTGGTGCGGGGCATTTATCACCGTAGGGCTATGATTTGAACAATCTTGGTAATGGCCAATAAGATGATGCTACATACCAAATATCTAAGCTCTAGGCCTTGCAGTTTTGCAGAAGAAGATTTTCAAAGTTTGCATTTTTAAAATCTATTTTTAGCTCCTGTGACCTACTTTTTTAACCAATCTGAATAATTTGTACAACTTTGATAGAGGGCATCATAAGGATGATTCCTGTGAAGTTTGGTCAAAATCCCTTCAGCGGTTCATGAGGAGATGTTGTTTAAAGTAAATTGTTGACGACGCACGCACGCACGCACGCACGCACGGACGACGGACGACGGACAAAAGGCGATCACAATAGCTCACCATGAGCACGTTGTGCTCAGGTGAGCTAAAAACTCTGGCCTTATTTTTCTGCATAAAAACTTTGATCACATGCAATGCCATTTTCCATGTGTTTACCCAAGAACAAGTTTAATTCTTACTTTAGGAAAAAAACCAATTTGTTTCCTTTCATTAAACTTCAAATATATGCAACCTGAATTTGTCTTTTTGCACTATATCATGTTGTTTTCATATCGTAATGTGTATTTGTATTCAATACCTGGTGTATTCGTTACAACTCTAATGAAGACAGTGTCAGCTCTAAGCGAAATTTGTAGCAGGCAATCAGGACTGATTGGAGTAACAACCCTGTTAATTGTATTAGAAATCTGTATTTGTCAATTCCAAGAAGGATATACGATGCTCTGATGTCAATAGGTCATATCATTAAATATTTAGGTATGTCATTTAGTTATTCAGTTCATGAAATACTTTTTGTTTTGCACAGTGCAAATTGTATAACATCGGCCATCTTGAATTTTTACGTTCATTAATGGCACAAAGCTGTAGATTGGTTCTGAAGGTGAGATATGATATACATCCTGATATGCTTGTCATGATTCACGATTCAAATCACTATTCATTTACTGTGCCCTATACATTGAAACAGGCTGCAGAATGATTTACAGACAGTATCTAGTATGAAATACTAGAGTGTAAACAGTGCAAAATCTGGCTTTTTTTTTTTTAATCAAATGACTCATAACTCCTGACCTTAGGTTGATATCAACAGTAATAAAAAATGGCCAAGACTATATGGCTATAAACATTGCCATGAAATATGAAGATAGTACTTAAAAAATTCTAGAGTGCAAACAAAGCAAAATCTGGTTTTTTTATATATTTTAAACAAGAGGGCCAAGATGGCCCTGTGTTGCTCACCTGAGTAAGATTGCTGTGTTAGGCATGATGACAAAAAATGTGGCACCTATAGTGTTTTTCTAACATTTGACTAAGTGACCCAGATTTTGATCCTTCCTGAATTTGCACTCAACTGGGAATTCATGCAGTCATCATTCTTATCAAGTTTAATGAAGACTGGTACAAAAATGTAGGCCCTAGTGTATTCACATTTTTTTTCTAAAATTTGTCCTGGTGACCTACTTTTTACCACGACCCATTTGATCATCAAGATATCATGTGACAAACATCCTGACCAATCAATTAAGATTGGCTTAACTGTGGCCTCTACAGTGTTCAGAAGGTTTTCTAAGAATTGGACCTGGTGACCTAGTTTTTTAACCCCACTTGACCCATTTTCGACTCATCCAAGATATCATGTGACAAACATCCTGACCATATCTAATTAAGATTAGGCTTAACCTGTGGCCTCTACAGTGTTCAGAAGGTTTTCTAAGATTTGACCTGGACAATTATCCTGACCAAGTTTCATGAAGATTAGGCCAAAACTGTGGCCTCTAGAGTGTTCACAAGCAATTGTTGAAGACGGGCGATGCATGACGGAGGACGGACAAAAAGCGGTCACAAAAGCTCACCCTAAGCACAAGTGCTCAGGTGAGCCAATAAAAAAAGCATAACTCCTGACCTAATTAGCCAATATTAGCCATAATCCAACTTGACCAAGATAGTCATACACATTGTCATAAAGTCTGAACACGATTGCTTAAGAAATGATGATGCTATAGTGTAAACAAACTAATTGTGGATGATGGAAGGACAACTGAGATGGCAGACAAAAGACGGATATTCAAGGATCCTAAAGCTCATCCTGAGCACAAAATTGTGTTCAGGTGAGCTTGGAAAAAATAATACAGACTGGCTTGATAATGATGCTGATCATATTTTAATATTAAATTTTGTATTTTTGCACATTGCTAGCTCCACATTTGACAGCAAATGTACACAATGCTTTGATAACTTTGACTCAGTAAAGGCATGGTTGTACTGCAAAAATGTTTTAATATGTACAAATAATTAAGGAATACTTTATTGGTTTCTACAGCATGACCTTTAGAATCACAATTATAGAGGACATGATTCTATACAGTCGTACTGGAAACATCCAAATACGTTTCCACAATGTATCGGTGAATCGTTATAGACCTAGGTGAGAAAGGGATGAATACTCTCTAGGCCATAACTTCCCACCAACCTTTAGGGCCAATCTATAAATTAGGGGGGGGGGGGGGGATTTTTTAAAATAAAATTAAAACCAAAAAACCTCGAAATTGATTGTATACAATTGCTGTCAGCATATTCATAAAACAGTATAAACCTGCAACAACAAATTCAATAATTAGTTATTTGTTAAGAAATCTTATACCGTTTACAGTTATTTCATAGCATTTTGTGTAACAGTGAAAACTGCTGTCACCAGACGGAGGGGATGACATTTAAATTGTTGCTTCAGGTCAAAGGCAACAGTTCAGAATGTCATCCCCAACACCAGATTACACAAGTTACCATGAAATAATTGTTTTATTACCAGATCAATCATTTCATAATTAAAAAGAAAATGTGTCTCTGAGACACTAATGCCCTGCCAGGATATGGTCAGAACTAAATATTTGCTTGTTTTTTTAAAAGTTTATATTTCATGATGATATTAAGCTACCTTTATAGAAGAAGCAGCTTTAACACAGAAGTAAACCTGGGCCAGAATAACCAATCTTACTAGGTCACATCCATAAAATTAAATAAACACTACAAGTGAATAATGATTTATATGTATGTCAAGTTTTATGGAAAAAATTAAGTCATCTTCTTAGAAAACAAAAGCTACGCTGATAGTGGGGCCATATACGCCCGAAGAAAGGTACTGAAAGTAAACTACCTTTGACAAATGGATAAGCACTTCATCAACAGCAACATTTTAATAAGGAGATAATTACAGTCCCCTTTTGTGTAAACATTGGTAGGGGACTAATGAACAAACACAAAATATTTTCACATCATACCAGTATGACATGTTGCTTCATACTGTGACCTTGACCCAATACAACAAGAAACTTGCACTTGATCTGCACATCCTCTCTGTATGGTTGCCATTTCTGGCAAATAGTTTAAATCTGCTTAAGTGATTAATGAGATACAGAGCGGACACAAAATATTCAAACATTACAACAGTATTACATGTGACTTTCAAGTGTGACTTTGACCTTGAACTAAAACATTGATATCTATGCTCTGCACATCCTCTCAGTATGGTTGACATTTCTGTCAATTAATTCCAATTTCCATTCAGGTTTTTAATATAGAGCAAACACAAAATTGCTAACAGTCAGACAGATGGATGGCATAACTTAATACCGCCCTTCGTATAAAATAAAGCTTAAATGCAAATGCAGAACCAATTTTATCATGTTCATTCAACCGTGAAATGTAGGTCACAGTCATAAATTTGCATAAATATTAAATAGATCATATCATTATGTACCTGTGTCTAGTTTCATAAAGATGTGAAGTCATCTTCTAAAAAACAAGAGCCATGTTGACATGGCCATTCCTCGCCAAATGCTTGCTTGTTAGAAGATGAAACCCTTGTGAAGACTTACTAATTCCCCTATTTTGTGGTCTACAGGTAAAATGTTAAGGTCACTGTTACAAAAAAAAAGGCCTTAAAATAACAAAGGACAATAACTAAAAAATTATGAAGGGAAGAGTTATCATTCTTATGCACTGTGCTTCTCCTCAATAAGATCTATCAAACCTATGAAGTTTCAAGTTGATATCTCAAATACTTTTTGAGTTATGCTCCAGACAAAAATTAAGCGTGAAAAATAACAGGCAATAACTAAGAAATTATGAAAGGAAGAGTTATCATTCTTATGCAATGCACTTCTCCTCAATGAGATCTATCCACCTATGAAGTTTAAAGTTGATATCTCAAATACTTTTTGAGTTACTCTCCAGACAAAAATTAAGCCTGAATAATTGCAAAGGGCAATAACTCAAAAATTATGAAAGATTAAGTTATCATTCTTGTGCATTGCACTCCTCCTCAATCAGATATATCCATTTATGAAGTATCAAGTTGATACCTCATATACTTTCCAAGTTGTGCTCTGGACAAAAATGTGGGATAGGATGGATAGGCGGACAGACAGACTATTACCATATCCCCCCGCTGCCTTTTGGCAGGAGATAGAAAGCTAAACCGTAAAGGTAAAATTGAGGTGTGACGGACAGACAGATGCACAGACCAAAAATCTATATGTGCCCAACCGAGTTGACAGGGCATAATTACATAAACATAGTGACAACAATGTATTCTTGAACAAATAATTATTTTATTTCATTTAATTAAAACAGCTATTGTAATGGTTATGTATAGTGTTTTTTGTCAAGAAGATTTTTTTCAAGTTTTTCTTATACAAGTCTATGTAAAATCAAGTGACCCCTGTGGAGGGGCCAATTTTGACCAAAAAAAAACATGATATGAACAAACTTGGTAGAGATCCACTAAGCCATGTTCAAACCAAATATCTAAGACCAAGAAGATTTTTTCAATTTTTCTATATATGTAAAATCAAGTGACCTCTACCAAGTTTGATCAAATCATCACCATGGGGGTCAGAATTGACCCTGCCCCCAGGTCATGATTTGAACAAACTTGGTTGAGGTCCACTAAATGATGCTACACACCAAATAAGCTCAAGGCCTTGCAGTTTTGGAGAAGATTTTTATGGCTTTCCTCAAACCTGCAGAATATGTATAGGGTTTGTTATGTTAATTATTATTATCAGGACTCTCTGCCTACAGGCAGAAAGTACTATTGGGTTTGTACTGTTTTTATTATTTTTTTTTTTTGGTTTCCCTGGCAGAAAGTCCTTTGGGCTCTTATATTTGTGTTAATTTTGAGGTGTTGCCATTGACTCAGAACAATGAAAATTTTATGGCCTATATTTTAAACCATGAGCTTTGGGATGCAATGAAATTCATGTTAATATGACGTCATATAACGTCAGATTTGACGTCAGGTGAAAAAGTTTGTACGCGGTCTACATCCATTATTTCTGGACCGATTTTCATCAAATTTTCACAGAATGTGTATGTTACGCTTTAGTTGTGCATCCCGGTGTTTGTTTTTCAAAATTCGAAAAGGCAAAGGTTTTATCGCAAATCCAAGATTTGAACCATTGACGTCAAATTTCAAATGCGTATAAAATTGCTTACAGATGAGCTAGAAAGATAATATTTGGACAGAATATAAATCTCTATGTTTTCTTCATATTCTCAGAAGATGAATGTCGTATGACGTCATATGACATCACGAGTTGAAAAGAAATTTCTAAATTTTACGTGTTAAGTTTTATATGTTGGAAACATCCGAGCACCTTGAAAATTTAATAGCTTATGCTTCAGATAAAACATTTTGCAATTCAATAATTTTCATTTGACTATGACGTGTTTTGACGTCAAACTTGACGTCGTCTAAAAATGTTTGTACGCGGTCTACAGCCATTATTTCTGGGCCGATTTTTATAAAATTTAATTTTTTTCCCGTGTCTGTTTTTCAAAATTCGAAAAGGCAAAGGTTTTATGGCGAATCCAAGATTCGAATCATTGACGAAATTTAAATGCGTATAAAATCACTTACAGATGAGCTAGAAAGATGATATTTGGACAGAATATAAGTCTCTGGGATTTCTTTACATTCTCAGAAGATGAATGTCGTATGATGTCATAAGACGTCATGAGGTGAAATATAATTTCTAAATTTTACATTTTAATTTTTATATGTTGAAAACGTCCGAACACCTTGAAAGTTTAATAGCATATGCTTTAGATAAAACATTTTGCATTTCAATAATTTTGATTTGATTATGACGTGTTTTGATATCAAACTTGACGTCGTCTAAAAATGTTTGTACGCGGTTCTACAGCCATTATTTCTGGGTCGATTTTCATCAAAATTTCACAGAATGTTTATGTTACACTCTAGTTGTGCATCCCAGTGTCCGTTTTTCAAAATTCGAAAATGCAAAGGTTTTATGGCGAATCCAAGATTCGAACCATTGACGTCAAATTTCAAATACGTATAAAATCACTTCCAGATGAGTTAGAAAGCTGATATTTGGACAGTATATAAGTCTCCTAGTGGGCTTTACATTCTGTGAAGATGATTGTCATTTGACGTTATATGACGTCATAATGTCAAAAAGAATTTCTGATATCTACGCGTTAATTTTAGTATGTTGTAAAGTTCCCAGGACCATGGAAATTTAATGGCATATACTTCGAATCATGTCCTTTTGAATGCAATATATTTCATAATCATTTGGCGTCATATAACATCAGATTTGACGTCAGGACAAAAAGGTTTTACACTGTCTACAGCCATTTTTTCTGGACAAGGTTCCGGAAAAAAAAAGGGCAATAACTCTGTAATTACTCTAGATAGAGTTATGGTTCTTGTGCACTGCACTTCCTCATATTGTGGTTGACCATTGTATGAAATTGTTTTGAAATCCAACTTGTACTTTTCAAGTAATGCTCCGGACAAGGAAAAGTAACAAAGGGCAATAACTCTGTAATAAGTCAAAATGGAGTTATGGTTCTTGTGCAAAGCACTTCCTCTCCATGTGCTTGATCATTGAATTTTAATTGTTTTCAAGTTATGCTCGGACAAGGAAAACATTGCATGAAGTTGTATTGAATTCCAACTTGTGGTTTTCAAGTTATGCTCTGGACAAGGAAAATGCAACGGACCGCTGGACCGACCAACCGACCGACCGACCACCGGGTGACTCCTATATACCCCCCCAAACTTCGTTTCGGGGGTATAATAAGTATGTGTATATACATACATACACTATAGAGCACTTACGTAATATAAACTGTACCGACTAAATTAATACCGTTGACTAAAAGCACTGCCGCCTACATGTTTAGAATATATATTTACAACATTGCGAGTGTACATAATGAAGTGTGACCCTTAATACAGAAAAATCAAAATTCTTCATCCTACCAAGGAGTATCCCGAAGACAACTATTTATGTATATAATTATTAAATTATTATTCTAAAATTAAATTGTCATCATAGAAATATTATATTCCGAAGAGGAAGACATTCTATATATTAGTATATTTCTATAGCGAATCTTGATGATGATATTAATAGTAAAAGATCTCTCTCTCTCTCTCTCTTGACGGGGTGGGGTTCTTTATAAATTAAAGACTAATGGACTTTTAAAAATATCATAATCACATACGAGTAAGTCTTAGAGTATTCTTATGATTGAGAAAACAAATATAAATATTCTTTTTATAGTTAAAACAGCAAGTAAAATATAGCAACAGTTCTTTTATAGGAACAAATAATTTGTGCTTATGGTTGAAAGCATGAGACCAATTTAGAAGTTGTTTGCAAATTAGATTTTCTGCTATCATCATGTATAAACTGTGACAGAATCGGTGACCTCTTCACTAATTACTTCTCTTCGAACAAGATGGCCTTTCGGTCTTCTTTTTTCTTAATTAATTAATTGTTTAAAGAAGCAGCAATACGGATCTCTTTCTCTCTATATATATAAGGTGCAGGTTGCATGCAGTTTTTCATGCATCATTACATTTTTTTTGGCTATTTGACAGTTAATCAGAAGTTCTCTAGCACATGCTAAACTTCTATGTGTTGGTTCACAAGCACTCATTGAGCGTCATGATTGTATATAAAAGGGCATGGACCAATTATATTATATTCATAATTCTTAAAGAAAAGATATTGTGTTAATTAACACAAGTAGCAGAGTACTAGATATCAGTAAAGTACTGTTATCATTTGTTTTTATTGTGATTGTTATTACTACATGTAATCATAAAAATATATTTATAAATAATCTTCATTAAAAACTTTCGCTCATTACATGTGCCGTTAACAGTGATCTCGATGGAGATCGCAGAGTCCGTCGCTTTTTCAGGGGGACCGCAGTTTAGTATGTCCCCATTTCCTTTTGCTTGCTATGTTTATTTCAGATGAACACACAGATTACCAGTTATATGTAACAATAAATATTGTAAACAACATGAAGTTTTTGCATATTTCTGGACTTGAAGTCAAATCAAGCTTGCAGGTATAAAAATGCCATGTAAACCATGCTTACCGTGTATCGTATATCACATAACGTAAATCGCAGATCATGGATCGTATATTGTATGGTATCAGATTATAAACGCATCGCATCGTATCAAATCGTAAAGGTAAATCAAACTTGCTATCATACATCGCATATCGCAGATCGTTCGTATTTCAATTGTATATCAATCGTAATTTTTGACAACTGATACAATAGCGCCACTGTAAGTGCAGACAAATAAGATCAGGAAATAAGAATTATTACAAGAGGGCCAAGATGGCCCTGTGTCGCTCACCTGTGTGAGATTGCTGTGTTTGGCATGATGACAAAAATCTGGCATCTAAAGTGCTTTTCTAACATTTGACTAAGTGACCTAGATTTTGGTCCTACCTGAATTTGCACTCAACTGGGAATTGGACATTAATGTTTCAGTCTATAATCTGTTCAATATAAATTATCATCTAATGTGTATGCATGTGTATTCGTGTGTGCGTGTAAACAGGGGCACAGAAACTGATATATATATATATGTTTGTAAAATTAGTTTTCATGTATAAATTCACTTCATACTGAAATTAAATAATTATTCCAAAATGTCAACACTTGCATTTGAAATTGTGTTAAATGTTGATATTTTAACAGAACCACCTTTAATATGTTTTCTTTTTATCTTTCAAATATAATATGTGTAACAAAAAATGAAATAAAAAAATATGTATACAAATAACACATAATGATTTCATATATGTTTGTTAGTTGTTGGTTATTTTCCCCAAACATAATGTTTTCATAATTATGGTGGCATATTTCTGCCAGCCACTTAACCACTTAGCTATGTCGAAACTTTTTTGAAAAATTGTCACATATTCAGTTAGTATCTGGCAAGTAGAAAACTTTCGTGTTATCCTCTTAGGTATCTTAACAGAACAAAACTGCCTGTTAGTGCCCACTACTGCCAGCAATATATTCACTTAAGATAACTGGATATCTCGCCCTTTTACAAGTTAGTCTGTTAAATTATGTGGATAACAAGGATTTTTTCACATAATTAACTGGAAAAAAGCATGATATCCAGTTAACCTAAATGAATATGTGTTTGGCAGTAGTGGGCACTAACAGACAATTTATTCCTGTTAAGATACCTAAGTGGATAACTTGAAAATTTTCTACTTGCCAGATAATAACTGAATATGTGACAATTTTTCAGAAAAGTTTCAACATAGCTAAGTGGATAAGTGGCTGGCAGAAATATGCCACCATACATAATTGATAAATATGTTGCATTATTTTTCTTTCCACAATTTTTTTCCTTACAGGAGGCAAATAAAATGTTTTATCATGTTTAGTTTGTTAAAATTTTTTTAATTATTTCTAAGTACTGGCCAAAATTCAGTCTAGTTTATTCAAAGCAACACCAGTTTTACTACTTTGTTAATCTTACTTTTGATTTTTTATATGAGAATATATTTTGTGTATATCTAACTCATATATTGAGTTTTAAGAATTATATTTAAGAAAGCAACAAAATAAAACCAGCATAAATGACTTTTAAATAGGTATATATCAGATTGAGGAATACTCAAAAATGGCACATTTATTATATAACTTTGAAATCCAACCAGTACTTTTGGCCAAGAAGATTTTTCAAATTTGTACTATATACATATAAGGAAAACAGGCTCTGCCCCCTTGCCATGTTTTTCAAGGATCAAAATAATTTGAACAATCTTGGTAGAGAGTGACCCAAAGGAATCTGTGCCAATAACTTTGAAATCCACATTTTTAAAATTTTTTAATTTGTATTATATTCATAATATAAGGAAAACAGGCTCCGCCCCATGGCAGACATGTTTTTCAACAAATCAAAATAATTTGAACAATCTTAGTTAAATGTGACCTTAGGAACATCTGTGCTAAATAAATTTGAAATCTAGCCAGTACTTTTGGAGGAGAAAATTTTTCAAATTTGTACTAAATACCTATAAGGAAAACGTGCTCCACCCCATGGCGGCCATATTTTTCAACGGATCAAAATAATTTGAGCAATCTTGGTAGAGAGTGACCCAAGGAAGATCTGTGCCAAATAACTTTGAAATCTTGCCAGTAACTTTTGAGGAGAAGATTTTCAATTTTTTCATATGTTTTTTCTTTCCGTTGCCATGTCAACCAGACTTTTCTTTGAACAACTATGAAAGGGCTTCACCCAAGGAACATTCCTGTGAAGTTTCTTTAAATTGGCCCAGTGGTTTAGGAGGAGATGTCCTTAAATGATGACGACTGACAACGGACATTCATCGGTCACAAGGTGAGCTAATAAGGAAACTAGAGGGCCATGATCGCCCTTAATCGCTCACCTGAATTCAACTGCTAGAGAGAAAATGCTTAAGTAAGGAAATAAGAGGGCCATGATGGCCCTTGATCGCTCACCTGAGAATAGGGTTACGCAAGGAACATCAGTCTGTATTAAAACATTTTGAAATCTGGCCAGCAGTTTTGAAGGAGATGATCCCTGCAATGTTTTATCAAATTCTGTCTAGCAGTTTCAGAGAAGAGTTCATTTTAAGTTTTCAATATATACATATAAGGCAAATAAGTCCTGCCCCTTGCAGCCATATTCTTTTATGGATCGGAATAATTTTAGCAACTTTTGTGAAGCTTCGCTTAAGGATCATCCCTGCCAAATTAAATCAAAATCTGTCCAGCAGTTTCAGAGGAGATGTCATTTAGAGATTTCATTATACACATTTACGCAAATTAGCCCCGCCCATGGCAACCATGAATTTTTACAGATCCCAATAATTTTAGCAACTTTTGTTAAGCTTCACCAAATGATCCTCCCTGCCAAATTTAATCAAATTTTGTCCAGTGGTTTCAGAGGAGATGTCTTTTAAAGATTTCACTATATATACATATAAGGCAAATCAGCCCACCCCTGGCGGCCATGTTTTATTATGGATCAGAATAATTTCAGCAACTTTTGTGAAGCTTCACCCAAGGATCATCCCGCCAAATTTAATCAAATTCTGTCCAGCGGTTTCAGAGGAGATGTCGTTTTAAGATTTCACTATATACATATAAGGCAAATTATCTCCGCCCATGGCAACCATGATTTTTTACAGATAGGAATAATTTTAGCAACTTTTGTGAAGCTTAACTTAAGGATCATCCCTGCCAAATTTAATCAAATTCTGTCCAATGGTTTCAGAGGAGAGGTCGTTTAAAGATTTTACTATATACATATAAGGAAAATTAGCCCCGCCCCTAGCGGCCAAATTTTTTTATGGGTTGGAATAATTTCAGCAACTTTTTTGGAGGGCTTACCCAAGGATCATCACTGCAAATTAAATCAAATTCTATCCAGCGGTTTCAGAGGAGATGTCGTTTAAAAGATTTCACTATATATATATTAGGAAAATTATCTCCGCCCTGGCGGCCATATTTTTTAATGGATTGGAATATTTTTAGCAACTTTTGTGAAGCTTCACCCAAGGATCCTCCCTGCCAAATTAAATCAAATTCTGTCAAGTAGTTTCAGAGGAGATGTTGTTTAAAGATTTCACTATATACATATAATGTAAATTAGCCCCGCCTCTGGCGGCCATGTTTTTTTCCGATCAGAATAATTTTAGCAATCTTGATAAGGAGTAACCCAGTTTATTTTAGCAACTGTTGTGAAGCTTCACCCAAGGAACATCCCTGCCAAATTTAATTATATTCTGCCTAGTGGTTTCAGAGGACGATGGACACAGGATGATTATAAATGCTCATCTTGAGCACTTCGGGCTCAGGTGAGCTAAAATATTTATACATATAGTATTTAAATTTTATTGATTTTTAGTTCTGCTGGCCATCTTGGTAGGCAGACCTAAACGATTTCAGCTATATTTGCTAAGTACCATCTAAGAATCATTCCTGTAAAGTTTCATCAAAATTTGCTTAACAGTTTAGGAAGAAATGTCATTTAAAAGTTTTCTATTTTTAGCTCTGGCGGCCATCTTGGTTGGCAGACTAGAACAATTTTAGCTATTTTTGCTCAGTACCACCTAAGGATCATTCCTGTAAAACTTAATCAAAATCTGCTCAGCAGTTTTGGAGATAATGTTGTTTAAAGATTATTCTATTTATAGCTCTGCTTGCCATCTTGGTTGGCAGAACGGAATGATTTTAGCTATTTTTGCTCAGTACCACATAAGGATCATTCCTGTACAATTTCATCAAAATCTGCTCAGCAGTTTAGAAAGATGTTGTTAAAGCTAAAGACGAACATAATACTTTATATAGAATAAGGTCTATGCTGAAAATGTTATATACTTTATAGCACAAGATTGAAATCTACTTTCATATACTAAAAGGTGGATTAATCTATAAAAAAAGATACATACTTACCAATAACGAGAAATACAATAAAAAACATTGCAATCTGTTTCTCCTGTAGGCTGGTAAAGTCACTGAAATGGATAAAAGAAATTGAATTAATATCATATTGAAGGTATGTGTCACCTATTTTGCATACTCTTTACAATATATAATACTGATTAAGTCAGATACTGGTAACTAAGATCAACAAGGAAGTTAGGGTTGAGATTAACTCTGAAATTGTACTAAATAATTTTCCACTGGGCACCATTAATAAAGAATATAAGTGGTATCAATACATAGAAATGACAACACATACTTTTGACCTAGTATTCAAACAAGAAAATGTGTGACAGTGTCTCCCAGCTGGGATATGGTCAGAACCAAATATTTCCTTGAACAGTCCAGTTGCGATGGAACGAAATGACAGTGTAATACAAAGTCAGTCACAGGTCCCAGCAGAATTTATTCTTTCAAAATGTGCCCCTTTAGAAATTACTAAAAATGCTCCTTTAAGGGGTGAAGATCACACCCAAGGGTCTGTGCAAAATGCGGTAGGCTGCGGCCTGACCCTCATGAAACATTAAATATAACTAGAACTATCACTGAAGGTGATTCATACCCCCACCCCCATCTTTGACACAGGATGTATTCACATGACACATAAAACGAATGTTCACACATAGGATTTGGGCTTATAAGCATACCAAAAAAAAATATTATCACTAAAGGTGATCAATACCCACACCGGAAGTCTGTCATGTGTAGGAATACAGTTTCAAAAGTTTGCGTGAGTGAAAGACTACATGTATGTAAGGTTTAAAGTTAGTGTGAGCAATGGTTCAAAAGTTTTGGACAATGCTAAAAATTTTTGACAGACAGACAGAGAGACACACATACAGACACACAGAAGAAAACAATTTGCCCCCAAGATCTGTAGCTGAGGAGAATAAAAATGCAGTCTAATTATGGTTCACATCCATATTTATTGTTTGCAAAAACCTGTCTTTAAGAATTTACATTGTGGTTTTCTTATGCACTGCACTTCCTCTCATCAAGATCAATCTACATATGAAGTTTCATCAACCTAGATACTTTAGTATTTGAGTTATGCTCCGGACAAAATCAAAAGATTAAAAATGACAAAGGGCAATAACTCCCTTCAAAATACATGCAGAGTTATGGTTCTTAGGCACTGCACTTGCTCGCATGAAGGTCTATCTTCATATGAGGTCTATTTACATATGAAGTTTGATCAACATAAGTACAGTAGTTTTGGAGACGGACCGACGGACCGACCGACCGACAGGGTGACTCCTATATACCCCCCCAAATTTCATTTGTGGGGGTATAACTACTGTCGGCGAAATCTTACTTCGCCAGCAAGCATTATTAAATTAATATTCCCAGACCTTTCATACACCTGGTCTACTGTAATACTATACAAATCCTTGTTATCCAAGATAGCTTGTTCTTGGAAAATAAAGTGGCCACTAGTGCTGATGTAAACCTTTATTTTCAAAATGAAATGAATTAAGTCCATTTCTGCAGGGTATTTTGCTGAAAAAAAGGTAATTTATATGCAGCTAGTATCGATTTCTAACATTCATTCACAAGTAAAAAAGACTTGACGGAATTTATATTATCATGATAGCAAAACTGCCTATCTGCTAAGTATACTGTGGTTGGAAACTCATAATGCCCAATGGATAAAAATTTCAATTCATTACGGCAGACATCATAAAAGTTGAAACAAGAGGGCCAAGATGGCCCTTGGTCGCTCACCTGAGAAAGATGATTGCTTAAGAAATAAAGATGCTTGAGTGTAAAAGTGAAATCTGGCTTTTTTTTATGGTGAAATGGGCATAACTCCTAAATTTACAAGTCAATATCAGTTATAATTGAACCCGATTGTGAGATTATGGGCATAAACATTGTCTTAAAGTTTAAAAATGATTGTTAAAAAAATGAAGTTGGTAGAGAATAAACAAAGTGAAATCTTGCATTTTTTTGTATTAAAAGGGGCATAACTCCTGACCTAAATAACCCATCTCAGCCACAATTGAACTCAATCGAGACATTATGGTCATTAACAATGTCATGAAGTTTGAAGATGATTGCTAAAAGATGAAATGCTAGAGTGTAAACAATGAAAATGGCTTTTTTTATATTAAAAGGGGCTAACTCCTGACCTAATGGACGATCTCAGCCATAATCACACTTTATCGAGACCTTATGGTCATAAGCATTGTCATAAAGTTTGAAGATGATTGCTCAAAAGATGAATATGCTAGAGTGTAAACAACTTGAAAATGGCATTTTTTTAATATTAAAAGGGGCATAACTCCTGACCTAATGGTCGATATCAGCCATAATCGAACTTGGCCGGATTTTATGGTTATAAACATTGTTAAAGTTTAAGATAATTCTCATGAAATGAAGATGCTAGAGTGCAAACAATGTGAAATCTGGCTTTTTTGAATTTTAAAAGGGGCATAACTCCTGACCTAATGTTCCGATATCAGCCATAATCGAACTTGGCCGAGATTTTATGGTTATAAACATTGTTTTAAAGTTTGAAGATAATTCCTCATAAAATGAAGATGCTAGAGTGCAAACAATGTGAAATCTGGCTTTTTTGAATTTTAAAAGGGGCATAACTCCTGACCTTATGTTCCGATATCAGCCATAATCGAACTTGGCCGAGATTTTATGGTTATAAACATTGTTTTAAAGTTTGAAGATAATTGCTCATAAAATGAAGATGCTAGAGTGCAAACGAACAAATTGTGGACGACGGACGACGGACGGACGGACGGACGGACGGACGACGGACATTCATCGATCCTAAAAGCTCATCCTGAGCACACGTGCTCAGGTGAGCTAAAAAGGTATCAGTCATTCAGTGTGCCAGAACCTGATATTTTGTCAGTCCACAAGAAGGCCAAAATGGCCCTACAACATTTTTCTAAGATTTGACCTGGTGACCTAGTTTTTAACCTCACATGACTCATTTTCGAACTCATCCAATATATCATTTAGACAAACATCCTGACCAAATCTATTGAAGATTGGGCTAAAACTGTGGACTCTAGAGTGTTCATAAGGTTTTTCTAAGATTTGACCTGGTGACCTAGTTTTTGACCCCACATGACCCAATTTCAAAGTCATTCAAGATATCATGTAGACAAACATCCTGACCAATTTTCATGAAGATTGGGCCAAAACTATGGCCTCTTGAGTGTTCACAAGGTTATTCTAAGATTTGACCTGGTGACCTAGTTTTTGATCCCACATGACCCAATTTCGAACTCATCCGAGATATCATGTAGACAAACATCCTGACCAAGTTCCATGAAGATTGGGCCAAAACTGTGGCCTCTAGAGTGTTCACAAGCAATTGTTGAAGACGGACAACGCACAATGCACAAAAGGCGATCACAAAGGCTCACCCTGAGCACAAGCGCTCAGGTGAGCTAAAAATTAAAAAAAGAGTTGTTTATCATTGCTTTCATAGACAAAGAATTTTTCCAGCATTTCTTTGCAGAGTTAACAAGGAAAATGTGGCCTCATTTTTAGACGATAGCTTGCCGTTTTTTGTAGCTAGAAACGCCTACCAGGCATTGCTGACCTTGCTAATTTGCATTTTTTCAATGACAAGTTTAGCTGTTCCTCTCCGTGCTTAGTGCGGATCCATGCAATGTGATTCTGCACACATGAATACAAATGGAATATGTTATGCAGACCTGTTATTCATAACCGTAACCGCTATTCATGTGCTGTTGTTTGTAAACGTGTTATTTTGCTCTGTAAAACATCCATTTTAAGCATGAACAATATATCCGTGACACTTATAAATCAGAACAGCAACCCATTTTACATACTTGAAGATCTACTCCTGTAAAAAAAAAACAAGAGCTGTCAGAGGAAAGCACGCTCGACTATTCAAAATGCTTGTTGTTAAATCAAATGAAATCTATTTCAATTCTTGCCCTTCACATACCCTGTACATAATAATGGCCAAAATGACATACCTTGATAGTCTGATACCCCTTAATATTTTTATGATGTCTACAATCAATCCCATGCCTAGTTACTGAGACATAAGCACAATAACACTGTACATGCAAAACTTTAACCAAAAATCCAAGTTATAAAAGGCCATAATTTGCATAAAATACAGTCCAAAAGTTATCCTCCTTAGTTTTCTGATGCCCCTGAAGACACTCCTTAACCTTCTAGTCAATTCCACAAGCAATTTCTGAGATATAAGCTGGATAGTAGCTTGAATGCAAAAATTTAACCAAAATTCTAAGTTAAAAGGGGGTCATAATTTTTAATATATTCCATCAAGTGTTATCTTCCTTTAAAGTATGATACCCCTAAACAAAGATGTTACAAATCAATCCTATGCCTGGATACTGAGATATTAGCATAAAAGTACCTTGCATTCAAAACTTTAACCAAAATTTTTAAGTTAAAAAGGGGCCATAATTTGTAACATATTCCATCATGAGTTATCTACCATGAAAGTATGATACCCCTAAACATATTAAAGATGTTTAAAATCTATTGCTTGCCTGGATACTGAGATATAAGCATGAGAGTATCTTGCCTGCAAAACTTTAACCAAAATTTCTAAGTTAAAAAGGGGCCATCATTTGTAATATATTCCATCAAGAGTTATCTACCTTGGTTGTCTGATGCCCCTAAACATATTCATAAACTTTCAAGTCAATACCATGAATGGTTATTGAGATACAAACTAGATAGTAGCTTGCATGCAAAACTTTAACCAAATTTTCTATTGCATGCAAAACTTTAACCAAAATTTCTAAGTTAAAAAGGGGCCATAATTCATATTAAATTCAGTCAAGAGTTATCTACCTTAGTTGTCTGATGCCCTTGAACATATTTATAAACTTTCAAGTCAATACCATAAACGGTTATTGAGATATAAGGTTGATAGTAACTTGCATGCAAAACTTTAACCAAAAGATGCAACGCCAATGCCGACGCCAGGGCGACTACAATAGCTCTCATATTCTTCAAATAGTCAAGCTAAAAAGGAGCGCTTTGAATGTCTGTAATTAACCTAAAGTAGTTCACGAGTAATTTTGCATGAAAGTGAGTTAGGTTTCTCCCAGAAAATTTCTTAACTTTGAAATAGAAACAAAAATTCAAGTATCTAAAACATCAAGTACCTGGTCAAGTTCTTCACTTAAGTAACAGTAGAGAGTGTATATAAATCGGGTCCCAGGGAATGACCTACTTCTGAAGTTCATACAGTCAGGTTCATGACCCTAATTCCGGTTTGTTTTGTAACAAACAGAGTGCGTATTCGATTGTCTTACTACTGACTATAGTTGCAGGAGAGTGTGTGGAGTTTTGCGTCATGTGGCTTTTGCCTCTATTGTATCAATAATTAAGAATTTTTTCCTGTTAATCCGGCTGCTGTCTCTCAGCACATTGAGCGCTTTGATTCAAGAGAGGCAATTATGGTAGATGGCCATGCATGAGATGACTATACATGCCAAAAGAAATTTTTCAAGGGATCAAATTTTATCTTAGCAATTATGGTAAATGGTCAAATGAAATTAAAGTCTGACCATTGGTTTCAGAGAAGAATGTTTTTAAGTTTTTTAAGTAAAATTCTGTTGTTGTCATGGCAACAAGAGTTTTGCATAGATGAAGTTTATTTGAGCAACTTTTGTCACCCAAGGATCATTCATGAAAAGTTTCATCAATTTTTACCAAGAGGTTTCAGAGATGTTGTTTAAAGGAAATTGCTGACAACGGACAACAGACAATGCACAGTGACGGACAAAAAGTGATCACATTAGCTAACCTTGAGCATTGTACTCTGATGATCTGAAAAAGCAAATAAAAAGCACCGCAAAGCATGGCAATATACGCCCAAGGGTGTCATAATGTGAAGAAGCCTTGTATGTTAAAAGGTACAACACTGATGTCTAACAAGAGCCGAATTATTTTTTATCATATTCACAAAATGCTGACATGAGAAAAACACTTATGTTTGACTCATACAGTGGTGCTATCATATCAGTTGTCAAAAATAGCATAGTTTACTCAATTGCATTTTAACGTATTGAATCTTATCCTATCGCATCCAATCGTATAAGACATAATGAGCAGCATCGTATTGCATTGTATCGTAAAGCAATGGTATATCGTAAATCGTATATAGTACATCCCATAACGTTTATCGTATCGAATCACTCTAAGATATTTGGGACACCTTTTTTTTTTGTTTCTATTTATTTATTTCTTTAGAAAATAGTTATTAATTGTGTCTCTAAATGTGCATTAATTATGTATCAAAAAATATATTATGTAGTATAATCTTATTATTTGTTTAGTTATAATAACATTCTTTTACTTTTTATGTACCAGTACATACATGTGTAGTGGCCCACATAACTTTCTGCAGCAGACGCCATGCGTCGTTAAGCAATTTCATGCACGTGTGAAAAATGTGTATTCGAAAGCATTATATTGGTATTTATGTATATGCTGAACTACATTCAGTTCTATAAGTTAACTTGATGTATTTGATAAAAATTTACATGATTAGCATGTCTGAAAACTAACAATTCAAATCTGACCTAATTATGCATAATCAAACTCTGATTTCGTCCAAAATGTTATTTCCGTGGAATAACATATTTTCCGGGACCTTTTTCTTCTGCAGTATTTGCTCGCGTGCTCTTATTAACACATTGAAAAAGATAATTATAACTTACGCATATACTTACATTGTATTTCTAATGTGCATTTTTATTTTTATTTCCTACTTTATTTACCCCCCCCCCCTCTCTCTCTCTCTCTTCAAACACACTTACATTAAAATGAACAAGTCATAATTCGCACAAATATATTTTCTTTTCTTCATCAGTTCAAATAAACAAAATAATATCAGTAAGTTTTAGATTCAAATTTTAACTGGGGTGCAAATTCTCCTGTGATCGCGTCAAACCAAAGACGTAAAAAATTTGTGCCAGATTCGCCATTGTCTTGCACTCAGCAAATTGGGGTTGCTATGCGAACTAGGAGAACTCAGTACTGGTTCTACCCAGGAACTTGTCTCCCTTGTATCGTTTGTTGCTATTCCCCAGACACATATCTTTTCGCGAAATGAGCTATGGTATCGCACCCTCATACTGTCTTTGAGAATAGAGGCATGCGTTTTTAGTAAAATTACCAATCTCTCCTTATTCATGAACTTCACTACATGATAAAAGTTAAATGGGAAAAAATCTATAACGTCTTTATTGTAACATGTATAGTTCGCTTAAAATATATCTTTGTTTATTTCCCCCCATTTTTGCATGAATGTATATATTTAACCAACATAATTGCATTTCATAACACCAGACGCGTGCCATACATTCTTATCAGCAGGCACAGCATGTGTTTTTTTTGACAGGATATGTCACATTTATCAGCGGGAACAGCATGTGTTTTTTTTGACAGGATATGTCACATTTATCAGTGGGCACAGCATGTGTTTATTTTGACCGGATATGTCACATTTATCAGCGGGCACAGCATGTGTTTATTTTGACCGGATATGTCACATTTATTAGCCGGCACAGCATGTGTTTATTTTGACCGGATATGTCACATTTATCAGCAGGCACAGCATGTGTTTATTTTGACCGGATTTGTCACATTTATCAGCGGGCACAGCATGTGTTTATTTTGACCGGATATGTCACATTTATCAGTGGGCACAGCATGTGTTTATTTTGACAGGATATGTCACAATTATCAGCGGGCAAAGCATGTGTTAATTTTGACTGGATATGTCCCATTTATCAGCGGGCACAACATGTGTTTATTTTGACAGGATATGTCACATTTATCAGCGGGCACAGCATGTGGTTATTTTGACTGGATATGTCACATTTATCAGCGGGCACAGCATGTGGTTATTTTGACAGGATATGTCACATTTATCAGCGGGCACAGCATGTGGTTATTTTGACAGGATATGTCACATTTATCAGCGGGCACAGCATGTGGTTATTTTGACTGGATATGTCACATTTATCAGCAGGCACAGCATGTGGTTATTTTGACTGGATATGTCACATTTATCAGCGGGCACAGCATGTGGTTATTTTGACTGGATATGTCACATTTATCAGCGGGCACAGCATGTGGTTATTTTGACAGGATATGTCACATTTATCAGCGGGCACAGCATGTGGTTATTTTGACAGGATATGTCACATTTATCAGCGGGCACAGCATGTGGTTATTTTGACTGGATATGTCACATTTATCAGCGGGCACAGCATGTGGTTATTTTGACGGATATGTCACATTTATCAGCGGGCACAGCAGTGGTTATTTGACTGATATGTCACATGTATCACGTGTCCAATTATCAGCGGGCACAGCATGGTTATTTTGACTGGATATGTCCACTGTATACCGTCACTTTACCCGGCCCCAAACCCCTCCCAAGCGGAAGGGACAATCAACATTTACACAACAGAATGTCATAAACCGTGTAACAGCCCAGATTTTCCCCATCAGTTCCCCGGGGAAGAAACTAACTGTCAAGTTTTTCCCCGGAGAACTGACAGTCAGGTTTCCCACCATCAGTTTTTCCCCCCCTATCATTTAGATTGAGCATGAAGGTGGGGAAAATCTGGCCTAATCAATTTTTCCTCCCCTGTCATTTAGATTGTGGTGATGGTGGGGAAATCTGGACCAGTCATTTTTTCCCCCCACTAATTTTACGGGATGGTGGGGTTTTGGCCAGTCAGTTTTTCCCCCCTATCCAAAATATTGTGTGAAATGGTGGGGAAATTCTGGACCAGTCAGTTTTTTCCCCCCTATCTAATATAACATGCAGGTTTAATTTCTCCCATATTTTAATAGATTGTGATGGTGGTGAAATTCTGATCAAACATTGAATTACATGTCCAGAATTTCCCCATTACACAAACAATCTAAATGACAGGGGGTGAAAAACTGACTGGTCCAGAATTTCCCCACCATCTCGCATAAAAATATTAGATAGGGGGGAAAAAACTGACTGGTCCAGAATTTCCCCACCATCACGAACAATCTAAATGACAGGAGGGGAAAAAACTGACTGGTTAAGAATTTCCCCACCATCTCGTGTAAAAATACTAAATAGGGGGGAAAAACTGACTGGTCCAGAATTTCCCCACCACCACGAACAATCTAAATGACAGGGGGGAAAAAACTGACTGGTCCAGAATTTCCCCACCATCTCGCACAATATATTGGATAGGGGGGAAAAAACTGACTGGTCCAGAATTTCCCCACCATCAGTACTATCTAAATGACAGGGGGAAAAACTGACTCGGCCAGAATTTCCCCACCATCATGCACAATATATTTGATAGGAGGGGAAAAAACTGACTGGTCAAGAACTTTTCCACCATCAAGAGCAATCTAAATGGCAGGGGGGAAAAAACTGACTGGTCCAGAATTTCCCCACAATCACACGCAATATATAAGATAGGGGGGAAAAAACTGACTGGGTGGGGAAAAACCTGACTAGTTAGTTTCTTCCCCGGGGAAAAACGGTCAGGTTTTGGGGAAACTGACTGGTCAGCTTTTTCCCCGGGGAAGAAACTGACTGGGGAAAAACCTGACTGTTACACCGGTACTAACATGACAGAAAACATGAAAAATAGTCGCAGGCCTATTGTGAGAACATTATCAAAGAAAGAACCAGGGTAGCTTAGTCAAAAACTGGTCCTCTATTATAATTAATATCAATACATTAAATTACGAGCAACTTAGAATAACTATGTGTATAATTATACATACACTATAGGGCGTTTTAGGGTATATATTCGCAACATTGCATGTGTACATAATGAATTGCGACCCTTAATACAGAAAACTCAAAATTCTTCATCTTACCAAGAAGTGCCCTGAAGACAATGGAGAATCTACCAGACAACAACAACATGACTACCAATTTCTGCCAACGATTTATTTGATTCAAGAGGAAAACATTCTATATATCAGTATATTGTACATTTCTATACTGAATCTCGTTGATGATGAGGTTTTTTTTTGTTGTTGTTGTTTTTTGGGGGGTGGGGTTGGGGTGGGGGTTCTTTACAACTAAAAGACTAATGGACTTTTTAAAAAGATAGCGTAATCATATATGAGTAAGTCTTAGAATATTCTTATGATAGATAAAAAAAATAAAAAAAATTTGATTGTTAAAACAGTGAGTAAAATAGAGCGACAGTTATTTTATAGGAACAAATAATTTGTATTTAAGGTTGAAAGCATGGGACCACTTTAGAAGTTGTTTGCAGATTAATGAGATACTTTCTCTTGGGAGAAAAATGGATATGAGGTAAAACGCAACACAAGACATAGAAACGAATTTGTTTTCTAATTACGTTAACAGTTGCTTAGCTTCTGATTTATTTCTCTCATGCTCCCCGCCCCCCTGTATAAATGTCAATCTAGCAATTCAAATTTTATATCAAATTTTATGCAAAACTTTATGCTTGACCACAAACATGACGGCGTATGGCATTGGGCACGTATACTTCCTAAAAGTCAAGAACTATGTATAAGCTGCGGAAGATACAGTGACCTCTTCACTAATTACTTCTCTTAAAACGAGATGACTTTCTGGCCTGCGTTTTTTTTTTATTATTATTATCATTAATTAATTGTTTTAAGAAGTGGCAATACCAGTATCTCTCTCTCTCTATACATAAGGTACATGTTACATGCAGTTGTGCATGCATCATTTCATTCTTTTCTGCTATTTGACAGTTAACCAGCAGTTCTCTAGCATGTGCTATACTTCTGTGTTGGTTCACAAGCGCTCTTATATGAAAGGGCATGGACCAATTACCACAAAGATAACCACGAGCGCTAGACGATGTTCATAAGATTGCATTATTGATTTAAGGATGCATAGAATTGAAGTTCAATTTTTTTTAAGGACCTGTCCAATAAAGGGGACAGGACAAAATCACATGCACGAAATTTAAATCATAGACATTGAATATTGTCCAATATTGATAAGATTTAGTCTGTCTATATAATAATAATCTATCACAGCTGTTTGGATTCTTTGACATGCATGCAAATCAGAAAAAAAATCGTTTACAGGCGAAGAAAGTACCATTTTTTTAAAAAGCAGTTGATTATCCGAGTTACTCATTAAAGTTCATAAATTCATTCATATATTCAATCAATAACTTTGACAGTTACTTAATATATATTGGAAATAAAATAAAAAAATCAACGCTTATGAAGTTTTGTTAATGAGAAAAATAGTTACTATATTTCTCTCTCTCTCGTTAGATACTATCTTTATACCTTAAATATCATTTGTAGTATGTGTACATTTATTTAGTTCGATGGGATAATGTATAACTTGAAAATAAAATGCTCCGATAAACTATCAGTAAATTATAGTTATCATTTGTTTTTATTATGATTGTAATCATTTCACGTAATCATGAAATATGTATTTATAGATAATCTTCATTAAAAAAATCTTTCTCTCATTACACTATATAACGTTGGTCTCGATGGAGATCGCAGAGTCCGTCGCTTTTTCTGGGGGACCGCAATTTAGTTTGTCCCCATTTCCTGTCGCTCGCTATGTTTATTTCAGATGGACAAACAGTTTACCAGTTATAGGTGGCAATGAATATTGTTAACAACGTGAAGTTTTTCCATATTCCTGAACTTGTAGTCTATTGACTACTTGACTATTCAAAATGCTTGTTGGTAAATCAAATGAAATCTATTTCAATTCTTGCCCTTCACATACCCTGTACATAATAATGGCCAAAATTATATACCTTGATAGTCTGATACCACTTAATATTTTTATGAAGTCTAAAATCAATCCCATGCCTAGTTACTGAGACATAAGCATAATAACACTGCATGCCAAACTTTAACCAAATATCCAAGTTAGAAAAGGGCCATAATTTGTATAAAATTCAGTCCAAAAGTTATCCTCCTTAGTCTCCCCCTGAAGACACTCCTTAACTTTCTAGTCAATTCAACAAGCAATTTCTGAAATATAAGCTGGATAGTAGCTTGAATGTAAAAATTTAACTAAAATTGTCAGTTAAAAGAGGGCCATAATTTTTAATATATTCCATCAAGTGTTATCTTCCATAAATGTATGATACCCCTAAATGTATTAAAGATGTTTCAAATCAATTGCTTGCTTGGATACTGAGATATTAGCATGAAAGTACCTTGCATGCAAAACTTTAACCAAAATTTCTAAGTTAAAAAGGGGCCATAATTTGTAACATATTCTATCAAGATTTAAATACCATAGAAGTATGATACCCCTAAACATATTAAAGATGTTTAAAATCAATCGCATGCCTGGATACTGAGAAATTAGCATGAAAGTACCTTGCATGCAAAACTTTAACCAAACTATCCAAGTTAAAAAAGGGGCCATAACTTGTAATGTATTCCATCAAGAGTTATCTACCTTGGTTGTCTGATGCCCCAAAACATATTCATAAACTTTCAAGTCAATACCATGAATGGTTATTGAGATATAAGGCTGATAGAAGCTTGCATGTAAAACTTTAACCAAATTTCCTATTGCAGGCAAAACTTTAACCAAAATTTTTAAGTTAAAAAGGGGCCATAATTCATATTAAATTTAGTCAAGATTTATCTACCTTGGTTGTCTGATGCCCCTTAACATATTCATAAACTTTCAAGTCAATACCATAAATGGTTATTGAGATATAAGGTTGATAGTAACTTGCATGCAAAACTTTAACCAAAAAGTGCAATGCCAATGCCGACGCCGACGCCAGGGCGACTACAATAGCTCTCATATTCTTCGAATAGTCGAGCTAAAAATGTCATGTAAACCTTGCTTTCCATGTATCGTAGATCGCATAACATAAATCACAGATCGTGGATTGTATGGTATCAGATTATAAACGCACTGCATCGTATCATATCGAATCATACAGGTAAATCAAACTTGCTATCGCACATCGTATATGGTATGGGTGATCACAGTAGCTCACCTTGAGCATGCTGTGAATTGGTGACCTAAAGACAGTGTGACAAGCAGGTCCAATTAAACACCTGGATTCAGAAACCACTTGTTTGACTGTAATACTATGTATATCTAGTTCTGCAGATAGTAGTACTTACCATCTGGATTATTTGCTGTAGTCAATAGCACCAGTAAATTCATGAAGGAATCTGTAAGGGTGTGGAAATATTCAGACTCATATCCATCCTGAAGTGAGGAAAAATACATTTAGAACAGAACAGTAGAATAGCTTGAAACATATCCACAAACAAATAATCAAACACATACCACAATTTTTAAACATATATATCTCATATCTCATATATTGCATGAAAACCGAATTCAACCGGCAATAACTCCAAAAATATGATTTACAGAAATAAGGTTCTTGTGCACTGCAATTTATCCTTTCTGTGTCTTACCACCCATGAAGCTTCAAGGTTATATGTCTCAAAGTGCATGAGTAATGCTCTCAAATAAAAATCAAATGAAATCTATTTCAATTCTTGCCCTTCAAATACTCTGTATATAATAATAGTCAAAATGATATGCCTTGATAGTCTGATACCCCTTAATATTTTTATGAAGCTTAAAATCAATCCAAACTTTAACCAAAAATCCAAGCAAGAAAAGGGCCATAATTTGCATAAATTCAGTCCAAAAGTTATCCTCCTTGGTTTTCTAATGCCCCTGAAGACACTCTTTAACTTTCTAGTCAATTCCACAAGCAATTTCTGATATATAAGCTGGATAGTAGCTTGAATGCAAAAATTTAACCAAAATTCTAAGTTAAAGGGGGGCAATAATTTTTAATATATTCTATCAAGTGTTATCTTCCTTTATAGTATGATGCCCCTAAACACATTAAAGATGTTTAAAATCAATCCCATGCCTGGACTCTGAGATATAAGCATAAAAGTACCTTGCATGCAAAACTTCAACCAAAATTTCTAAGTTAACAAGAGCTGTCAGAGGACAGCACGCTCGACTATTCAAAATGCTTGATGGTAAATCAAATGAAATCTATTTCAATTCTTACCCTTCACATACCTTGTACATAATAACAGTCAAAAAAGATCTTCCTTAATAGTCTGATACCCCTTAATATTTTTATGAAGTCTAAAATCAATCCCATGCCTAGTTACTGACACATAAGCATAATAACACTGTGCATGCCAAACTTTAACCAAAAATCCAAGCAAGAAAAGGGCCATAATTTAAATAAAATTCAGTCCAAAAGTTATCCTCCTTGGTTTTCTGATGCCCCTGAAGACACTCTTTAACCAAATTATCAAAAAAAATGAGATATAAGGTTGATAGTAACTTGAATGCAAAACTTTCACCAAAAGCTGCACCGCCAGTGCCTATGCCAGGGCAACTACAATAGCTCTCATATTCTTTGAATAGTCATGCTTAAAATAAGAAAACCCAGAATCAATGATCATGGAATTATTTAAAATAACTAAATAACTCTATAAATAAAATAATGTTTATTGCTTTGTATTAGGGTTTTTCAAGAATTTACGACTATCACAAAGACACATATAGCATTCTCAAACCTACTATGCGGTCCAATAGAATGCGGTATTTGGGCTTGGACGCCAAGAACTGCGATATAGCGGCATTGTATTGTATTGCATGTAAAACTTTAACCAAAATTTCTAGGTAAATATAAAAGGCCATAACTTATATTAAATTCAGTCAAGAATTATCTACCTTGGTGATCTGATGCCCCTGAGCATATTTATAAACAAGTCAATACCATAAATGGTTATTGTGATATAAGGATGATAGTAACTTGCATGCAAAACTTTAAACAAAAGCTGCAACACCAACGCCAATGCTAATGCAAGGGCGACTACAATAGCTCTCATATTCCTCGAAAATTCGAGCTAAAAACTAAGTTTGAAATTAAACAAAGAGCAATAACTAAAAAATATGACTTGCTGAGTTACAGTTCTTGTGCATGACACTCTTCGTGAGATCTATCCACCTGTGAAGTTTCAAGGTAATAGCATTGATTCTTTTGGAATTATACTCAGGACAAAAATTAAGTATGAAATTTAAAAACAAGAGGGCCATGATGGCCCTGGATCGCTCACCTAAATATAGGGTTACCAAAGGAACATCAGCCTGTATTAAAACATTTTGCCCCTTGCAGCCATGTTTTTTTTATGGATCGCAATAATTTTAGCAACTTTTGTAAAGCTTCACTCAAGAATCATCCCTGCCAAATTAAATCAAATTCTGTCCAGCAGTATCAGAGGGGATGTCATTTAGAAACTTCACTATACACATATAAGGCAAGTTAGCCCCGCCTCTCGTGGCCAATTGTTTGTATGGATCGGAATAATTTTAGCACATTTTGTAATGCTTCACCTAAGGATCATACCTGCCAAATATAATCAAATTCTATCCAGTTGTTTCTGAGGAGATGTGGTTTAAATATTTCACTACATACAGTGAAACCCCTCTAAACCGAACTCTTTCGGACCAAGCCAAAAGTTCGATTTAGAGGAGTTTCCAGATCAGAGGGGTTTTGGACTATATTTGGTTAAAAGAAAGTAATAATAATAAAATCAAATCAAGAAAAAATAGATCCAATTTAGATGCATGAAGTGCTATTTTAATTTAATACCTCTTTAAACCAAACACTTCATACATATTAACTGCATTCCTTTTTTTCCAAATTTATTTTAAAAAAACCCATAAAAGTCAAAATAAATATTTTTAATCTTTAATTAACATCCAGTAAGTACATGTATATAAAAACACTGTAATCATACAGTTCAAACAGCAGAGAAATTGAGCAGACACCAATTAAGTATGCGGGCTAAGGGTTAAAATGGTTTTCAGCACATCACACAATCAATTGATTGTTTAGTGCATCAATTAATAAATATTATCACATAGCACAAGGCAAGAAGAGACTGGTATTAACACTTTCACATGTTTTACTGCTTCTTGTAGAAAGATGTGATAGACTCACGTTTCACATTTTTCAGACACCTTGGATTTGCTGCTTGCTTCAGTTTTTCACCAGTAGCACTGCATGCGAGAAGCACAGTCACACGGTCCTTAGGCATTTTCGTTCCCCTCAGTTCCTGTCCTTTCACGGCTTAAGTCTTATCCGATACTGCCCTGAAGTATAATCAGGTCTCATCACAGTTAAATATGTCAGCATCCTGATATCCACTAGCAATATCCATTAGTCTGTCCTTGTAGTCTGACACTGTGTCTACGTTAACTCCAGCACTTTCCCCACAAAGCTTAAATCCTTTCACTGAGAATCTAGTCTTCCACCTATCTAACCATCCGTTGGAAGCCTTAAAGTCCTGAATGTCCAGTTCCTTCACATAGTGGATGGCTTTCTCCTGAATAAGCACTCCAGAAACAGGAAGGTTCTTCGATCTTGCTGTCGTAAACCACTGGAAGACTAGGTTATTGAGGTTGTCATACTTGCAGGTAGTGCTGATGCGTACTTTCTTGGAGCTGATGTTCACATTATATTTTGCATTTTATCATTCAGTGGTGTTTCTTTTTATTGCTTTTTTATTTTAAGCCAAACATACCACAAATGTTGGTTTTGGAATTGACTCAGATTCCTTGATCAGATTAATTCTGTCTTCAAGAGTTAATTCAACCCTACGACGTTTAGAAGGTGGTGCAGACATGATAGCATCAATAGATGCAATCGAAATGATAAATAAAGTATGAAAATGGAATCATGATCAATGATGCGGTCTTTTGTTTTCTCACTTTTTCATTGGAAGGCCCTTAACGACGCAATTAATTTACAGTTTGATACTGATTGTGAATAATATCACATTGTCTGAATATAACAATGTTGTTTCTAAAAAACATCTTAACATTGCTGTAGTGTCGGTAAAATGTGTGAAAAACCATACAAGAACTGATCATTTTAATGTTTCGGCTTCTTATTTTATTATTTACAAGTGCACCATACAGCATGAGTAATCTGCCGCCAGTGTAATCATCACACTTAAGTGGTTCACACGCATCACAAACAAATGGCGATTAGCTGTCAAAATGATTTCACGCATTAGGAAATTACATAACAGGATGTAAGTGTCAGAGTACCCTGTGTATTGGTTTTGCCGTAAGGCACGTTCGGTTTGGAGGGGTGATTTTCCATAGCCGTATAGGAATATGTCCTAGAAAGTCCGTCCGGTTTCCGGAATAGAGGGGTTCCGGTTTTCAGGGGGTATTTTCAATATAAAATAAAGAACATGTAATTCGGGACCAAACATTTCGTTCGGTTTGGAGGGAGATCCGGTTTTCAGGGGTTCGGTTTAGAGGGGTTTCACTGTACATTTAAAGCAAATTAGCCCCACCCCTGGAGGCCATGTTTTTTTGCGGTTTGGAATCATTTTAGCAACTTTAATGAAGCTTCACCTAAGGATCGATCCCGCCAACCTAAATGAAATTCTGTCCAGCAGCTTCAGACTTCAGAGAAGTTTTCATTATAACTATATAGGGCAAATAAGTCCTGCCCATTGCAACCAAGTTTTTTTTATGGATCACAATAACTTTAGCAACTTTGTGAAGCTTCACCCAAGGATCATCCCTGCCAAATTTCATAAAATTCTGTCCAGTTATTTCAAAGGAGATGTCCATCCAGCTGGCTTGCAGTAGGTTGGTGGTTCTACCCGGATGCCTCCGTGCATTCGGGGTCTTCCTCCACCTGTAATTAGCTGGACATCGCTATATGACTGAAATACTGTTAAAGTGACGGTAAATGAAATTTTTGAAGTAAAATTAATTTTAATTAGTAAATACTTACCTGTTATTACTTCAGGTATGTGTCTATTTGTGCACAGCTTCCAAAACAGAGTCCGCAAAATAAACCATTCCCTAAACCCCCTAGTTACCGGAAGTGTAACCCCCGTTCTCCAATTGTATATGAAGCCATCGAGGGATACAACCGCCAGCAAGCGGGGAGGAAGGTGGGACTCTGTAATAACAGGTAAGTATTTACTAATTAAAATTAATTTTACTTCAAAA
>CM037779.1:44185418-44235418 GCA_021229015.1 Solen grandis | reverse complement strand
CATCCAGGGACAAGCCCTCCCCCCCCACCCCTCAAATTTACTTGACTTATATCTCAAAAACTGTTCAGATCCCCACCCCTTAAATCATATATATTGCTGTTCCTCATGATTGGTTGGAATGAATGGTACTTCTTTTATGTTCATATGGGTCACCAAGGAGTCAGACCCCATCCTCTCAATTTTACTTATATCTCAAAAAATGTTCAGATCCCAACCTAAATATTCCTGTTCCTCATGATGAGACAGATTGGATGGCAATACTTTGGTGACCCACGAGGTCACCCAGGGGCAGGCCCTGCCCCCTCAAATTGACTTATGGCATTATATCTCAAAAACTGTTCAGATCCCCACCCCTAAACCATATATATTCTTGTTCCTCATGATGAGACAGATTGAATGGTACTTCTCTAGTGTCCCAAGGGGGACTGGCCCCACCCTGTCAGTTTTACTTCTGACCTTTATTTCAAAAACAGTTGAGATACCCACCCATAAACCATATATATTCTTGTTCCTCATGATCAGATGGATTGAATGGTACTTTTTTGATGTTCATATGGGTCACCAAGGGGTCATTCCCCACCGCCTCACTTTTACTTGTGACTGCATTATTTCTTAAACTTCGTTTGGGAGACTTAGTAACAGTTCACTGTTACAATTATTACTTGTTTTGTTTTAGTTTTGTTTTGTGTTTTTCAAAGGAAAAAAAGGTTGATATGTAAATCGTTGCTGTGTATGTCTTTTTTGCATCAGTTTATTGAGACAATAATTGAATGCTGTTTAATTGTAGGGTATGTGACAAGTTAAGGATCCATTCAGAGTCCTCCAAATACCAGAAATTGAAAGACTTGACAGATCAGTTCCTAGAGGCCCCTGTGTTTGAGAAGAAGGGTACTGGAAAGGTAATAACATGTTTAAAACAGTTCTATTGTAAATTCTAATTACTTTACAAAAACTTGACAGAAACCAAAGTACTCCTGGAAAGCCCACATGTCCAGATGCTTACAAAATGCCCTTTTAGATACTACAGCAGATCAACCTTGACTCAAAACTGGGTTGTATAATGGTGAAAATCCAGTACATAATCACTAGGCTATCTGAACACCTTGCCATAATTGAATTTATTAACTACATAACTCTGAGTAAGCAGATTGGGTGTTAACTTCTAAGTGTTAATTGATAAATGATACTAGATTGCAGTCAGTTTAAGACAAAAGAACTTGGCATGATTTACTAAGTAATAATGAAGGTTTTCCAGAATTCTTCTTCTACATCAGTGAAGATACTGAGTGGATAATTTGTATGTAGGTGTACAACAGTAAGTAACAGACCAGGTTGAAATTTTGCTCAATGTTTTGCTTGCAGACGGACACCCATTATTCCATACTTTCCTTCTTACTTCTGATAGCCAACAACCCTGTGAACAGTGAATATGTGGACACCAGGAGACCAAATGTTACAGGTAGGTTATTGTATCTGATACACAACTAACTGAAGTTGGATACAGACATATAGCATAAGGTCTTTGATAATACAAATGTAGGTTATTTGTTTTACAAAACTTTTAGAGAGACAGATTTGCTGATAGAGATCTTCTTACCCTTGATGCTGGTTTGGTTCTTGATGTATTAAGACCTGTGTACCTGGAGAGTACTTAACAATCCCTCAGCATATAAGGGTAGATCTAGGACTGGTTGGCCTGGTGTCAGGATAATGTGACTGGGTGTGGTATCATGCCACATGTCTACAGCGTGATACTGCTGTGTGGCAGCACTAAATCTGTCTCAAGTAAACATAGTCTTCAAATGACTGAAATACTGACAATAGCATGTTAAAACCAATAGACAAACAATTCTTTCCAGCTGTAACAGAACTCATGATGCATTTGGGAGAGCCAAAAATTGGTCTGAGTAAAACAACAGTTTTGCCAGTATACCTAGTATGTTGAATGTGGGAAGTAAATGGAAGAGAAAACACTTGATATCTCCAGCAGACAAACTTCATGAAGACAGCTCTTGTATTCTGCTGTTTCTGTCAGGCTCTTATGATCTTATGACAGACTTAGAAAATGAAAATACAAAAAATGTTGCTATGTTTTTCAGAAGCCAAAGATGATTTTGACTGGGGCAAGTATTTGCTGGAAGGAATTGAAGTTTACACGCCAAGTGATGAGGATTCTTCTGTACGTGGTGAAGGATTTAAAGCTGCACAGTGCAAATCTATAACACTATATTTGGAGTCTTTTTATTTTAATGATTTTTTTATTACTTTTTATGTTGATTTAGAAACAAGTTCTTACAACTGAAGCTTGTTCACTTGACTGTTCCAAGGTTGGATGGAGACTTTCCACATGGGAAGTTCATGACATTCTTGTCCACCAAAGCTTTCAAGGGGTAGATGACATAATTGGTCAATTAGATCTATTTTTAGCTCACCTGAGCATAGCTCAGGGTGAGCTTTTGGGATACTTGATTGTCCGTCGTCCGTCGTCCGTCAACAATTTGATGTTTACACACTAGAGGCCACAATTTTGATCCAATCTTCCTCAAACTTTGTCAGAATGTTTGTCTTGATGATATCTTGAACCCTTTCGAAAATGGGTCAGGTTGGATCAAAAAGTAGGTCAGTAGGTCAAATCTTAGAAAAATCTTGTAGTCCGTCAACAATTTTGATGTTTACACACTAGAGGCCACAATTTTGATCCAATCTTCCTCAAACTTGGTCAGAATGTTAGTCTTGATGATATCTTGAACCCTTTCGAAAATGGGTCAGGTCGGATCAAAAAGTAGGTCAGTAGGTCAAATCTTAGAAAAATCTTATTTACACACTAGAGGCCACAATTTTGATCCAATCTTCCTCAAACTTGGTCAGAATGTTTGTCTTGATGATATCTTGAACCCTTTCGAAAATGGGTCAGGTTGAATCAAAAAGTAGGTCAGTAGGTCAAATCTTAGAAAAATCTTGTTTACACACTAGAGGTCACAATTTTGATCCAATCTTCCTCAAACTTGGTCAGAATGTTTGTCTTGATGATATCTTGAACCCTTTCGAAAATGGGTCAGGTTGGATCAAAAAGTAGGTCAGTAGGTCAAATCTTAGAAAAATCTTGTTTACACACTAGAGGCCACAATTTTGATCCAATCTTCCTCAAACTTGGTCAGAATGTTTGTCTTGATGATATCTTGAACCCTTTCGAAAATGGGTCAGGTTGGATCAAAAAGTAGGTCAATAGGTCAAATCTTAGAAAAATCTTGTTTACACACTAAAGGCCACAGTTTTGATGCAATCTTCCTCAAACTTGGTCAGATTGTTTGTCATGATGATATCTCTAACCAGTTTGAAAATGGGTGGGGCTGGATAGAAATGTAGGTCAGTAGGTCAAATCTTAGAAAAATCTTGTTTATACTCTGAGGGCAACATTTTTGGTCCAATCATCCTCAAACTTTGGCAGAATGTTTGTCATGATGATATCTTTTGTGGATGGGGTCAGAAAATTCCTGAACATTGTTTCACCTCATCATCTTAATTCTAAAGCAATCTGTTTTGTACAGGCAATGAATGATACTTTTCTCAGGTGAGCGATCTAGGGCCATCTTGGCCCTCTTGTTGATAATTGCAAACTTGTTTTGCTATAGGTACTTAACATTAGTCAATTCATAAATAAAGTCAACAAAACGATTGTTTCTTTAATTAATGATAAAGGTACTATTCGTTAAAAAAGAAAATTTATGATTCTACCTTGAAATCAGTCAACATTTTTTCAAAGAGGATATGGCAATATTGCCTTGCCCATATCTATATGTCAGTAGACTGAATGTAGTCTGACTTAGTACTTACATTGGTCTTCTAATACATTGTTTATTTTATAAATTAAGCTTCTCACAATTTAAATCTATCATTCTCGATGGTTGATCATGGAGTTCTTGTGACCATAGTAACCTCTCAGATACAGGACTAGAAATTTAAACCTTATTTACACATTTGTAATCTCAGGATTGGACAGATGAAGATGATACACTGGAGGAACAAGACATGAGAGTTCCTTCCCTTGGTACCAAGACAGCACAGGAGACTGCCAGAGTTAGCTCCCCTGATAATCAGCAGCTGGTCTATAATTACAGAAACCAAGGTGAAAATACAGACTAATCATTGGGTGTAGATTTCTTTAAAAGTTTTCCTGTTTCATTTACAACTTTATGACTTGATGAATATTTAGTAACTTTGAATGGTATATGAAACAATGGATTTTTAATTGCCATTCAGACTTTCCAGAATCTGAGCTATAAGAGCAAACAAAGACCACCTTGATAAGACAGCTCCTAGAACAGTAACAAAGACCACCTTGATAAGACAGCTCCTAGAACAGTAACAAAGACCACCTTGATAAGACAGCTCCTAGAACAGTAACAAAGACCACCTTGATAAGACAGTTCCTAGAACAGTAACAAAGACCACCTTGATAAGACAGCTCCTAGAACAGTAACAAAGACCACCTTGATAAGACAGTTCCTAGAACAGTAACAAAGACCACCTTGATAAGACAGCTCCTAGAACAGTAACAAAGACCACCTTGATAAGACAGTTTCTAGAAAGACCACCTTGATAAGACAGTTTCTAGAACAGTAACAAAGACCACCTTGATAAGACAGCTCCTAGAACAGTAACAAAGACCACCTTGATAAGACAGTTTCTAGAACAGTAACAAAGACCACCTTGATAAGACAGCTCCTAGAACAGTAACAAAGACCACCTTGATAAGACAGCTCCTAGAACAGTGGGGAGAGGTTTGATCCAAGTTTGCTCTGTTTGTCAAGACATAAAAACATGTCTATTTGAGGTAAAGGGACAAGGACTATATCAGATTGTAAATTTACCTAAATCTTGAGTGAAAGTAGAACATTAAAGTGGGGGGAAAATGATGAATGACTTTAAATTGCATTATTGAAAGTGGATATTTGAATTGGAGTTTAATCAGTAAATATGATAATGATGATGGGGATGTATACTATCAAACCTTGGACAAAAGTAGCACACAGTAATGACAAAGGGACAAAAGGCATCCTGTTTATCAGTTTTTGATGCAATTTTGCACAAACTTGAAAAAAACAACTAGAAAGAATTCATGTCAAAATTTTATTTAAAATCAATGATGATGTTTACTATGATGATGATGTTTACAGTTTCGAAAACAACATCAACAATTGCTAGTAAGAAAATGAATTAATTTGATATATGAAATGGCAGAATATAAAAATGGTTATCACCTTGATCTGTATAGATGGTAAACTTACACCTGGTGAGTGCTTTTTATGATCAATGTGAACAATGTAACACCAGATCAGCCTGCAGGATTGTTATAGGTTGATCTGGACTTTATCGCTTCTAATCTGGCCCTATTTCTCCAAAACAAAAGCTGGTTTTCAAGCTCAGTCTGGAAGTAAGGATTTGGGATTCAACACGGATTTTAATTTATTTTTTTATGAAAAGGCAGAACAGAAAATTAAAAACTTAAGTATGGTTTTTATGCACAGATTCAGATTATTGCCATTAGGGTATAAAGGGATCTGTGTATATGTTTAAGTATGATATTCAAGTAGGATATTCAAGTAGGATATTCAAGTAGGATATTTGTTGTTTGTTTTTTTGTAGGGTTTATTTAAGTAAGAGTCTAGAATCATACTGGTATGTTTAAAAACACTGATCCTGGTGACCTGTACCAAGGATGTAAGAAAGTTACACGGTAAATCCTGGTGACCTGTACCAGGGATGTAAGAAAGTTACACGGTAAATCCTGGTGACCTGTACCAGGGATGTAAGACAGTTACACGGTAAATCCTGGTGACCTGTACCAGGGATGTAAGACAGTTACACGGTAAATCCTGGTGACCTGTACCAGGGATGTAAGAAAGTTACACGGTAAATTCTTGGTGACCTGTACCAGGGATGTAAGAAAGTTACACGGTAAATCCTGGTGACCTGTACCAGGGATGTAAGACAGTTACATGGTAAATCCTGGTGACCTGTACCAGGGATGTAAGAAAGTTACATGGTAAATCCTGGTGACCTGTACCAGGGATGTAAGACAGTTACATGGTAAATCCTGGTGACCTGTACCAGGGATGTAAGAAAGTTACATGGTAAATCCTGGTGACCTGTACCAGGGATGTAAGACAGTTACATGGTAAATCCTGGTGACCTGTACCAGGGATGTAAGAAAGTTACATGGTAAATCCTGGTGACCTGTACCAGGGATGTAAGAAAGTTACATGGTAAATCCTGGTGACCTGTACCAGGGATGTAAGAAAGTTACATGGTAAATCCTGGTGACCTGTACCAGGGATGTAAGACAGTTACATGGTAAATCCTGGTGACCTGTACCAGGGATGTAAGAAAGTTACACGGTAAATCCTGGTGACCTGTACCAGGGATGTAAGACAGTTACATGGTAAATCCTGGTGACCTGTACCAGGGATGTAAGACAGTTACACGGTAAATCCTGGTGACCTGTACCAGGGATGTAAGACAGTTACACGGTAAATCCTGGTGACCTGTACCAGGGATGTAAGACAGTTACACGGTAAATCCTGGTGACCTGTACCAGGGATGTAAGACAGTTACATGGTAAATCCTGGTGACCTGTACCAGGGATGTAAGACAGTTACATGGTAAATCCTGGTGACCTGTACCAGGGATGTAAGACAGTTACACGGTAAATCCTGGTGACCTGTACCAGGGATGTAAGACAGTTACATGGTAAATCCGGGTGATCTGTACCAGGGATGTAAGACAGTTACATGGTAAATCCTGGTGACCTGTACCAGGGATGTAAGACAGTTACACGGTAAATCCTGGTGACCTGTACCAGGGATGTAAGACAGTTACATGGTAAATCCTGGTGACCTGTACCAGGGATGTAAGACAGTTACATGGTAAATCCTGGTGACCTGTACCAGGGATGTAAGACAGTTACATGGTAAATCCGGGTGATCTGTACCAGGGATGTAAGAAAGTTACACGGTAAATCCTGGTGACCTGTACCAGGGATGTAAGACAGTTACATGGTAAATCCTGGTGACCTGTACCAGGGATGTAAGAAAGTTACACGGTAAATCCTGGTGACCTGTACCAGGGATGTAAGACAGTTACATGGTAAATCCTGGTGACCTGTACCAGGGATGTAAGACAGTTACATGGTAAATCCTGGTGACCTGTACCAGGGATGTAAGACAGTTACATGGTAAATCCTGGTGACCTGTACCAGGGATGTAAGAAAGTTACACGGTAAATCCTGGTGACCTGTACCACGGATGTAAGACAGTTACACGGTAAATCCTGGTGACCTGTACCAGGGATGTAAGAAAGTTACATGGTAAATCCTGGTGACCTGTACCAGGGATGTAAGACAGTTACATGGTAAATCCTGGTGACCTGTACCAGGGATGTAAGACAGTTACACGGTAAATCCTGGTGACCTGTACCAGGGATGTAAGACAGTTACATGGTAAATCCTGGTGACCTGTACCAGGGATGTAAGACAGTTACACGGTAAATCCTGGTGACCTGTACCACGGATGTAAGACAGTTACATGGTAAATCCTGGTGACCTGTACCAGGGATGTAAGACAGTTACATGGTAAATCCTGGTGACCTGTACCAGGGATGTAAGACAGTTACATGGTAAATCCTGGTGACCTGTACCAGGGATGTAAGAAAGTTACACGGTAAATCCTGGTGATCTGTACCAGGGATGTAAGAAAGTTACATGGTAAATCCTGGTGACCTGTACCAGGGATGTAAGACAGTTACATGGTAAATCCGGGTGACCTGTACCAGGGATGTAAGAAAGTTACATGGTAAATCCTGGTGACCTGTACCAGGGATGTAAGACAGTTACACGGTAAATCCTGGTGACCTGTACCAGGGATGTAAGAAAGTTACATGGTAAATCCTGGTGACCTGTACCAGGGATGTAAGACAGTTACATGGTAAATCCTGGTGACCTGTACCAGGGATGTAAGACAGTTACATGGTAAATCCTGGTGACCTGTACCACGGATGTAAGACAGTTACATGGTAAATCCTGGTGACCTGTACCAGGGATGTAAGAAAGTTACATGGTAAATCCTGGTGACCTGTACCAGGGATGTAAGAAAGTTACACGGTAAATCCTGGTGACCTGTACCAGGGATGTAAGACAGTTACATGGTAAATCCTGGTGACCTGTACCAGGGATGTAAGACAGTAACATGGTAAATCCTGGTGACCTGTACCAGGGATGTAAGAAAGTTACACGGTAAATCCTGGTGACCTGTACCAGGGATGTAAGAAAGTGACACGGTAAATCCTGGTGACCTGTACCACGGATGTAAGAAAGTTACACGGTAAATCCTGGTGACCTGTACCACGGATGTAAGAAAGTTACACGGTAAATCCTGGTGACCTGTACCAGGGATGTAAGACAGTTACATGGTAAATCCTGGTGACCTGTACCAGGGATGTAAGAAAGTTACACGGTAAATCCTGGTGACCTGTACCAGGGATGTAAGAAAGTTACACGGTAAATCCTGGTGACCTGTACCAGGGATGTAAGAAAGTTACACGGTAAATCCTGGTGACCTGTACCAGGGATGTAAGACAGTTACATGGTAAATCCGGGTGACCTGTACCAGGGATGTAAGACAGTTACACGGTAAATCCTGGTGACCTGTACCAGGGATGTAAGACAGTTACACGGTAAATCCTGGTGACCTGTACCAGGGATGTAAGACAGTTACACGGTAAATCCTGGTGACCTGTACCAGGGATGTAAGACAGTTACACGGTAAATCCTGGTGACCTGTACCAGGGATGTAAGACAGTTACACGGTAAATCCTGGTGACCTGTACCAGGGATGTAAGACAGTTACATGGTAAATCCGGGTGACCTGTACCACGGATGTAAGACAGTTACACGGTAAATCCTGGTGACCTGTACCAGGGATGTAAGACAGTTACATGGTAAATCCTGGTGACCTGTACCAGGGATGTAAGACAGTTACACGGTAAATCCTGGTGACCTGTACCAGGGATGTAAGACAGTTACATGGTAAATCCGGGTGACCTGTACCACGGATGTAAGACAGTTACATGGTAAATCCGGGTGATCTGTACCAGGGATGTAAGACAGTTACACGGTAAATCCTGGTGACCTGTACCACGGATGTAAGACAGTTACATGGTAAATCCGGGTGATCTGTACCAGGGATGTAAGAAAGTTACACGGTAAATCCTGGTGACCTGTACCACGGATGTAAGACAGTTACATGGTAAATCCGGGTGACCTGTACCACGGATGTAAGACAGTTACATGGTAAATCCTGGTGACCTGTACCACGGATGTAAGACAGTTACATGGTAAATCCGGGTGACCTGTACCACGGATGTAAGACAGTTACATGGTAAATCCTGGTGACCTGTACCAGGGATGTAAGACAGTTACACGGTAAATCCTGGTGACCTGTACCAGGGATGTAAGACAGTTACATGGTTAATCCTGTTCATACTGAGAATTGTCAGGGATTTTAAAAATAAGTGAAAAATAGAATTCCTGTATTATCAGGGAAGATTTTTTTCTCATTTAGATATAAAAATCTAGTGGCTATTTCACTTTACAATCATTGTAATGAACAGAATTTAATATCTTGTAAGAGAAGAGGAGTTGGTATTGATCTCACTGATACTTTTGGTAACCTCTTTATGTAGTCATTTAACTGTATACAATCCATTTGTGATGGTACGAAGTAGCACCGGACAAAGCAATTACTTCATTTGATCCCATCATATTTTTATTCATAAGTACAGTGATCGAATTTCCATTTAGATAACATGTATATACTGTAAAAAAAAGTCAAAAGTGTCGTAAATAGGAAATGCATATGCCGTAAAAAAAACAATAGTGTCGTAAATAGTCAATGCCATGATATGTTAAATTTTCGTAATGTTACAACAAGACACTAAATTCTTCATTTTTTATTCTTTTTTTGTATTATGTACTGAAATACCCAAAACAAAGATGATCACCAACACTTATGCTGTTAATTACCTATATACATATAAACACTCCAGTTATAACCTGCTACAAACAAACAATCTTGCTAGTGTGATTTGTGTCATTGTGCCACACGGGTGCCATACTGATTGGCTAATTGCACACCATAATGGCCGACACGCGAAAGTGAAGTGTATCACCCTGGTAGGTGTGAAAAATGACCAACACTTCATTCGGATGCATCATTAATCAACTTTTATTTGGTCCTGGGGACCTCTCAGATGGTTCACTCAAGTGCATCTTTCGTTCCACCCAAACTTTGTTCCATCGCATCTTATTTACATTGAATAAAGAACAAATTCTGTCAGGACCAGAGACTTACTTCGCACTACACCATCATTTCGTTCCATTGCATTTTGTTCCATCACAACTGAACTGTACAATATAAAGATTTCTTTGCAAAAACTTATTTAAAGCTGCAATACTAAAGATACGCCAATTTAGCTAGAATATTTTGAAACACTCAGTTTGTAACAAATCATGGACATTTATTATCTATGATGGTCCTTCGGTAAAGAAAATGTTCATAAAAATTCGCCTGATCCCTTATTTTACCTAGGATTATCTACAAACTGTAATCGAATAATAAAGTATGGAATTTCATGGCCACAGATTCGGCTGTTTCTAACAAGTTCTGGAAACTGCCTACTTTACATAAATATATATACAAGCCATCTAAAAGTAGAGGTGCATGCACAACTTTATCTTGGATTATAGTGCTCAACTTTACTGAAATATTTTTCCCATAGAAAATAAATGTTTTGCAACTAGAGAATACAGTAATACATTTCTGTAAAGAACTTTTGTGGATTTGTTTTTACCAACAGATGCCTGACATATACAGACAAAGTATAAACACACCAATACTTTAACAAGGGAATCTTGTTGCCGTGTACAGGTTAGACAGGGGAACACTCACTCGTTTGGTTACAAACGCTAATAATCATGCATGACCTACTAAGGTCAATCTGACTACATGACAGCTTGATCAATTCTGAAAATCTTTGTATAAATATTTGTGAAATCTTCGTGAAGGGGTAGGGAATTAATTTCCTACAGTCATTTAATATATCGGTGATTCTATCAACATCAAACGGGCTAGTCGTTTGACATACTGAGGCAATATTTTGCATATCGTCAAATATTAATATTTTCACCTCATTTTTTTGTATTCATTGCATTGATTTTGGGTGGTATTGCAATTTAATTAGTGACAATTAACATTAGATTTGTATTTAAATAAAGGTTTCTAGCTGTATCTTTACCAGCACAAATGTATGCCTTTTCTGACTAATATGAGGAAATGTTCAATTGTTGAATTGTAGGCTTGTTAACATTTGTTTGAAACTTGAAAAATATGGAAAGTGAACTATGAATTTGATGGTGATAGTTGAGGATGAGGCTAATAAACTTAGGTGGTATAGGTCAGTGAAAATCAAGACCGTATGAGAGATAAATCAGGGAATTTAATATTTCCTTTTTGGTAGCAACCCTGTAGTCTAATATGATATAAAGTGGGTAAAAAAATCGAGTCTTCTTTCTAGATAACACCTCAAATCAGTGGGAGGAGTCAAGCCAAATGACCAGTTCTGACTGGCTGACAAGGAACCTGGTGGCCCAGTATTGGAAGGGAGAGCCTCTAGAAATAGAGGCCGGGAAATACCGATCCTGTCACTTCAACAACGACTGGTTTGTAAAACTACTAGTGTTTAAGATTTTTTTTTTCTGAATTTTAATTGGAATCTTTTGATTGTAGGAACTTTTATTGATATGCTAGGGTTTAAAGAAGACTCCATGGCCAAGTGGGTAAAGTTGGTGATTGGACCAAGTGTCACGGTGAGCTTTTCGGACTGGCCTTTGTCTGGAGTTGTGAGTCAACAATTTACTTAAATTTTCTTCTCTGAAACTACTGATGGGAAAGTGATCAAACTTTGCAAGGATGTTTCTAAGGTGATCCCCTATAAAAATTGTTCAAATGGTTCCGGTCTGTTGCATAATTAGGTCACAGAAGCTAAAAATAGATTTTAAAAGTGAAATCTTAAAAAATCTTCTTTTCTGAAACCACAAGGCCTAGAGCTTAGATATTTAGTGTGTATCATTGTCTAGTGGATCTATACCAAGTTTGTTCAAATCAAGACCCTGGGGTCAAAATTGGCCCAGCCCCAGAGGTCACTTGATTTAACATAGACAAATATAGGAAAAATCTTCTTCTCAGAAACCACAAGGCCTGGAGTTTAGATATTTGGTGTGCAGCATTGTCTAGTAGATTACTACCAAGTTTGTTCAAATCATGGCCCTGGGGTCAAAATTGGCCCCGCCCCAGGGGTCATCTGATTTTACATAGGCTTATTTAGAAAAAAAAATCAAAAAAAATCCTCCTGTCAGAAACCACAAGGCTTATAGTTTAGATATTTGTTATGTAACATGGCCTAGTTGACATCTACCAAGTTTGTTCACATCATCACCGAAGGGTCAAAATTGGCCCTGCCCCTGGGGTCACTTGATTTAACAATGGCTAATTTAGGAAAAAAACTTGAAAAATCTTCTTCTCAGAAACCACAAGGTATGGAGTTTAGATATTTGGTATATAACGTGGGCTAATAGACCTCTACCAAGTTGTTCAAATCATGGCCCTGGGGTCAAAATTGGCCCTGCCCCAGGGGTCACTTGATTTTACATAGCCTAATGATACCAGGTGAGCGATCCAGGGCCATTATGGCCCTCTTGTTATCATTATGTAAGTAACTATTTTTCCTCCGCTTCACATTGTGGAGTCGCATCCTGTCCTGTACATACATTAAGTTCAGTAACTGTTTTTGATAATGCCTTCACACTTGGAATATGGAATTATGATAGGTCCAATTAGCAGACAAGTGCAGATAACTGTGTCAAGGATTTTGTAAGAATTATAGTCTTTCTTCTGCGTCACAGTATGCGTATATGTCAGTCAGTCTGTATCGTCATCAGTGATACTGGGTAGTAGTTCTAATTCACATTGTTAAAGGGGATGCCACTGCTGCCTCAGACTTATATGCAAATGTGTTTCTATGGGAGTATTATATGACATTCTACTGGGACTTTTTCAGGGAGACCTTCAAACAGAGGTTGGATCCTTTCTACAGCAACCGAGAGAAAACCATGGTGACAGAAAACATCCTCATGAGAGAGATAGTCTGGTATGGATATCATACTCTGCCTGTTTAACCCTTTAACATGTGAATATTTATGTACATATTTATAACTTGATGAATAACAATCTACTGTACTTTAAGAAGTATATGAAATAATGGATTTTCTTTGATTCATTGATGTTCAGTCTGTGTAGGATCTGAGCTAAGCTATTATATGATCAAACAGTCAATAAGAATATGATGCCATGGAAAATACTTGAATCAACTATTATAAATGTTTTTCCCATTTTCAAACATTTTTCACATTTCCGATTTTGCTTTATAGAAATGGCTGTCTAGCTGGATCTTGTCATAGTTGTGTATATGTAATAACAATTTATCTACTGATAGACTTCTATTTTTAACCAATTAATATGTTAAAAAATGTACTTCAAAACAATATTTTTTTATAATCATTAGTTTACTGATCTTACTGATTTTCAGTGTTTTCAGTATATACCCTGAATAAGACTTGGTGCAGTTCAAAACAGATCAAAAGGATAAATAGGTCAACGTAACCAGCTGAGGTGTGTTTCACTTCTTCTCCCCTCCTCTCCTACATTACAAGGATTTTGTTTCAACTACTAATGCTTCATTATTGTATCATTAGGATGCTGATGGGACTCAAGAAATTGCATCTGTTCCACTTCAATGGTCGCTACTTTGTCCCTAAACCTGGTCTGGCAGTTCTGCATCTCTCAGATGAGGCTCTCCGGACGTTCCTGGGGGACTTCATGAAGTATGGAGCTTGTGTCCAGATGTTACAGGTAGGTAATCCAGAACTTCATAGAACATGTACATATCCTGGCGGACTTCATGAAGTATGGAGCTTGTGTCCAGATGTTACAGGTAGGTAGTCCAGAACTTCATAGAACATGTACATATCCTGGCGGACTTCATGAAGTATGGAGCTTGTGTCCAGATGTTACAGGTAGGTAGTCCAGAACTTCATAGAACATGTACATATCCTGGCGGACTTCATGAAGTATGGAGCTTGTGTCCAGATGTTACAGGCAGGTAGTCCAGAACTTCATAGAACATGTACATATCCTGTAGGAATACAATCATGATAGAGTAGTGTGGAACATTAAGTATGGAAATAGAGCCCATTATAGATTGCAATTCCAAATTTTTGTAAAATTTGAACATTTTAAAATTAATAAAAGCAGTTTCACACACAAAAAATAGCAACAATTAAAATATGGACACTTTGGACTGGATTATTTTCCGCATTTCAAAAGCAAGATGTAGACATGGAGAGAGAAACAAAATAAAATATGTAGATGGATGTAATATCATGTTTCATTACAGTAGACACATTTTGGATGCATAAGAAAGTGAGCACTTTGGCTTCTGTTAAATTTACTGTTCCTTTAAATGTATTATTTCTTTCTAAATTGAGTTTTGTATAAGCTTTCTTAATACAACAAATATGATGTTCATCTTTTTTCCAAAAGTATTGCTTTTTATGTTCCTCAAAGGGTGAGCATATAGTTGCCACTGTGTCCGTCAGTTAGTCACAGGTGGATAGATCTCATGGAATGCACAAGAACCATAAATCTGTGCATCATATTTTTGGAGTTATTGCCCTATTTTAAATTTCATACTTTTGTCTAGAGCAATACTCATGCACTATGAGACAAATGACCGTGAAATTTTATAGGTGGATAGACTTCATGGAGGAGAATTTCAGTGCACAAGAACCACGATGTTGGACTTGTATATTGTGATCATTTTGAATATTTTAAAATACCCATATAGGAAAATCATATAGTGATATTGTATCCTCAACAAACAATAACCGGTCTACCATGATATATCTCCCAACCCTAGTGTTAACAAGTTAAAATTTAAAAGCCAGATTGATTAAGAATTACGGTGCTGTCCAAGTGTCCACAGCCAGCACAAGTGCCGATCTTTTATACTTTATGAGCTAAGCCCCAGACAAGAATAAGATATGAAATGTAATAGAGGGCGATAAGAAATTAATTTTTAGATCACAACATTCTCAGGGTAAGCTATTATGATCATCCTGCCTCCGTCGTCATGCATTGTGTGTTGTCAACAATCTGCTTTAAACAACATCTCTTTTGAAGCCTCTGGGTAAAATTTGATGAAACTGGACATGAATGATTCCTGGGTGACCCTCCACAAAAGATGCTAAAATAAACTTGATCAATGCTGAACTCTGGTTGCTATGGCAGAATTTTACTTTAAAAACTTTGAAAATCTTCTCCTCTGAAATCAATGGTCAGAATTCAATTTCCTATGGCACAAATGGTTACCTCATATTGCTAAAATGAAGTTGATCCCTTAAAAAATAAGGCCTCTGGGGTGGGGGTGCCTAGTGTTCTCATATAGCTCTATATGGAAAATTAAAAAAAAAATCTTCTGTATAGCCCATGGCCAGAATTCAATTTCATGCAGAAAAAATGGTCACCTCACGGCTGCCTACCATAATTGCTAAAATAAAGTTGATTCCTTGAAAAATGAGGCCCTTAGGGGGTCAGCTTGTTTCTTTATATACTCTATATATTCAAAATTCTTTAATGAAAGCAATGGTTAGAATTTAATTTCTTTTGGCACAAATGTTCACCTTATGGCTGTCTACCATTATTCCAAAAATAAAGTTGTTTTTTACTTTTAATTTCAGTTTTTCTTGGACCCACATGTAATAAAAATGAAAGTAAATTATTATTTATTTGTCAGATAATTACATTTTCTTTCCTCCTCCATATTTACTTAAATTGCAGGCATTATCTTTTCTTGGATGTGTTCATATCTCAGATGATAACTTCAACACACTCACAGCAACTCAGAATGCAACACACATTCATATACAATTCACTTATTCTGTGAAAAAGCGTAATTCGGGGAGCATAATCCATTTCCAATGGTTTCTTGTTGGGAAATATTTACAGCCAAAACATTGAAAAAAAAATGCAACAAATCTTGTTATTTATATTTCAGAATTTTGTGTCAGATTGTTACCATGGTAACTCATCAGGTGACGGAGATGTTGTGTGTCAAACCTATCAGTCATTTGCGACAACTGTGGCAGACTTCCTGCAGTCCTTGAAGACAGATTTGTCCAAAGTGGAGCAGAAACTCATTAGACAAGGTATTGTCTCAAATTTACTTCTTACTTCTTCTGTCTTAAATATATTGTAGTCTATTTATGACCTAAATTTGAACTTAGTGTATAAACATGTATATATGTTCTGGAAAGTAATGGTGTTTGGCTGTCATTTTCCCCAATTTCAGACAGGGTGGAAATGCATAAAAGTGATTATCATGCCATATGATTGAAAATGCATCTATGGCATATGCGTTAGGATAAGGCAATTTCGCATTGAGTCATGAAGGAAACAGATCCATGTTTAAAGATGTGAAGAAATGACATATGATTGAGAACCCATTTCTAGATCTTCATTTCCAGACCTACTCAGTCTGTCCGCATTAGTATTCACTGTCCTGTAAACATAATGCGCTGACAAGACAGTGTTTTTCTGGATACCAAACCCAAATTTCTGGCATGATTTTATTTCATGAACCATTTCACACCCTTATTAGCCAAGAAAAGCCTTGAGAATGTTAGTTATATGTAGTCTGGTTCTTATACTGATTACATTGTAGCTCCTTTGTTACATACTGCATTATAACACCTGAAACCATGCATCCCATCCAAACTGATCAGGATCTGTATGTTAAAAATCAATTACAGTTACATACCATATAGTGGATTATTTCTACAGCCAGTAATATTCTATTGTTTTGCCATAAAAAAGAGTTAGTTTTTTAGTCCTCTACAGGTGTTTACACAGGAGGGGACTATAGGTTTGCCCTCCATCTGTCTGTCCGTTAGTCCATCTGTCTGTCTGTCCGGATGTCTGGAAATCTGGATCCCATGATAACTTGAAGAACGTTTAAGATAATATTATGAAACTTTGTATATGAATAGATGGCAGCTTGGAGATTCTACATATCACTTAGTTTTTTCGGGGTTTTTTTCTCGGACCAAAATTCTGGTTGCTATGGTAACGGAAAAATTACGCACCTTGCATATAGGGGACTCAAGTGTTAAGTGCAACACCAGTTACTTACGGATTATTTTTCTGCAATATGTGAACCCTAGGGAATATATGTCTGCGCTTGCTTACATGGCTGAAGCAAATAAATTAAAATCTCTTATTCAAGTTATTCCTTGACATTTTCCTTTTACTCTAGGGAGATTGCTGTATGTTTACATCTTATATAGTCAATGGGACGACTTAAAATGTTTATTAATGATGGATTGAATACCTTAAATTATAAGTGAGAATTGGTCTATAACTCTCTGGCTATTCTCTAGTTTGAAAGATAATGACCACAAAAGCCGGATCCATCGCGTGTGATTTATGTAAGTTACAAGAACTTGTCTTATTATGAATTTTAAATAAATAAGATTTTAAGTCAAATCTCAGTAACTGTCATATATGTATATTTTGTTTTCTCAGAGGAGATAGTGACCCTACTGACTCTTACCACCCACTTGGCGCCCCTGATGCACCAAATAGGTCTAGTCTACATGGTGTATGTCCGGGGGGTCCACCATGGTCGCGAGTATGATCGTCCAAGCCAGCGGGCCACACTGCTTCTCAACACCCTGTACAGTGCGCTGATGGGGACAGACACGTTGTTTGAGACGGAGATTAAGTGGGAGGGGCCTAATAGAAATGAGAGTGGCCTTGAATCGCCAGAACAGGTGAGGTTGTTGTTTTTTTTGTGTTTTTTTGAAGTGCAAAAATGTTGCACTTGCCTATCAGTTTTTCAAATTGCATAATAAAATATATATATGATATATATGGCTTTGATAAAAAAAAAATATATATATATATTTTTTTTATATTAGTATATATATGTACATGTATATTTCGCATTTCAACCAGTTGAAGTTGCTTCTCTCCATGTGGATCCAGACATGCCGCCCCTTTATCAACATCATCGACTCTTGGATCTCCCATGGAAATCTCCGAGATCCAAAGGAGGAGTTCATCATACAAAGGTCAGTGTGCCTTGTCCATCTGTCCTGATTCTGTCTGTCCTTGTGGTCAAATATCCTTCCTGTCTACCTCTCGAAGTTGGAAGATAGGGAAATACTAATAAGATTTTAATGCTTGCCTTCAATATCTTAAAGATAAAGGCTTGTTGCAATTCTTTATAAATAATTGATAATTTGTTGCCAGCTGAAATATAAGGAAAAAGAGAATGTTGAAATAATCCTCCCTGTTTGTCTGATAATCAGTATTCTTTCAAATATCATTTTTCTTTAAATTGAGATATAATTGAAAAATGATGAAAAACATAGTACAGGTAAATTCAACTTCTGTCAGATCTATATTGTTAAAAGAATTAAATCCTTTTTTTCTGTAAAATTTATTTTTAGAAATCTGAATATTGAATGCTTAAAACCATTTGGCATCATAGAAAAGATGAATAATGGCTTTGATTTTTTTTATTGTGTGTAGAAACAAAGACGTCACTACTCTGGATGAAACATACTGGGAAAAATCCTTCACATTCCACTCTATGGTGAAACTGCATCAGTTAGACCGGGCACCAGACAAACAGACCAATAACAAACAGGAAGAAGAGTCAGAATGTAACACTATGGACTGGGCCCCAAAATTTCTACAACCAGTGCTTCAGAAGGTGGTCCTGACAGGGAAGTCCATGGAAATGTTGGAGGGGCTGGGAAAGCTTGCCGAGAGTGATGGGAAGGCCTCAATAGATGTGCAGGGTGAGTGTCCAGATATATTTCAGATACATGTTAAGTATTCATTTAAAGGCTTCCTGTTGCTGTGTCCATTGTTCATGAAAAGAGATACTCTTCTTAATTAGGATTTTCAAGCTTAAAATATTGCCATTAGATTTAACAGGGCTTTGGGTATGACGTGTGTTAGAGCCTAAGGTATCTTTTTCAAGAATTAGGGACTTGGTTACAACCTGGTGCTCAGGATAATTGAACTAGATGGGATATCACATCATATGTGTAAAGTAACATGCTTCAGTAAGGCAGCACTATATATCACTTTATATCTTTCCCATGTATATCAAATCCCAAATGACTAAAATAAAGTCAGTGAGCAATTAAGCCTGGCAAACACCAAAAACAGAATCTATATATAATCTTATTGTCTCCAAAGTTAAAGATTTCATTACTTTTTGTTGAATTGCCTGTCAGTACAGTTTTATTTAGACAAAAGTAACAGGACACTAAAATCATTACATAATTTGTGGGCTTGGTTCAAAACTATTGTAACTTTATTTACATGTAGTTACCATAGTGTTGCATCAAGCCCTCTTTATTAGAAATTAAGTCCTTTGGTCCTAATAATGAGGTGGTCTTATTATCAGGTTAAGTTACAGAGTAAATTTAAGGGGACAGTAGAAAGAGGTCTGATAGTGAAGTGGTCTCTAGCCAGTGTTGATCTCTTGATAGTGATAGTCTATAGTAGAAATCTAGTTATACTGTTTGCTGTTACTTCCCCAGAATTCAAAGAAGGACACCTGTATGAAAAATTCCTCAACTCACTACAAGACCTCCTGGGAAGCATGTCACCTGAGACCACAGAGAAAAAACAAGAGGAGACAACTCAAGAAGAGCAGTTGTTCTCTCCAGAAATGGACCGGCAGCTGAAAGAGAGGGGCATTTATGATAACTTTTTGAAAATGCACTTTGAAGACTTGATGAGAAGATCCAAGGAGTCACATTCTATTTTGGAAGAGAGTTTTGTTGAGTCAGTCTTGTTGCATACTCACATTATGTTTCTCTAGTGTATTTTGTAGCAGCCTTTTAGCTCTTTTCCTAATGAACATTCATAAATATATGACCTGATAAATATTAACTTAAAGAATTTTAAAATGGCATATGAAACAATGGATTTTTCATTACCATACTGATTGTGTAGAAGCTGTGCTACACTTTTATATAAGCAAACAAAGGAGTCCCTGAATAACCATCTCCTCCATGCAGCTGTCTGATCCGGGTCTCCTCTGTTTACCAAGTGTCGGAATGAGTCTATATGAGGTAAAGGGTTAAAGACTATAAATTTCTGTTTATCCAGTCTCAAGTTTGATCCTCAGACACTAAATGAAATATTTATCAAGAATGGGACTTTGTTAGCTCACATACTTAGAACTGCAAATGTTAGGGAAGTTCCCAGATGATGTGACTGGGCATGATATCCTGACACTTGTCTGGAGCATTATCTGTTCCATGTCATTAATGATTGAACACTCTGTTGGTGATATGTTATGGAAGGTACAAGATTCAGCCTGGGTAAATTTCAGTACTTTGCTTAGTTATGACCATATCAGTACATTTTTACTAAAATCATTCTTATTTGAACATAAAAAAAAAGTTATTCTCATTCAGGCGTTATGTTGACATCTTACCTTTAATGTTGTACTCCTGTTTTGATTCTGGTTGACCTTTGATCTCTGTTTTTCCTGCTGTGTATTTCCTTTGAAACCTATGACCTCCATTTTGTATGTGACCTGTTCTTACTTCCCCACCCCTCTACATCCTCTCCTTACATCTGGAGTTCAGATGACCTGCGATCTCTGTTTGACCTCTATTCTCCATTTGGCCACTGACCAATATTTCACCTCAGACCTTTTCTCTTTTTTTTTTACCTCAGACCTCCATTTCACCACTGACCTCTATTTGACCTTTGACTTTTATGTACAGGTCGTTGCAGCAGTTGGACACTGACAGCCTCCAGCCGTTGGAGCTGATCCTCAAGGAATGCCTCTACCCCCACATACATCGCCAGTACGAGAGGGTGTGTCGCAAACTGGTCGACGTCCTCAAGATGGATTATAAACTGCTTGACTACCTTGCTGCAATGAGGGTATAATTCATATTACAATGTACCGGTACCTATAATATTACTGTTTACTGTATGACCTACCAGTATGGGACCGGAATAAAACCAAATCAGCCTGCAAGTTATACAAAGGCTGAACTTTTTTTATACTGCTTGCACTTGTATTATCTTGAGGGCCTAATTTAGTCTTTCTTCAAAGGTTCAAATTCTAGGCTAGTCCAACTCTTTCTTTCATGATAAATGAATTTACAAAACACTATAAAATATAACTATTGCCTTACTGTATTTAGATATCTAACTAATATTCGCTGTATAACTCACTTAAAAAATGTGTATTTTATGTGTACCATACTCATGCAAATGAAAAAAATGATGATGTCATATAAATGTTTTTTCAAATCAGAACAGAAATTTACACACTTAAGTTTTACCAGTAATGTTATCTTAGTGAACATTGTACCTATAATTGCTAAAATGGCATGCTATGAGTGTTGAGCCAGACATATATATCCTGGGTATACAAATCACACAGACAATATCATTTGTATAAGATAAACCAGATTCAAGTTATATGCAAATTATCATGATTTTGTTACATCAGATTTGATATTGATTTATAAACTTCACATTTGTGAGGACAATGTCAATGATATTCCAGTTCATAAGAAGCACTATTAATCAACAGTTTTTCCTGGAAACACTAATCTGATAAAAAGGCTCATTTCAGCTTCCTCTTTTTTTCTCAACATTTAACATTGAAAGAAATGGGGTGAGGACATCTAGATTTGCCCTTGTCAGTGGGTCTGTCACAAAAACTTGTCTCATGCATATCTCCAAAACAAACTGACAGTACGAGAGGGTGTGAACTAAATTCTGTATTTCAAAGTGAAATTTTTACATTTGTACTTAAATTGTTTGAGAAAAATCAACTTCTTTCAGTCTCTGAATTTTTGGCAAGAGATATAATATTTATAAAGAGTTGTAATTATAAGGCATTGTTTTGTTGCTGTGTTATTACACAAATATTTTTTCTGTTTTTCTCTTGTAGAAATTTTTCCTTATGGAAGCAGGGGACTCCATGTTTGATTTCTACACAGAAATATTTGATAAAGTAAGTTTGGAGTTTATCACAAAATTACTCACAGGTGTGTACTATTTTCAGCTTGGGTCATGATTTCCTACAAGGACATGACCTTAACTAGCCTTCATCGAAGATGTAATTTCACATACCAGACAAGAGAATCAAAAATAAATATTCATGGCAGATATAATTACACCAACTCAGAGTCCTGTCATATGATTTAATAAACACTTCATTTTTCCTCAAAATAGATGAGATGAAAAAAAAGAAGAAATGTTCCAAATTAAAACTCTTGTCTTTTGAAAAATATAAATACATAGATATTTTCCATGTAAAAATCACTTTTCTAAGATCACTTTTAATCTATTCCTTAAATGACTGAAATACTGTGTGGGATGAAAAAAAATGTCACCAACTTTTCACACAGACCTTTTCACACAGATACGTCTCCATGAGCACTGGAAGGACACAACCAGTGTTACCTGGGCACTACACGAGGCTCTGGACACTCGATACCCAGAGGAGATACCTCGTCTGAGCGTTGTCGTGGAGACAAATGAGGGACAGATGGACACGCAGCCAATCAGTGCCACCAACTGTCTGAAACTGCAGTATGAGGTATTGGTTTCTGAAACTGGAATACAAGTACCTTTATGTTTCAAGTTATATTTAACAAGTGGCCAAATGGAAAACTTTATTAAAATCATGTGGGGATGTCTTTATTTTCATGTCATTAAAGCACATTTTAATCTGGAATAGTCAATGATAACAAATTATGTTACCATTTATGAGCCAGAATTAAATGATTAGGTTATCATTTACCATTTAACCAACAGATTTATCTCTTTCCAGTAAATGATCAGATTTATCTCTCTATACCAATAAAAGATCAAATTTATATCGTAACAATAAAATATCAGATTTGTCTCTTACCATTAAAATATCTCTCACCAATGAAAGATCAGATATATATTTTTCATATTAAATGATGAGAAAAATATATCAGCAATAAATGAACAGATTATCTTTCACCAATAAATATCCCGACTCATTCATCCAGAAGCATAAAACAATATGACTCTGTTCTAGATTCCCAGCCTGGTGGATGTGGTGATCAATGAGAGATGTCAGCAGATCTACAACCAGATATTCAGCTTCCTTCTGCAGGTCAAGAGGGCCAAGTACTGTTTGGATGAACTCCGGTTTTATGGTAAGAAAACCTGCACATTCAGACATATCCAAGAAGTGGGTACTGAAACAGATTTTAGCATTTAGCATAAAAAAATAATAATAAATGGAAAAAAATAGAACATAATATATCAACTGCTGGTCAAGCTTGCATATTTATACCCCTGCAAACAAATGATTGAGGAGGTATACTGGAATCACTCTGGCGGTCTGTCCTCCCCCAAAAACAAATTCTTGAATAACTTTCAACATAAGTGACATACCTTGACCGGGTCATGTTTACCTTGTTTGAAAATAAAGCTTTTATGTGTGTTTTGTGTGAGATGATTCAAGGTCACTTTTACAAAAATAGACTTGTTACTGCTTACTGTCTGCAAAATGAAATTTTCATAATAACTTTTGTCATGAATGAGGAATCAAAGTTAGTACTTGTATACCTTGTGTAGAGAGAAAGCTTCGATGAACTGTGTGGGTCTAATAGATCAAGGTCACTGATACTAAAATTAGATTGTTCCTAAAAGTGAATTTGCATACTAATCTTTTATCAGGTTTGTTATATCGTAATTAGGTTTGGAACGTATATAGCTTGTGTGAAGGTAAATCTTTTATAAAATGTTTGGGGGCTAATGGGTAAAGGCCAAGGTCATTGTTGCTAAAAACAGACGTTTTTTGCTTTCAACATTTAGAACATACTTCCATACTGTGACAAAGTAGTATGTGGGGGTATTGGTCACCTATGTGACAGTTCTAGTTATATTTGGATTCAACTTATCATTTAATTCTTGTCACAATTTATATATTTATATACAGTGAATAGATATTCATACTTTTCTAGTCCACTAGTTGTAATTTATTTAAGTATAGCATGATTCACTTCCTTTTTCCTTCAGACCTCGCCAAAGAAAGTGTTATCCAATCAGATGACCCATTCCTGTTATCCGAGAGGCTCGAACATGTACCACGGGCAGCCAAGATCCACCGCATGCATCTTCTGCGCTTCCGGCTTCTCAGTTTTGTCAATGGACTCCACAACTATATAATGACAAGGGTAGGTGGGATATTTCATTGTCAGAATATAGAAGAATTAGGACAGCACTTTAGATTACATTTGAGAATGCCTATTCTTTATGCATTATAGGAAAAACTTCTGTGAAAGACTTTCAGCTTAGAAGTATTGGACTCTTTCAGAATAATTAACAATTTGTTGTTTTTAAAGGTTTTATCTCTTCCAAACTATTTTGGGATGGTTAAGGATGGGAACCTTTTGTTTTAATGTTTTGTATCATATTCATTTTGCAATTAACTAACTTTAAGGGAATCAGTGGGTATAATTTATTAAACCTATACACTTGACATATTAAAGATATACAATTTGTCATATCAGTACTTTTTACTATTGCCTTATAGGTCTAAGATCTCTAGAATTGAATTACCCACAGAAATAATTTTTGAAGCAGTGTAACAACTGATGCAATTCTCATAAAAAAATTTAACAAACATTCTAACATGCCCCACAAGCGATTGTAAACTCAAATAGTCAAGTCTTTCTCTCTATACAGAGAAGAGGAAACAAACTGTGTGTAAATTCTTTACAAAACACAGGTCGCAGCGCATGCCAACGTGAATTTATTGCCATTACATTTTACTCCCTTGTAAAGATTAATCAATGAACATACTGATGGATTTACACATTTAACTATTTTCATTTAAATCTAGATCTTCTTCCTAATTACATGGTTAAACTTAAATAAAATCAAAGGGAATAGTAAATGTAAATGATGAACTGAAATCTTATAGATCAAGTGTGTTATTCTTTACTTCTATCTGTCAATCTGTAGAAATGAGGTAACTTGGCAAGCTGGAGGGAAGAAAGTTGGTTTTCAGTTTCTATGTCTCGAGAAAGTAATCCAGATAAAAAATGATAAAAAAAAAACGTGGTAGAATCAAAATAATCTTTATCTACCTGTATTTTTTTTGTATTTAAACACAAGTTTTTTGTTCAGGTGCAAATTGGCTTCGCCCTCATGATATAATAATCCTCACCTGAACTCCAAACCTGTGTTTAAATACACAACAAAACACAGGTAGAGATAGATTATTTCTTACATATAATATAAAAGCAACTGCATTGCTCGATCTGAAGACTTAATTTCAACAGATTCTGCATAGCACAGGCCTTGAATTCCTGAAGGACCTGGAAACAGCCACCGACCTTGATCAGGTGATTGAGATACACGCAGGGTATGTGTGGAAAATACATGTGCGATGCCTTCTGCATTCAAAGAATACATTCCTCAAGGAAGCTGTACTGAAGGTGCTGAATCTCTCCCTGAGGTTTCAGAGAGAATGGGATCAAGGAATTGACCATATCACGTAGGTGTCTCAAATGTTTAAAGGAATTGAGCGTGTTACGAAGATATCATAGCTGTTTTTAAGTTTAAGTAACATTTTGTTGAAATTCTGTTTTACTTTGGTGAGTGTATTTCGTTAAAGGCTTTGTTTGAAACATACACAAAGAAAATCACTACCATCATGCTGTTTTTAGCTCTGATCTGAGTACAATGTGTTCAAAGTGAACTATCACTCACAATCCATTGTCATCTTTTGTCAAGAATTTGATTTTAACAAAGTCTCCTGAGTAGGCAGGCATCCAAAGGGCAGCATTATTTAACATTATTTGAAAAGTTATTGTGAATATCAGTAATGTGATCAACCATGCAAACTTAATTCTTAATCTGGTCATAGAGAAGAGTTTTTACATGTCATGAATAGTATTATCAATAGCTACTGAAAGCAGGACGTTGTTGTATCTCTAGGTTCTGAATAGTATTATCAATAGGTACTGTAAGCAGGACGTTGTTGTATCTCTAGGTTCTGAATAGTATATCATAGCTACTGTAAGCAGGACATTGTTGTATCTCTAGGTTCTGAATAGTATTATCAGTAGCTACTGTAAGCAGGACGTTGTTGTATCTCTAGGTTCTGAATAGTATTATCAATAGCTACTGTAAGCAGGACATTGTTGTATCTCTAGGTTCTGAATAGTATTATCAGTAGCTAGTAAGCAGGACATTGTTGTATCTCTAGTTCTGAATAGTATTATCAGTAGATGTAAGCAGGACTTGTTGTATCTCTAGGTTCTGAATAGTATTATCATAGGTATGTAAGCAGGCATTGTTGTATCTCTAGGTTCTGAATAGTATTATCATAGCTACTGAAGCAGACATTGTTGTATCTCTAGGTTCTGAATAGTATTATCATAGTACTGTAAGCAGGACATTGTTGTATCTCTAGGTTCTGAATATATTATCAGTAGCTACTGTAAGCAGGACCATTGTTGTATCTCTAGGTTCTGAATAGTATTATCATACTATGTAGCAGACATTGTTGTATCTCTAGTTCTGATAGTATTATCATAGTACTGTAAGCAGGACTTGTTGTATCTCTAGGTTCTGAATAGTATTATCATAGCTACTGTAAGCAGGACTTGTTGTATCTCTAGGTTCTGAATAGTATTATCATAGCTACTGTAAGCAGGACATTGTTGTATCTCTAGGTTCTGAATAGTATTATCAGTAGCTACTGTAAGCAGGACGTTGTTTGTCTCTAGGTTCTGAATAGTATTATCAGTAGCTACTGTAAGCAGGACATTGTTGTATCTCTAGGTTCTGAATAGTATTATCAGTAGCTACTGTAAGCAGGACATTGTTGTATCTCTAGGTTCTGAATAGTATTATCAATAGGTACTGTAAGCAGGACATTGTTGTATCTCTAGGTTCTGAATAGTATTATCAGTAGCTACTGTAAGCAGGACGTTGTTGTATCTCTAGGTTCTGAATAGTATTATCAGTAGCTACTGTAAGCAGGACGTTGTTGCATCTCTAGGTTCTGAATAGTATTATCATAGTACTGTAAGCAGGACGTTGTTGTATCTCTAGGTTCTGAATAGTATTATCAGTAGCTACTGTAAGCAGGACGTTGTTGTATCTCTAGGTTCTGAATAGTATTATCAGTAGGTACTGTAAGCAGGACATTGTTGTATCTCTAGGTTCTGAATAGTATTATCGTAGTACTGTAAGAGGACTGTTGTATCTCTAGGTTCTGAATAGTATTATCAGTATACTGTAAGCAGGACTTGTTGATCTCTAGTTCTGAATAGTATTATCATAGGTACTGTAAGCAGGACTTGTTGACTCTAGGTTTGATATATATCATAGTACTGTAACAGACATTGTTGCATCTCAGGTTCTGATAGTATATCATAGTACTGTAACAGGACTTGTTGCATCTCTAGGTTCTGATAGTATTATCATAGCTACTGTAAGCAGACATTGTGATCTCTAGGTTCTGAATAGTATTATCATAGTACTGTAAGCAGCTTGTTGTATCTCTAGTCTATAGTATATCAATGTACGTAAGAGGACATTGTTGATCTCTGGTTCTGAATAGTTATCATAGTACTGTAACAGGACATTGTTGTATCTCTAGGTTCTGAATAGTATTATCAGTAGCTACTGTAAGCAGGACTTGTTGTATCTCTAGGTTCTGAATAGTATTATCAGTAGCTACTGTAAGCAGGATGTTGTTGTATCTCTAGGTTCTGAATAGTATTATCAGTAGCTACTGTAAGCAGGACATTGTTGTATCTCTAGGTTCTGAATAGTATTATCAGTAGCTACTGTAAGCAGGACATTGTTGTATCTCTAGGTTCTGAATAGTATTATCAGTAGCTACTGTAAGCAGGACGTTGTTGTATCTCTAGGTTCTGAATAGTATTATCAGTAGCTACTGTAAGCAGGACATTGTTGTATCTCTAGGTTCTGAATAGTATTATCAGTAGCTACTGTAAGCAGGACGTTGTTGTATCTCTAGGTTCTGAATAGTATTATCAGTAGCTACTGTAAGCAGGACGTTGTTGTATCTCTAGGTTCTGAATAGTATTATCAGTAGGTACTGTAAGCAGGACATTTGTTGTATCTCTAGGTTCTGAATAGTATTATCAGTAGTACTGTAAGCAGGACATTGTTGATCTCTAGGTTCTGAATAGTATTATCAGTAGCTACTGTAAGCAGGACTTGTTGTATCTCTAGGTTCTGAATAGTATTATCAGTAGCTACTGTAAGCAGGACATTGTTGTATCTCTAGGTTCTATATAGTATTATCAGTAGCTACTGTAAGCAGGACTGTTTGTATCTCTAGGTTCTGAATAGTATTATCAGTAGCTACTGTAAGCATGACATTGTTGCATCTCTAGGTTCTGAATAGTATTATCAGTAGCTACTGTAAGCAGGACGTTGTTGTATCTCTAGGTTCTGAATAGTATTATCAGTAGCTACTGTAAGCAGGACGTTGTTGTATCTCTAGGTTCTGAATAGTATTATCAGTAGCTACTGTAAGCAGGACATTGTTGTATCTCTAGGTTCTGAATAGTTTTATCTATAGCTACTGTAAGCAGTACGTTGTTGTATCTCTATGTTCTTAATATTATTATCAGTATCTACTGTAAGCAGGACATTGTTGTATCTCTAGGTTCTGAATAGTATTATCAATAGCTACTGTAAGAAGGACGTTGTTGCATCTCTAGGTTCTGAATAGTATTATCAGTAGCTACTGTAAGCAGGACGTTGTTGTATCTCTAGGTTCTGAATAGTATTATCAGTAGTACTGTAAGCAGGACTTGTTGTTCTCTAGGTTCTGAATAGTATTATCAGTAGCTACTGTAAGCAGGACATTGTTGTATCTCTAGGTTCTGAATAGTATTATCAGTAGCTACTGTAAGCAGGACATTGTTGTATCTCTAGGTTCTGAATAGTATTATCAATAGGTACTGTAAGCAGGACATTGTTGCATCTCTAGGTTCTGAATAGTATTATCAGTAGCTACTGTAAGCAGGACATTGTTGCATCTCTAGGTTCTGAATAGTATTATCAATAGGTACTGTAAGCAGGACGTTGTTGTATCTCTAGGTTCTGAATAGTATTATCAATAGGTACTGTAAGCAGGACATTGTTGCATCTGTAGATTCTGAATAGTATTATCAGTAGGTACTGTAAGAAGGACGTTGTTGCATCTCTAGGTTCTGAATAGTATTATCAGTAGGTACTGTAAGCAGGACATTGTTGTATCTCTAGGTTCTGAATAGTATTATCAATAGGTACTGTAAGCAGGACATTGTTGTATCTCTAGGTTCTGAATAGTATTATCAATAGGTACTGTAAGCAGGACATTGTTGTATCTCTAGGTTCTGAATAGTATTATCAATAGGTACTGTAAGCAGGACGTTGTTGTATCTCTAGGTTCTGAATAGTATTATCAGTAGCTACTGTAAGCAGGACGTTGTTGTATCTCTAGGTTCTGAATAGTATTATCAGTAGCTACTGTAAGCAGGACATTGTTGTATCTCTAGGTTCTGAACAGTATTATCAGTAGCTACTGTAAGCAGGACATTGTTGCATCTCTAGGTTCTGAATAGTATTATCAGTAGCTACTGTAAGCAGGACATTGTTGTATCTCTAGGTTCTGAATAGTATTATCAGTAGGTACTGTAAGCAGGACATTGTTGTATCTCTAGGTTCTGAATAGTATTATCAGTAGCTACTGTAAGCAGGACATTGTTGTATCTCTAGGTTCTGAATAGTATCATCAGTAGCTACTGTAAGCAGGACATTGTTGTATCTCTAGGTTCTGAATAGTATTATCAGTAGCTACTGTAAGCAGGACATTGTTGCATCTCTAGGTTCTGAATAGTATTATCAGTAGCTACTGTAAGCAGGACTTGTTGTATCTCTAGGTTCTGAATAGTATTATCAGTAGCTACTGTAAGCAGGACATTGTTGTATCTCTAGGTTCTGAACAGTATTATCAGTAGCTACTGTAAGCAGGACGTTGTTGTATCTCTAGGTTCTGAATAGTATTATCAGTAGGTACTGTAAGCAGGACGTTGTTGTATCTCTAGGTTCTGAATAGTATTATCAGTAGCTACTGTAAGCAGGACATTGTTGTATCTCTAGGTTCTGAATAGTATTATCAGTAGGTACTGTAAGCAGGACGTTGTTGTATCTCTAGGTTCTGAATAGTATTATCAGTAGGTACTGTAAGCAGGACGTTGTTGTATCTCTAGGTTCTGAATAGTATTATCAGTAGCTACTGTAAGCAGGACATTGTTGTATCTCTAGGTTCTGAATAGTATTATCAGTAGCTACTGTAAGCAGGACATTGTTGTATCTCTAGGTTCTGAATAGTATTATCAGTAGCTACTGTAAGCAGGGCATTGTTGCATCTCTAGGTTCTGAATAGTATTATCAGTAGCTACTGTAAGCAGGACATTGTTGTATCTCTAGGTTCTGAATAGTATTATCAGTAGCTACTGTAAGCAGGACGTTGTTGTATCTCTAGGTTCTGAATAGTATTATCAGTAGCTACTGTAAGCAGGACGTTGTTGTATCTCTAGGTTCTGAATAGTATTATCAATAGCTACTGTAAGCAGGACGTTGTTGCATCTCTAGGTTCTGAATAGTATTATCAATAGGTACTGTAAGCAGGACATTGTTGTATCTCTAGGTTCTAAATAGTATTATCAGTAGCTACTGTAAGCAGGACGTTGTTGCATCTCTAGGTTCTGAATAGTATTATCAGTAGCTACTGTAAGCAGGACATTGTTGCATCTCTAGGTTCTGAATAGTATTATCAATAGGTACTGTAAGCAGGACGTTGTTGTATCTCTAGGTTCTGAATAGTATTATCAGTAGCTACTGTAAGCAGGACATTGTTGTGTCTCTAGGTTCTGAATAGTATTATCAGTAGCTACTGTAAGCAGGACATTGTTGTATCTCTAGGTTCTGAATAGTATTATCAATAGCTACTGTAAGCAGGACGTTGTTGCATCTCTAGGTTCTGAATAGTATTATCAATAGCTACTGTAAGCAGGACATTGTTGTATCTCTATGTTCTGAATAGTATTATCAGTAGCTACTGTAAGCAGGACATTGTTGTATCTCTAGGTTTTGAATGGTATTATCAGTAGCTACTGTAAGCAGGACGTTGTTGTATCTCTAGGTTCCTCAATTTCATCATTTACGATCAGTTATTCATATGAACTAAACCCTAAAATAGTATGAAACTTAATAAAGCCAGCTTTTGAAAAATAAATTCTAAAACATCTTTGATAAATTTCTGACCAGAATTCCGTCAACTACTAAATGAGTTTTAAATACAAGATGCAAATACATGTATTAGAATAAAATAAGTACCAGATAATCATTTATAATCTTGAATCTGGCTGATATAAGGGGTTATTGTATTTAAGCTTAAGTGACCCATATGGCTTCATTTAGGCAGAGGTACCTCAAGTGAGCAATTTAGGGCCACTATGGCCCTCTTGATATCAATTCCAGACACATCTGGCTTCTTTTCTTTCTTTCTTTCTTTCTTTCTTTCTTTCCCAATGAAACAACCAATTTTGAGACAGTACTTTCATTGATAGTGTGTGTGTTGGGGGAAGTATGTGGTGGCTGTTTTGATTGTTGAATGGATGGGAGAATTGGCGCAGATATATGTCCCCAAAATGGCAAATTTTGTATCCTTGTTTTGGTTTCTTTCACATTCCTCAAGAATTAGATATTTTAATATCTCACAAGTTTACATTTAAGAAGAAGTGAGCTTGTTTGTCTTCAGCTCATCTGAGCTCAAGATGCTTATGGTGAGCTATTAGGATGCCCATGTGTCTGTCGTGCAGCATCAACAATTTGTTTATGAACATTCTAGAAGCTACAATTTTGCTCCAATCTTAACAAAACTTGGTCAGAATGTTTTTCTGCTTGAAAGCTTGAATGAGTTTGAAAATTGGTTATGTGGGGTCAAAAAGTAGGTCATGTGGTCAAATCATTGTAAAACCATGTGAACACCCTAGCGGCCACATTTTTGGCCCTATCTAGACTTTGAGTGATAGGTTCCTCAGGTGAGCAACCTAGGTTCATCCAGGCTTCAGAATCTCCGTCAGATCATATAAACAAATCAAAATCTGTGTAAGTAGACATCTGTTCAATAGATTGTTGTTTTGATACACAGTAAGTAGTGATAGGACCAAATGCCATACAGTTATGATTAACTTACCAGTACTTTATGTTTGTTGGTTCCTGTGTACAGACTGAAGCAGATAGAGAAGACAGAGACAGAGTTTTCTCGCTGTATTCAGTTCCTCTCATCCTTCCTCAACTCTGTGATACGACGAGGTTCCTTCCCACACTGTGAGTATCTCTGTTACCATGGCAACACAGAAAAAGTTGGTCTTTGTATCCATTTCTGTCTGCATGTCCATGTTTTGAATGTGTTTACAAAAAAAGTGAAATGGGAAATTAGAATATTACTGTAATTATCAGTCATTTTGAGATCGTGCATCTTTCTTGTGTATACAGACTGATATACTAGTTTTTAGATCATTATTTTGAGGTAACAAACAGTCTGTGCGATTTTCTCACCCAATATTTCATGTAGCTGTGGGTGACTGACAGCAGTACACCAACTTAAGACACATTTGTTTACATGAGGCAGTCATGTAGAGTACCAGTTCCTCGTGTTTCCTGGGGATTGTCCATTACTTCAACAGCATGAATTCTTTTAATTCCTCATGCTTATTTTGTGGTTTCCAATATTATAACAAAGAGAAAATGTTCAAAGTGTAAGAAACTCTGTAAACTGTCCAATATTTCATAGAAAACACATTTTAATCCTACTAGCATTGACTCTTTTCTATGTTTCGGCCTTTCTCCCTTACATAGAATTTGTCGCTGTCAGATTTGTGTTCAGCCATTTTTTATAGGCGACCTTTTGCCCCATGAACTTACGATATGGATTTCTGTATACTCCAGTGATAAGGTTTTGTTTCTTAAATATACTTGTGTCATCAACCTTCTTGTCCTAGTACATTTACAGATATTTTTTTCATAGCTTTAATGTTTCAAAAAGTTCAGATATTTCACATCTAATATTTATTTAAAAGCCAAGCCAAATACATCTTTAAATGAGACTTAGAGTAAAATGATAAACTTGTCTCTGAATTGATGTAAAAAGAAATACATGCAAGCATAATTAAACTAACAAGTTTAAGGAAGAAATATGTCATGCAGTAGTGTACTTAATTATAATGGGTTTTTAGCTTGTCTGTTTTTTAGCTCACCTGAGCCAGAGGCTCAAGGTGAGCTATTGTGACCGGTCTTCGTCCGTCGTCCGTCCGTCCGTCGTCCGTCCGTCCGTCGTCCGTCCGTCGTCCGTCCGTCCGTCGTCCGTCAACATTTTGCTTCAAACGACATCTCCTCCTTAACCGCTTGGTCAATTTTGATAAAACTTTACAGGGATGTTCCTTGGGTGGTCCCCTTTCAAAGTTGTTCAAAGAATTGAATTCCATTTGGAATTCTGGTTGCCATGGCAACGGAAAGAAAAAACTTAAAATGTCTTCTTCTCCAAAACAACCAACTGAATTTCAAAATGTTTTGGCACAGATGTTCCTTTGGTAAGTGTCTACCAAGATTGTTCAAAGGCTAGTTTTCCTTAGATGCCTATACTCAAATCTTAAAAATCTTCTCCTCCAAAACCCTGAATTTCAAAATGTTTTGGCACAGATGTTCCTTTGGTAAATGTCTATCAAGACTGTTCAAATTATTTGGATCCATAAAAAAACATGGCCGCCAGGGGCGGGGCTAGTTTTCCTTATATGTCTATAGTGAAAATAAAAAACTTCTTTCCAAAACCACTGGCTTATTTCAAATTGTTTTGGCACAGATGTTCCTTTATTAAATGTCTTCCAAGATTGTTAAAATTATTTGGATCCGAAAAAAAACATGGCCGCCAGGGTCGTGGCTAGTTTTCCTTATATGTCTATAGTCAAATCTTAAAAAAATCTTCTCCTCAAAAACTACTGGCTGAATTTCAAAATGTGTTGGCACAGATGTACCTAGATTGTTCAAACTATTTGGATCTGTTAAAAGACATGACTGCCAGGGGTGGGGCTAATTTTCTCTATATTTCTTAAGTGAAAATTTAAAAAATCTTCTTCGTGAAAACTCCTGGTTGAATTTCAAAATGTTTTAGAACAGATGTTCCTCAGGTGCCTGTCTACTAAGATTGTTCAAATTATTAATATGTAGCATGATCTTATGACTCTCTACCAAGATTGTTCAAATTATGACCCTGGGGTCAAAATTGGCCCCGCCCCAGGGGTCACTTGATTCAACATAGGCTAATATAGAAAAAAAAAAAAAATCTTCTTCTCAGACACCACAAAGCATAGAGTTTAGATATTTGGTGTGTAGCATTTCTAGTCGCTTCTTACCAAGTTTGTTCAAATCATGACGCTGGGGTCAAAATTGGCCCCGCTCCAGGGATCACTTGATTTTACATAGACTTGTATTGGAAAAAAAACAAGAAAAATCTTCAAGGTCTGGAGTTTATATATTTGGTATGTAACATGGGCTAATAGACCTCTACCAAGTAGAGTGTGGTAGTGTGTAGCATTGTCTAGTCGATTCTTACCAACTTTGTTCAAATCATGACCCTGGGGTCAAAATTGGCTCTGCCGCAGGGGTCACTTGATTTTACATAGCCTAATGATACCAGGTGAGCGATCCAGGGCCATCATGGCCCTCTTGTTTTTCTTTGGCCTTAAATATCTCAAATATGATAAATATTCTATGAAGACAATATATGTATAATTTGTAGTCCTTTGAAAGACCATATAAAAGTTTTGATGTTCGTGGTGTATCAGTTGAGTGTATTTTTAACTGCTGCTTCAAACGAAATTGAAACACTCTAGCTTCATGAAATTTGAGTTGATCCTTATGAATTTCTCCGACTTGACATACTTGTAAGTGAAGTGATGCATGCTGCAAGGAATATTTGTTTAGTCACGTGATTATTACATCATTGATCACAGATTTCACCTGGTTTTGAAATTATTCGAGCTCTTCAGCTGTCAGTTCTGAATGACTTTTCTCCATTTATACAAATGGTGTATGGTAGGATATGTAAATGAGTATGATCAGGTTTTATATAGTTTGCAAGGCAGAAAGCCCTTTCTTTTGTTTTGGCAAATGAAATCTAGTTCTTTTTGGATCTGTTAAAATACATGGCTGTCAGAGGGGTGAACCAATTTTTAGCTCACCTGAGCACAACGTGCTCAAGGTGAGCTTTTGTGATCGCCCTTCTTGCGACGTGCGTCGTTCGTCGTCAACAATTTGGCTTGTTAACACTCTAGAGGCCATATTTTTTGGCCAATCTTCATGAAACTTGGTCAGAATGTTTGTCTCCATAAAATCTTGGACAAGTTCGACTTTGGGTCATGTGGGGTCAAAAAGTAGGTCATGAGGTCAAATCTTAGTAAAACCTTGTTAACACTCTAGAGGCCACATTTTTTGGCCCAATCTTCATGAAACTTGGTCAGAATGTTTCTCTCCATAAAATCTTGGACAAGTTCGAATTTGGGTCATGTGGGGTCAAAAAGTAGGTAATGAGGTCAAATCTTAGAAAAACCTTGTTAACACTCTAGAGGCCACATTTTTGGCCCAATCTTTATGAAACCTGGTCAGAATGTTTGTTTCCATAAAATCTTGGACAAGTTCGAAATTGGGTCATGTGGGGTCAAAAAGTAGGTCATGAGGTCAAATCTTAGGAAAACCTTGTTAACATTCTAGAGGCCACATTTTTAGCCCAATCTTATGAAATTGGTGGAATGTTGTTTCCATAAATCTTGGTCAAGCTCGAAAATGGGATGTCAAAAAGAGGCAATATGAAAAGTCCAACATATGTTGCTCATTTATAATCAGGTGAGTGATTCAGGGCCATCATGGCCCTCTTGTTAGCTCACTTGAGCACAACGTCCTCAAGGTGAGCTTTTGTGATCGACCTTCTTCCGTCGTCGTGCGTCGTCAACAATTTGCTTTAAACGACATTTCCTCTGAAACCACTGGACAGGATTTAATGAAACTTGGCAGGAATGTTCCTTGGGTGAGGCTCTACAAAAGTTGCTAAAATAAAGTTGATCCATGAAGAACTCTGGTTGCCATGGCTACAAAAAGAAAAAATAATTTGAAAACTTTAAAAATCATCTCCTTCAAAACTACTGGCCAGATTTCAAAATAATTTGGTACAGATGTTCCTTGGGTCAACCTCTACCAAAGTTGCTAAAATTATTCCGATCCGTAAAAAAACATGGCTGCCAGGGGCCGGGCTTATTTGCCTTATATGTATATAGAGAAACCTTTAAACAACATCTCCTCTGAAACCACTGGACAGAATTTGATTAAACTTGGCAGGGATGATCCTTGGGTCAACCTTCACAAAAGTTGTTAAAATAAACTTGATCCATGTAGAACTCTGGTTGCCATGGCAATAAAAAGAAAAAAAAAATGAAAACTTTAAAAATCATCTTCTTCAAAACTACTGTCCAGATTTTAAAATAAATTGGTACAGGTGTTCCTTGGGTCAACCTCTACCAAAATTGCTAAATATTTTCCGATCTGTAAAAAACATGGCCGGCAGGGGCGGGGCTTATTTGCCTTATATGTATATAGGGAAAACTTTAATCAACATTTCCTCTGAAACCACTGGAAAGAATTTGATTAAATTTGGCAGGAATGGAAAAGTTCCTAAAATAAACTTGATCCATATAGAACTCTTGTTGCCATGGCAACAAAAAGAAAAAAAATGTGAAAATTTTAAAAATCATCTTCTTCAAAACTACTGGCCAGATTTTAAAATAAATTGGTACAGATGTTCCTTGGGCAACCTATTTTTCTCAGGTGAGCGATTTAGGGCCATCATGGGCCTCTTGTCTAAGAATTATTGTCGTAACTCCAGCATCTGCGTTGTCATTGTCATCGTCCAGAACTTAATGTTGCCCAAAACTTCTTTACTATTCAGTATAAAACTTTCATTTTTGGTATGCATATTCATCTTGACAAGGCTATATGTGACTATGCAAATATTTCACCTATTGACCTTGACCTGTGACCTGTTTTTGCTGTAACTTTTGAAACTTTAAAATGCCTGTCATTTCAGAACCATTACCTATAGGACACTGATATTTCACATGTGAATTCCTGTGGCAAGACCTTTCCATCATATATGTTACACTTTTGGACTTTTGACCTTGACCTTTGAACTTTGACCTATTTTTTAAATGTTTAACAAAAAACTTTTAACGATGACCATAACATCTTTATTATTTCACGTACAACTTTTATTTTTGTATGCATCTTATCTTGACAAGGGCTATTCAGATATACCTCAATATACTTAGTTTGTATATTGATTTGTCATCATATGAACCTGTGCAGGTGTGATTTTGGTCATAATCACTAGACAGATAAATAAAGCACTTATAAAAAATATTGTCTTCAAATTTTACGGTTTTGTGTTATTGAAAACTCAGTGGATTAGCCATTGTAATTTTTGTCTACAAATTTCAAAGGTCAAATTTAAAGGGTATGGTACTTCATCTTTGCATGTAAAGGTGTACAATTTAGGTGTGATTTTCAAGGTCAACTTTTTTAAATGTTTAACAAAAATATTTAACGATGGCAAAAACAAGACAAGCGTTGGCCCCCGTATGCGGTGCTCTTGTTTTCTTTTCTTTATTTAGTCTTATATAGAAAAGATGTTTTTGATGATTTTGAAAACATGTTTATGATGTTTTTATGATCTATTTTAGTGGAGTCACTGGCATTTGATCTGGATAATCTCATACAAAAAACCTAACCAAAGGAAACCGGATCTGGATAATCTCATACAGAAAACCTATCCCAAAGAAACCAGATCTGGATAATTTCATACAGAAAACCTAACCCAAGGAAACCAGATCTGGGTAATCTCATACAGAAAACCTAACCCAAGGAAACCAGATCTGGGTTATCTCATACAGAAAACCTAACCCAAGGAAACCAGATCTGGATAATCTCATACAGAAAACCTAACCCAAGGAAACCAGATCTGGATAATCTCATATAGAAAACCTAACCAAAGGAAACCAGATCTGGGTAATCTCATACAGAAAACCTAACCCAAGGAAACCAGATCTGGATAATCTCATACAGAAAACCTAACCCAAGGAAACCAGATCTGGATAATCTCATACAGAAAACCTAACCCAAGGAAACCAGATCTGGGTAATCTCATACAGAAAACCTAGCCCAAGGAAACCAGATCTGGATAATCTCATACAGAAAACCTAACCAAAGGAAACCAGATTTCAGATAAGGAAATATTGCAGATGTAGGAGCCAGGCTCATTTGAGGGATTCACCTGAAGGTTCCTGGTTTTAAGACAGGTCAAGCCTGTATGTGATTTTATCAAAAATGATCTACTCTGATAAGATGTAGAAATGTTCCAGTCACATGTGAAGATATTATCCTAACTTGGCATTGGTCTAACAAAGATGAACAAGGTCAGTCAGGCACACCTCGGTAAAAATACTAAGAGTTGTGAAGATAATAAGGGGTTACCAACATTGAGCAACATCAGGATGCTGATGCTGAAGACGGGGTATGACTGCTCCGACACCTCCCGATCAACGACGCTGAAAATGCATAGTCTCTGGTGTTCTGTGTAGAAGTAATCTCTTATTTTCAAGAACTTGTTTTCCATTCTACATAAGGATAAATGATATCAAGTCCATGGTTATGGTTTACAGTCATGTACCATGTGAGAGCTCAAGAAAATGTCTGGTGCCACCAGTACAGTACCAGTAAACTTATAGACTTGTGTGTACCTCACATACTGATCAGGGTTTATACTGTTCAGCACATTTATAACCTTATAATTTAATGTATGTACATGTGTACATATTATTATCATAACACTCATGTTTGGTTATTACAGTATATGTGATTGATAGTTCCTCTTTACATGCCGATCATGTATACATGTATTGAGACAATGTCAAGTTGAATTTAAGATTGAGTTTATTTGTTTCTACTGTATATATTGGTTTTATTTATTATCTGATGAAATATGTGTAAATGGTGATGAATGTAGAGTTAGAAAACACATGTACTAAAATGTGGATTAAAAGAAAAATATTTCATGCGTGTATACGTCTTGGTTTTGAAATCTATATTTCTCAAGCCACAAAGTACTGCAAATTATGATATTTTGGTAGTTTTAAAGCACCTCATTTTTTTTTTGGACATATTTTGGTGAAAGCAGAGCAGTAGGTGCCATAAATTTGGTCAAAACCATATATCCTTCATTATCTAGAACCTTCATTACTTGAGTAAGTCATCTTATCTGATATACCAAAGAAATGCTAGATCAGGATGAAATGATTTTCAGCCTATAAAAGTAGCTGTCTTTCCTGCAACTGCAAATGCATTAAAAAGCAAACAAGAAATTACTAAGACACTGGGGAAAAACCAAGTCACACACATTCTGCCACAGTGAATCTATAGCAGGTTCTCACCAGACAGCAAATATTAGTTGTACCACAAACACCAAGTGCAACTGTTCTTTTATTAACCTGTAAGCTGTCATTTAGTAAAAATGTGAAGGCAACTCTAAGAATTACCAATACACTGGGGCAAAACCTAGTAAAACCTGCTACACTATACTTAAAAAGTGTATTTGATGTACTTTCCTTGGTGAAGCAATGTTTAATGTGTCTGTAACAAAAAATATCCTGAAATAAAAAATATCCTCATATGTTGCGCCTTCTGTGTGGTCAACAATGGTTGGGCTGTACAGTGTAATCGCCGAAATCCGAACACCTGTGGGACCGGCCAAAAAGTTCGGATTTTGGAAGTTTTCCGAATTCAGAAGTCTGGAATGAATTGGACCAGTACATATGTACTGATGTTTTTTAATGGTTGTGAAGAGTGTCATTCTTGTTTATATGTGTAACAGTGTTTGTAACAAACTGTTTATTGTTTGCTAAGTGTAATTATCATCAAATTCTTTGAAGCTTTACCTTATATATATTTATATTTTGTTTGCAAAACGATTATGTTAATGTGATTTCCCATAATCAATTATCTTCTCTTTCTCTCTCCCTGCCTCCCTCTTTCTTTTCTCTCTACTTGCCTTTTATTTCCCTCTCTTTCTCTATTTGCCATTTTTATGTCAAAATGGGTTATGTTGATTCCGAACATTATTTGTCTTTTTTTTTTCCTTCTTTCTCTTAACTTTAATTTGTCTCTCTCAAGCAAGAAGTAAATGAAGACATTGTAACCTAATTAATTATGCTTCTAACAAAACTGCAATTACACTTTAACTGTTAAAGATGTTTGTTGCAAAAAATACCAATTAATCCACCTATCACCACTTTGATAATTTACAATGTGACACTATCTAATTGCCTATGTATTCGCCAGCACAAACATCTTGTGATTCTTACATGTCAATATAAAAGACAGATTGTGATTCTAACGTGTTTCAAAATAACAATCACCGTTGATTAACAAACAGTCGATCAGGGAGAAAATGAGGGGAGAAATTGTTGCAGGGCTTAAGATTTCCGATCTGATTACCTGTCAAGCTTATAGTACTGTCCGGATTTCAGAGGTATAAAGCGTTGATATAACCCTATATATACGAAATAATTGTGCAGAATTTAGAAGTTCCGGAATTCAAAAGTATTATTTACATATACTGGGTAAACAGAACGGGAAATTTCGGGATCAAGAAAATTGTCTGGATTTCACTAGTTTCCGGATTTTAGAGGGTCCAGATTTCAGAGGATATATTGTATTCCATTCTGTGATGTTGTGAAACCATGTCATGCATACCTCTCTGTGTTTGACACATTTTGTTTAATAGAGCATTGATAGGCAGATTCAAGATAGCTAGTGCAGTCAGACCTGTCTTAAATGGTTAGTCAAGGAAACAAGAGAGAATGACCACTTAACAGAGGTTGTTGCTAAATGAAGGTTAAGTATATAACAAAATATCAAAGCTGACCTGTGACCCAGATATGCAATGGACCGGAACCATTTGAAAACTTTGGTAGAGCTTCACCCAAGGAACTTTCCTGTATAGTTTTTATCAAAATTGGCCCAGTGGTAAGGGAGGAAATGTCGTTTAAAGAAAAATATTGATGCTTGACGGACGCTGGACAAAAGGAGATCACAATAGCTAACCATGAGCATGTTGTGCTCAGGTGAGCTAAAAAAAAAAAAAAAAAAGGGCATTAAAATGATTTCATTTCTAAACCCTACAAGAGCAGATTAATATTTTCAAAACATTTTACATTGTATCACGATTTGCAACTTGTAATTAATTCTGTAAGTTAACAGGTGAAAACACAAAAGCAATCTCCATTTTGCCAGGACCATACAAAAACTACCGCAAAACTATGAAATTATACATGTATTTTTCTTAACAAAAGAAATTATAACAGAAAGAATTCCTCTAGTTTTTCAGAGTCAATTCATTGTTATAAAGGCTTTAAGAAAAAGTAAATAAAAACATACCTTATCATGTTTGTTTTTATGCCCCCACCAAAAAAAAAGGGGGGGGGGGGCATAGATTTGCCTTTGTCCATCTGTCTTTCCATCCCAAAACTTTGTGACACACAGAACTCCAAAAGTATTTGTACTACAGACTTGAAACTTCATGGAAATATTATTCAGGACATTAACTTGCACACCTGGGTATTTCATCGAACCATTGTTGATGTTTACAGAGTTTGCTTGTGACGCACGCAACTCTGAATGTATTTGTGCTACAGACTATAAATTTCACAGATATATTATTCAGGACATGACTGGTGTACCTGGGTGTTGGCCTTTGTTTTGGAAAATGCAACAGGTGGGGGCATCTGTGTCCTCTGGACACATTTCTAGTTTTAACTAAGACTTGCCGTTTTATTGAAATTTCAGCCAAATTTGCATAAAACACTAAAATGTGACATTTTGGACCTTCAACAGTAGACAAATATGCTTTACATGTTATCTTTAAAACATATGAATATTAAAATATGGGTTTTCCTTTTTCATTCTACTAAAATGAGAATTTCAAAACAAAATGTTAAAACTAAAAGTCTTTGTTAACAGAAACACTCCTGGTGAAAATGACCTTGCATATACTCTGTGGAAAACACACTACAAATGTTACTTTTTTTTCATTGTCGGATACATCAGCACTTTTTCACCATATGAAGTGATGAAGGACAGCATACCAATCTTTTTTATGTATCAGTAAGTCCACTTCTTGAAACAGTTTGCCCACCCACCTGTTTTGAATGTATGATTGCTACCTTCAATTCTGTGTATTACAATTTAGCAATTGCCCTTCTATGCAATTGCATGAACAAGTCAAGACGAGTATGTATCATTTAACAGGAGTTTTCCTGATATGCTTTATTTACATATTCATAATGAGGATGAAATTTATCATGAATTCAAAACAATGATATCGGCATGAATGAGAACAGTTTTATCTTGCAATGAAATTCTTTATAATCAATTATGCTAGTAATTGACAAGAATTGGTGTAGAATTACAATGAAATTCTACAGTGTAAATCACCAGGAATAATTTACAGTGTTTTGTGGCTATTTGTACTCTTTTTTTCTAACAGGAACACAAAATCTATACAAATGTTTATATTTTTAAAATGAGTATATACACATGTATACAACATAACACCAATATTGCAACAAAAGTTGTTTTTTCAAGTTGGAACTGGCAGAGATTCAGCCACCAAGGGTAAGAGTTCATCAGCTTTAAGGCGCCAGTTTCGAATATCTTTGGACACCTTACACCACTGTTCTCCATGCCTAGGTTCACAAGTTGTACAGCGCCTGCGGATTTGCTGCTGCGTGTCCTGCAATAGAAAAAATAGTATCAAAATGCATCTTTCTGGTACATTATCCTGGTATCAAGAAACATCATTTTGCTATCAATGGACAATTTTCCAATATCAAGGGACATTACTCTGATAACAAGGGACAATTTTTAGCTCACCAGAGCACAATGTGCTCAAAGTGAGCTATTAAGATCACCCTGCATCTGTTGTGCATTGTTCGTCGTCAATGTTGGGTAGAAATTGATGGAACTTGGCATGAATGATCCTTGGGTGACCCTTAACAAAAGTTGCTAAAAGAAACTTGATCCATGTAGAACTCTTGTTGCTATGGCAACCAACACAATTTTATTAAAAAAAAAAATCTTCTGAAACCATTGGTCTGAATTTAAATGCCAAAGGACAATTTTGCCCCTTTAAGTTCTCTTGTCTAATATCATGGGACATACCCTGGTATCAAGGGCCATTACTCTGATACCACAGGACTTTTCCAAAGATCAAGGGATATTATTCATGTATCAAAGGACATATTTCTGATTTTCTTATATCAAGGGACATTACTCTGGTATCAAGGGAATCAAAGGGCATTTTTCTTATATCAAGGGGCATTACTCTGGTATCAATGGACATTTTTCTTATATCAAGGGACATTACTGTGGCATCTGTTTGACATGCTGAATTTGGATCAAAAATTATAGCAGCATGCAACCTCCTCTTTAAGTCACTCATTTGTACTATGTATCAGTTTTATGTTTTTTTGCTACCTTTTCACTTTATATATCAGCCTTGCTACTTATTTGCACAAGACCTGAAATTATTATGGATTTTTTTTTTTGGAGCTTTTTTCATATAAAATAGGTCAAAAGTGACAGTCACAAGGTCAACTGTATACATTGTAATGTAAAGGTTCATCTACATAAGGAAATGTCCAAATATTGAAACAATCCAAAGAAGGACATAGAAGTTATAGCAGATTTTTTAAAAAAAAAGGTCAACCTAAGCAGACACCAACAGCTTGCCCGGACATCATCAATTTAAAGGATGTGCAATAGAATTTTTCATTAAGAAAAAATGGTCAGAATGTTTGTCTCCATAAAATCTTGGACAAGTTAAAATTTTGGTCATGTGGGGTCATAAAGTAGGTAACCAGGTCAAATCTTAGAAAAACCTTGTTAACACTCTAGAGGCCACATTTTTGGCCCAATCTTCATGAAACTTGGTCAAAATGTTTGCCTCCATAAAACCTTGGACAAGTTTGAATTTGGGTCATGTGGGGTCAAAAAGTAGGTCACCAGGTCAAATCTTAGAAAAACCTTGTTAACAGTCTAGAGGCCACATTTTCGGCCCAATCTTCATGAAACTCAGTCAGGATGCTTGTCCTCATAGAATCTTGGACAAGTTAGATTTTGGGTCATGTGGGGTCAAAAAGTAGGTCACAAGGTCAAATCTTAGAAAAACCTTGTTAACACTCCAGAGGCCACATTTTTGGCTCAATCTTTATGAAATTTGGTCAGAATGTTTGTCTCCATTAAATCTTGGACAAGTTGGAATTTAAGTCATGTAGGGTCAAACAGTAGGTCGGGAGGTCTAATCTTAGAAAAACCTGTTAACACTCTATTGGCCACATTTTTGGCCAAATCTTCATGAAACTTGGTCAGAATGTTTGTCTCCATAAAATCTTGGTTAAGGCTGAATTTGGGTCATGTGGGGTCAAAAAGTAGGTCACCAGGTCAAACTTAGAAAAACCTTGTGAACACCCAAGAGGCCACATTTTTGGCCCATTCTTCATGAAACTTGGTCTGAATGTCTGTTTCTAAATCATCTTGGACAAGTTTGAAGTTGGGACATGTGGGGTCAAAAAGTAGGTTAATATGTAAAATGCAACATGTGTTGCTCATTTATAATCAGGTGAGCGATTCAGGGCCATCATGGCCCTCTCGTTTGGAAATAAATTTGACTGAGATGGAATTTTTTACTGAAAAAAAAAACTGCAAAATTGCATTTTTGAAATATTTTAAATGTGATATGAAATTTGGAAAAAAAATTGAGACTGATTTTTTCATTAAAAAAAAAAAGGGAGGAAATCCAAGAATTGTAATTTTGAAATTTGGAAAGAAATTTGGTTGATTGACTAAGTGAATAGAAATGAAACATAAGTAAGCATCCAGCTCTCTACCTCATCTCCATGCATCAGCTCAAACTTGTAGAAGTTTGCCCAAGCATCTCCAAGATCAGGATCAATCTTCACTGTACGATTAAACCACTCTCTAGCTTTGGCGATCTTCCTTTCTGACCAGAACATCCTAAATATAAAGAAAGCAAACAATGCAATACCCATTTTGTGAAGCAAGTAAGTTTTTCCTATGAAATTTACACACGAGTTTCATGTTGTACCAGTGATAAATGCAAAATGACATGGATGAAATATTCTGCTAGATACATAATTTTGCATACATAAATTACCTTTCTAATACCCTGCTCTTCCTTAAACATTTATTAATAAGTAAAACATATTTGTATAATAGTAATGGATTCATTTCAAACTGTGCTGTGTACATTTACTTACTGAACACTAACTTTAGTAGATAATTACATTGTACAGATTAAATTAACCACTAACACATCAAAACAATATCAAATAAAAAAGAGAGAAAAAATCAGAATAATTTTTATTTTTCACCATTCTGATTAATACCTTACATGAAACAAAACATAAGACACTTTGAATGGAAAGCATTGACACCTATACAGTGCTTATTCTGACCCTACATTTACCTTATATCAAAGATAGTCCCTAATAATTGCTATTATTTCTTCTTTCTTGAGAAAATCTGAATTGTCCTGAATTGAAAATTTTAATGACAATATAATGCTTATTATACTTCTATTTTTGGTATCAAATTTAAAATTATTTCTACATTGTTGCTTCACAGATAATCATATTACATACGTGCAACAAATTAAAAAAATCAAGATATTTTTTTAATACATGTACTTACTTAGATGCAGCCAGAAGAACGTGAGGGTCATGTTCACAGCGTCGTAGAGCATCCACCGACTTTGTCTTCCGCTGGGGGCGTGGCTCCATGAATATTGCCTGCGACCACAATACTCCAGAGTTGGAACACTCCTGCAGAGCTGGAAAACATCATACAACTGACATCAAGCTAAAATCAACATATCCATAAGTCAAAAAAGTTACCTCTCACTGTCAGAATAGTTACCTCTCACTGTCAGAATAGAAGATAGAGGATCTGACATGTGTCTTCAAATCAAGTCACAGATTGTTCAATAGCTATGCTGTGATATTGGTATTAATGGCTGACTTGGTTTACATACAAAGAGGAATTCAGCATTTTTGATATCGTTTGTTAACGTTAGTCAATTGCATAATTGTATACTCTATTTCTTCCGGTACATTATGTTTCATAGAATAATCAATGACTTGTTAAAGTGTATAAAAAGCTACAGTAGAACTTTGATAAAGTGAAGTTGAAGGGACTAATCCAAAAAGCTTGAGACATCGTGACTTCAAGTTATGTATGAGCTATATCAATGGTCAAACTGTCAAGTCTTTGAACCATAGATAAGGCTTCATTGCATCAATTTTCGGTCCTAAATGTGATTTTAAACAAATTTACAGTCGAACCCTGGTTACTCCACCTCTCATTCAAATATCCAACGTCATTCGAAATACTTTGTTGGTCCCGATCACTCTCCTTCTTATTTCTATATTAAAATATCTGAGTATTCAATTTTGTGCCATTCGAATACCTGGCCTCATCCGATTTTTTCGGCCATGTCGATCAATTCGTATGATTTTCGCCCCTCCTTATCAGAAGTCACTTACGAGCATTAATTACCGGCGACATTTTGAAAACAAACAATGGAAAGGCGCAAACGTCAATTAGTTACTGAAATGGGTGGAGACGGCAACTTACAGTTTGCATAAGTTGTTAATTGATTGGATGTTTGTCCAGTTCAATCATAAAGGTGACGATTGTAGTATTTCGGATACGCTGGTAAAGGAAATTTTAAACAAGTGTAACAAGCAGACCATGATTAAATCGTTTTTCGAGACAACGTTGACGTAACGTTGATACATGTAGTTACTTGTGGTTTGGTCAGACATGATGAATGTTCATATATGTATTGAAGTAAGCATATATGCAGAAAAAAGATGAACGTTGGTAAATCAAATATTAATTATCCATTCCTTTTTTCAAGACGGCGTTGATATTGGGCACATGTTGTTGCTTGTGATTTAGTCAGACCTGATAAATGTACATGTATGTATGTATCTTTGTTATTGACATATGCATTGATTATCTTTGTATCAAAATCATTTATGCATAAGAAGATGGAAGTTGTAAAATAAAAGTTAATTATCTATAGTCGTTTTCATTTACATTACTTAATCATAACATTTTAAAAAGTGTACATTATAAATTACATTCACTGCATGAAAAAAGTGGGTGTGATGGGCTTTTGTTCCACAGATTGACATGATTTGGGTTATTCGAATACATGCCTTACTCGAATAAAACGCTGATCCCCGGGATTTCAAATAGCCAGGGTTCGACTGTAGATACATTTATTACTGAATATGAAGCAGATATCCCATTGTTTTCAGATGTGTTCGAAACAAAACCTGAAGATATTTTTCTATGAAAACATATGTATTTATATGCAAGATATGCAAACAACCCAAAACGTTGCTGATGAAATTCAAATATAAAACAGTATTAAGTACAGAGTGGATAATGAACTGATGTGTCTGATATCCTGATGCCCGGGTTGTGTACCGGGTCCTTCACTAACCAGCACGTTATAATCAGCGGAAGTATCCATGACAGAAACAAATTCAAATGATTACACAGGAGTATAAATACAGACGATACGGAACATAGAGTGATGACAAAGCATTGTCTTCACACACAGGAAAGCCTAAGCATTTTCAAATAGTTTGGCTTATAATATTGCAGTTGATAGTTTCTAAAGTCTAATTTCTCGGGCAAAGAATCTGAATAGGTTCTGGGCTCCCTTAGAGGAAGCTCTGTCCTCCTACACACATGAAGAACCACACAGGTTTGTTTGTAAGCAGTTGACCTGGTCATAAATAGGAAATAATCCCTTAACAAAAAGTGATGGTGTAGGTTAAAATTTTCACTGGAAAGCTGCATGAAAATGTCACAAAAAGCCTTTCATTATGAATTTGTTGATCAATGGAATAGGGTCATAAAAGTTGTGATTTAACATCCCTGGTTTAAGAGATCTAATAGTATGACTGAATCTTTAACATTTACTTATACTAGTAAGCCTAGGAGTTTCAATTCTAAAAACTGATACAAATGTAATAAAAATAAATGTTTGTTCCCCCCCCCCCCCAAAAAAAAAAGTGTGATGTATAAGACACATGACAAAAATCATATGGTTTCACTGTGGTGGAAGGTTGTGCAGATTTATCCAAATCTGACTAGGACTAGCAAACTGAGCGGTCACCCTTTCTTACAAACATAATCAAGGAGGTTTCACTTGACATAAGTTTCCTTGATTTATTTGCATTCTGACTGAAGTAACCAGGACACCATGCCTACCTTTAGCCATAAGGTTTTGGGCTATATTCCTCATCCCTCCACGATTCTCTAGTCTCACTGCTTCCAACCAAAGCTCTGCATTTTGTGGATTCTTCAGTCGGGCTTTCTCTAAGATAGACCGAGCCTTGATCAGCTGGCCTGTTCTTTCCTCCAGTCGAGACAGTAGCAACCACAGTGGGATAGAATTGGGACATTTCTTCAACTGAAATATGGACATTCTAATTCCAACTCATTTACTTAACACTGATTGGGGAAGCAAGTTCTTATAACTTCTATTATTCCTGAGTTGGACCATTACTTTGCGCCTGAGCAGGCTATGAAAAAAATTCTTGCCCCTAACAGGGTTTGAACCTACCAAGTATGACCTAAACCCTAGAGCTGAGCCTTGAGTCAAGTAAGAGCCTATAAGCAAATTGGCATTGATTTTTTAACCTCTGACCTCAGACTATGATCTTGACCTTTAAGCTAGCAGTCCGGTTCTTGCGGGCAACACTCCATCTTTATAAGGCAAAGATTTGTGCCAAATGATTAAAAACTCCACTCATCCTTTGTCAGATTAGAGCTCGGACACATTTTGGGTCTGATGGACTGACGGACCAAGTGATTCCTATATAGCTCTCTCCACCAAATTTTACAAGACCAGCTTACAGCTGGCTATCAATTTCAGTTTTTTCTAATTTTAGTAACAGTAGCCTTGACCTTGATCCCACTCGTGTCAAACAAAGATTCCTTTTGAGACATATGAAAAGTAAAATTAGCGGCACTTGCAATATTTAAGCTTACATGGACAAAATGAGAAGTGTGATTCTAGTGTGTCCTCCACTTCACAAAGGACAACAGGAATACAATAAAGTTTCTGCCTCACTACCTACCCCCTTGTTATAAGCATCCCGTGCAGCCTCTGTGTTCTTCTCCTGCTCCTCTATTTGGCCCCGCATCATCCACAACTTAAATAAGACAAAATTATTATTATTATTATTATTTTATTTTATTTTAGTGCAATTGCAAAACAAATGTTACTAACTTTTGATGGTACAGATGGTGCTATAGTGGTTGTCAGTGTGGGAGGATACCAGAGAGAACACCTACAGTGCCCCCTACCCCAGCCCATCCACAACTAAAACAGTTGTTCAAAAATTAAATAGTTTATATCATGATGTACATGCATACCAAATTATATTAAAAACAAGTAACTGGTGTTGTATGCAACACATAAAGTCCCCT
>CM037779.1:44135318-44185318 GCA_021229015.1 Solen grandis | reverse complement strand
CTTATAATAGGAAGATCTTAATGGGGAAAAAAATAGTTGATTTTACTAGTAAATTATTCCATAGGATTGACCATTAAAAGACTGATGAAGACAAGATACAGAACTAATTTTAAATTCATGTGTAAATTGATAACACCACCCCATTACAGTTCTTTGACCAGAACAGGAATTGTACTTGGCTTCAAATACTATCTGTATCTTAGACTAGCTACTGTATTATTCAAATGTAACCAATATGCCAGTAATCCCATGTAAAACCAACAGAGGAGAGAAAGTGTGAGAGAGATACGAGACATTTACGTATACCTTTCCGATCATTTTATTCAAATTTTCTTGTCTCCTTGTCCTTGCTTCCTCTGATGGCATCCTGAAATGTCATTTGATACCGGTAAATTACTGATACAAAGCTTTGTAAAAAGAAACTTAAACTATCACTGAAGGTGATTAATACCCTCACATACTGCTTTGACAAAGAAGAAGACTGAAGCATTGTACAAAAGCTCATTACAAAAATAGACAAAGGAAGATAAATAAACAAGAGGCCCATAGGGCCTAAAATCGCTCACCTGAGTACCACTGCTCTATATGCAACCTAGTATACATGTATCATACTGATATACATGTTTCTCAGGAACTTGACAGTTTTTCTTACCCATTTTAGCATAGTATGAAAAACAGTGATCATGAGATTCAGTGTGTACTGCTGATTGAAAATGGACAAAAAGAGAGATGGGCCTTAACTTTTCCCTCATTTAAAATCTATTTTGACATAATCCTGATCTGCAAAAGCCCACTTAAACCTTTCCAATTTAATGTAAAATCCATCCCCAGACACATTAGGAGCACAAAACAGCATAAAACTTGATCAGCCATGCGAAAGTAACAGTTGGGCTTGCAGGCTGATTAGTTTTATCTACTCACATTAGGTACAATATTTTAAGATCTCTATAGGAAAAGGGTAATTATTAAAAATATGTTGCAATTTATTACAAAGTGTTTTAATCATTCGTTGTGGTTTTAAGAGGTATTGTAATCCCTGTGTACTGGAACACTGACATGACCAAATGTAAAGGCAGACAATCTGCATATTCACCCCCCCCCCTCCACATTCACTTAAATGATGATGTTGATGCTGCTGTGATTAGATGTATCAATAACCATATATCTCTATCAGGTGGCTTGTGTAAAACTATCCTATATCTCATATACATAGTAGCAGGTATGTAGTTTTGCATAAATCAGTGGGCAACACAGTCCAGAAATTGACCTCTGCAGTAGGTCAGACTAAGCTATTTGAATGTATTTGTTAATGTTATCTTCCACCTCTGCAAGTATGGAATCACCAAATGACCTATCAGACTAGTGGACAATCTCATCTAAGGGTACAATTTATTTTTTTGTTTCTAGCTGGTTTTCTCTCTCTCTCTCTCTCTGTTAGACTTCTCTCTCTTTAATAAGTGGCCTTGTAATTTAATGTAACTTTTTGCATTTTATTAAGCTACCAAGACATATTTCTTGTTTTGTTTATGAGCTGATGCATTCTTTTTATGCATAAATGTAACAAAATATCACACTTAAAAATATTCAACTTCTGTAAATCTGATCTGTAAAGGATCAACTTTTGGAGAGGTAGCCTGAACTGCAGAAAAGAGGCCCATGATGGCCCTAAATTGCTCATCTGAGATAAATAGGTTGACCCAAGGAACATCTGTACCAATTTATTTTAAAATCTGGCCAGTAGTTTTGAAGAAGATGATTTTTAAAGTTTTCATATTTTTTTCTTTTTGTTGCCATGGCAACCAGAGTTCTACATGGATCAAGTTTATTTTAGCAACTTTTGTGAAGGTTGACCCAAGGATCATCCCTGCCAAGTTTAATCAAATTCTGTCCAGTGGTTTCAGAGGAGATGTTGTTTAAAGGTTTCTCTATATACATATAAGGCAAATAAGCCCCGCCCCTGGCGGCCATGTTTTTTTTTACGGATCGGAATAATTTTAGCAACTTTGGTAGAGGTTGACCCAAGGAACATCTGTACCAATTTATTTTAAAATCTGGCCAGTAGTTTTGAAGAAGATGATTTTTAAAGTTTTCATTTTTTTTTCTTTTTGTTGCCATGGCAACCAGAGTTCTACATGGATCAAGTTTATTTTAGCAAATTTGTGAAGGTTGGCCCAAGGATCATCCCTGCCAAGTTTAATCAAATTCTGTCTAGTGGTTTCAGAGGAGATGTTGTTTAAAGGTTTCTCTTATACATATAAGCAATAGCCCCCTGGTGCCATGTTTTTACGATCGAAATTTAGCAACTTTGTAAGGGGTTGATCCCATGAAACATCTGATACCAAATTATTTGAAATCTGCAGATTTTAGGAGATGATTTTTAAGTTTCAAATTATTTTTCTTTTGTGCCATGCAACCAGAGTCTCATGGATCAACTTATTTTAGCACTTTGTAGAGCTCACCCAGGAAATTCCTGCCAAGTTTCATAAAATTCTGTCCAGCGGTTTCAGAGAGATGTCGTTTAAAGCAAATTGTTGACGACGGACGACGCACGACGACGGACGCCGGACGAAGGGCGATCACAAAAGCTCACCTTGAGCACTTTGTGCTCAGGTGAGCTAAAAAGGACCAGGGAGAAATATGGTTCTTAGCCACTGAACTTCTAGTCACTACCATTTATCAATATGTTTTAAGTTCTTCTTCACATTAAAATTCATTATAAAATCAAACAAAGGGAGTTAATTCTACTTACAATGTATCTATATTTTAAGTTGCAACTTAATCCCTTTAATAGTAATAAAATTTTGCTCCGGACAAATTTTCATTTAGAGAAATAAAACAAGAGCCTTCATAAATTTTACAACTTAGTAGGGATGATTTCTGAATGAGACTATACAGCATCATGATCCATTTACCAAAAACTCTCTTAAATAAACTGCATTTTAAATTCTCAAAAAAAAAAATGTATGTATCACTACTGATGGTGATTATGGTGACACATGGAAGGATTGAAGGGAGGTAACTTAAGTACCCAGAAACACCCATATATTTATACAGGTGGCCACCAAGTTCCCTAAAGAACATAAACTGGCTGTACGTGAGATGTGGTGTATCACCAGTGAACTCTGAGGTCCCAATCAAGCTATCCTCACCTTCTCATGTCCTGTTGAAGGTCTAGCTCAAAATGCAGCTGGGCCAGTTGCTCTTGCTTCTCACGGATCTCATTCATTTTTTCAAACATGTCTGTACCACCTGTTACAAGCAAATGATACATTTCATATATCCTCAGAAACTTAAAATCAGGGACTGGAATTTTATTTGGACCTGAACGATGTAAAACCAGTATGATATTTCTTGAACTGTGAAAGTCCTCAAAGTAAATATCCAGTAATTTTTGCCATGACTCTTAATTCTTCAAGCATATCATGATTCTGGGATTTCCATTGTGAGAACTTAATTTGAGACTAGTTTCACTCTCACCCCTCCTTATATAATAATATAAATGAATGTACATATAACAAAATATATATATAAACAATTAAACACAAATATGCTAAAAATCATTACAGTTAAATTTAAAATATTTTCTTTCAAAATGGATTTCTGTAACAGTTCTTTAACATTTACCTCATGAATATTCATGTACAAATAAATGATTTCTTGAATATTAATTGACTGATCTTTTAATGTTTTATGAAATAATTATTTTCTTTGCCACAGATGACTGTGTAGAAACTGATCTACAATATTGTATGAGCAAAGAGAGGAGACCATTAATCTGCTCTGTTTGCCAATTTATCGAAATGAGCCTATATAAAATAAAGGGTTAAAATTATTCATTTCAGATCTTAGTCGATGACTAACACTAATGGACCATCCTTTTAAAGCTATATACTAGCACAGTCAAGACTTAACTAAAAAAAAAAAGACTTACCAAAAGCTTGCAATTTGCCAGAATGGAAGTCCTCTAACAACTGGAGAAGGCCTTGTTCCATGACCCGTACATCAGCAACATTTGTGAGGAAGGAATGTTCCATACATGGTCTTCTTTCAATAACAGGAGGGGAGCAGGCACGACCTGAAACAATTGTTTGTCTTTGAGATGACCAGTTTTCAAAACATTCATGTGATATACCACATGTATTGTAACAAAAAACATAATAATTGTAAAGTGACCAAGTCATCCATTATTATATGTTTAAAAATAGCCACAATCATGAACACAATAACAGCTCAAGTCATTTTTATGACCTAAATTGGTTATAGAAAGGTTGGGGTATATTGTCAAGTAAATTGATTTCTTTACCAAATTGCAACTGCTCAATGGTATTCACTTTGTAACAATTTCTAATAGTGATTGATAATTTTCCTTTGCAGAAGCCAGTTATTTTATGTCATATGCTCAGAACTTTGTAGAGTGTATGGGTAGAAAAGTCCAGTTACTTCTGTGTTGCTAGCATTTACGTTGATCATAGGTTCCAGATCCACAATGGGACACATTTTGCTGGTGCTTACTTCAAATGTATTATAAGTAAAATCACTTTGTAACAATTTCTAATAGTGTTGATAATTTTGTTTTGCTAGGAAAGGTGGTACATTTATAATAACTGTAACTCTTAATACACATTTGTATCTAAGTACCCTCCAAAGTGGTTCTCTTTGAATTAATAAGTTGTTTCCTAGTCGTGTTGCCCTTTTTCAGTCCTCTATAATGGCTGCAAGTAGTGTGTGTATCTTATGTGACTCTATTATATGTACATCAATTACTTTTGTACTGAACTAACAGTTATTCATATGTTATATATTTTATTTCCAAAAGAGGAAAATATTTCATAAACAAAAGAGACAAGTATTTTTAAAAAAACATCTTACATAAATTATCTTAGTCATGACTGAACATATGAAATAAAATTGACAGATTTTAAGTGTGTAGTGATATAGTTCAAGTATAACTGGGTCTGCCTTTGCAGTAACTGTTGATTTAGCTTTTTGAGCAATGTGGTTACTTTCTACTCCCAACTTGCTAAATTAAGCAACATTGCTTAGGGTCAGTCATTCAATGGGTGACTGCAAGTTTCACTTTAATTTACAGTGGTAAAATTGCAGGCCTGTCTCTGGCTCTCATTATCCTGACACTGGGTAACAAGTCCTGGAACTACCCATATATGCTGAGCGCCAAGCAAGGGAGCTATACCAGTACCAGGGATCGAACCCACAACCTCCTGCTCCCAAGCCTGAAGGCAAATGCTCCAACCACTCTACCACCAGGGATGTTAAACATATAGTCACTCAAGCCCTACTAAGTGGACAGAATAATGCGCCCAGTTTGCATAGTCAGTGGTATCAAGCTATTGTTCTGGCAGCAGTCATGTATTTGGGTCTCGCATTACATGCTCCTTTCCAAGATACTAATGCATATTATCAAAGGTCCTAATTCTATGAGAGTCCTAATTCCGATGACATTTTGTTAAGATCTTGTGTCTTGTGATTTTTGATGACATCAAGCAGTCAACCATGTTAATTTATTTCACCACCATCACCACCATTGCCAATTTTGTCAATGCAAATATGCGTAAAAAATAAATATAATAATTTCACAATTTTTGATAATAAAGAACTTTCACTATTACCAAATGAGCTTCATGAAAAAAAAAAAAAATATATATATATATATATATATATCTCAAAGACATGCAAATGAAAAGTTGCTGTCTGCTCTGTTTATTTTTCATTTGTAGTAATGGCTGACCTCAATAATAGTAAAGTTTACATCATGATATGTTATATGACAATATGACATCACCTGATCAAGAACCAAAATGGTGACCATTGTATTTATTTACCTCCGTGTGTTTGAGTGCTATGATTGCTGGATTTGAAATGACTTGTAGAAATGGATGTAAAATGTCACAGTTATATTTAATAGATACCATATTTGTTTCATGCATTTATCCTGTTTCAGTTCATTATGTCATCGGAATATGGACTCTCATGGATAATATATGGCGGCAGCACGATATACCCAAATACACCCAAATATACCCAAATACTCCTGAATTACCCAAATACTGCCCAAATACAGTGTTAAACAGCAAAATATTGATTATTCATTGTGTTATATAATTAAAAGAACATATTCACAGCCTATAACATATATTAAACCCAACCTCCAAAAAAAAATGAGGCGTTTGTAAAACTCAAAAGGTGTCATATACAGAACAGATAGTAATTCCGTTATATGGAAATCGGATCATCGAAAGCTCTTCAAAATGAAAGAAGGAAAATTTTGCCGTTTTGTATATTTGTATTTAATATTTCTAACTTGTTTTAATATTTTCAATTAACTTAACTTTTTATCTATCGTGTTACTTGTCTTTGAAGTAGGGAATATACAGAAGCTTGGGTGAATTTAGAGATTATTTGTCATTTTGTGTAACCGTTTCCTACAAATGGTCCGTATTATTTTAGTAATTAATACATTCTATTTAATTATATCTCAATAAAAATGTGTATACTTCATAATTTATTAATACATGGGCTATTTGAGCTAGTAAAGAAGTTAAACATTAACTGTATTTGGGCACATCAGGGGTATTTGGGAAACCGATTTGTCCGTTAATATATCTATTATGAAATAATAAATAAAACAATATTAAATATTATTAAATTAAATTATTTATTTTAATCACCTAACAGACACATGTGTACACCAAAGATAATAATAACTACTAATTTGGAGCTACAAATGCTTAAATAAGACAGTATTTGGGTAATTCAGGAGTATTTGGGTGTATTTGGGTAAATCGTGCCACCCATATATGGACATTTTACAATGTCTGAAAAAACATGTCAATCGTAATCTACCCTGTATGATACCGATAGCTCTGTATTTTAAAAGCCGTGTACATAGGAATAAAATGTAAATGCTAATTGTAAGGGGATAGCAATAGATGCGTATTAATATATTCATATAATATGGAATATACCTTTTGGCTTCCCTGTCATCTTTTTGTCAAAACCACCGGAACCATCCATCCTGTCCATTTATAAAAAAAAATAAAATCACGATCTAGAAACAGCGGAAATCAAAGCGTATGACAATAATGCATCATTATGGAACTGTATTTATTCTACTTATATATATCATATACAATATTCAAAACGGTAAAGTTTACGAATGCGAACTCTCTAATTGTCAAGAAAATGCCCAACAGAGTTGTGTGTTTTTTTTGACAGACAACCGGAAGTTGATTATTCGTGTGTGTGTGTGTGTGTGTGTGTGTGTGGCGGTGTAGAGGTAAAATTCATTTCGAATAGTTTGTCCGATGATTGCGATGTAGTGAAGAAATGATAATTTTAATGATTTTTCCGTTTCAACTTCCTTCTTTCTGTCGTCATCTTTCGGCCTTTTCCTTCATGATTTCATTGTGTCTTTGCTTGTTTTCCCTTTTCTTCTTTTTCAAATTTTTTTTTTGTTAATTTATTTTACTTTTTGTATACTGGCATTGATATTTTCTTCCATATATATTTTTTCTAGGCTCTAAAATCCATTGATTACATAATCTTTGTGCTGTCTAGAGGAAATCCCCATCGTGGGCCCCAATACTGAACCTTCCGCATAACCACCTGACCAGCCCGACTCCACTTGTCCTATGGATGCTGCTGTTAATGTGTGGGTAATCCGAATCGGCAGTCATCCATGACCGTGTGATACGCATGTGTTGATTGTTGTTGTATTGGAGTTTACCGTCGCTGCGATAGTATTTCATTCATATAGCGACGTCCAGCTAATTACACGTGAAGGAAGACCTTGAGTACACAGAGGTACCCGGGTAGAACCACCGACCTACCGCAAGCCAGCTTGAAGGCTTCCTCACATGAAAAATCGGAAGTCCCTACCGGGATTCGAACCCACAGAGATGAGGGGCTGAGAGATTTACAAACGACTGTAACCGCTCGGCCACGGCGGCCCCCATGTTGATTGTACTGTGTATGCAAATTGAATGACGCGTTCACTGATTAATACCTACGGACAGCTGCCGAGCGATCTTATAATTGAAGAAAATAGGCAAATTACAAAAACTTTATATCAGTTAAATTACCGTATTCTAGACAGATGCAGTTTAAATAATAGCATAAAACAATCGATAAGTATAAAATTAGCCACTAAAAACAACAATAACTTAGTTGGGCATTAAAATGTAAATTGCCATATTTTCACTAGAACCCAAAGGAATTATTTTTAAAAAATAACTTTGACTAAATCTAATCACGAAATTTTTAATTCACTTTTCTTTTTTAAATCTTGAATTAAAAGCGGTTGTGAACTTTCAGGTATGAAAAATTTCGAAAAAGTTAAAAGAGCATTTTTTTTTTTGGTTATAAGCAAAATAAAAATCTTAGTTTTCTGCAGAGAAGATGCATACCTATCGCTAGCCATGGAAATTTAACTTAATCAGAAATGAGCTGTGTTTCTAAATGTCATCAGTTTTACCATTCTTACACAACTTTTTAAGTATTATTTTTACGAAACAATTAAATTCTTCTTAACTAACTCCTCTAAATATATTTCAAGTATTAAGGGGCCCACACCTTCTGCAAACGTTCTTCCCTTAAACGTGCGCCTAAAGCTTTTTTTCTGGGAATCTCTGTGTAAAGACGGCTTCCAGATTGACTCTAAAACAGTCAAGATTAATAAGTTCGAACCTCTTCCACATTTTTGACAAATTAATTCTAGATGTCTTACGTGAAAATTGATTTTTTTTCTTAGTCTTAAAATGACTGTCTTTTACACTGTTGAGTCCAAAACTGATGATTATTCAATGCAATCACTAATTGATAGTGTACACAAGTCACTTTATTGGAGGGGGTCCAGGAAACCCTTATTAAATATTTTATTTATTTTTGATCGGGGCCTGTAAATACAACTGTAATTAAATACGATTGAAAAAAATTTCCCAATGTGTCCCCGATGTTTTATCGGGAAAACAGGCCGGGGAAACATCCGCGGAGAATCATCGGGTATAGGCATTCACGGAGCTTCCGCGAAATATTTTTTTTCCTCCGAAGAATCCCCGATGCTTCTGTGATGTCTGGCTGAAGTATCAGGGGACATTCGGGGATATTCGGAGACCTTTCTGTGACACATTCCCGATCTTGTGGTTGAATCTCAGAATATTTGCAAAACTAAAAAAAAAAAAAAAGGGGGGGGGGGGTTGAAAAGCGCACTCAGAATTTTTTTTCTGTTTTGGTCAATCTTAGACCGAGACGGTCAAAAATGGTTCGCAAGATCCCCTTATCTATGAGAATATTCCCCCGATGATGTTTCAAACTCGGTGAAACTCCGGGGCACCTTCGCCGATCATCGGAGAAGATCCCCGGTGCTTTTCCGAACATCAGGATTCAAGGTCATTGTACCATAGCCAAAATATCAGAGAACGTTCAACGGACCAGTCCCAAAGCCTAATCATTGTCAATTCTCATGTGACTGCTCAGTCTTTTATGGTTTTTGGCTCAAACATCGGGAGTAGAAAAAATGTGTATTTTCACATCACCGATTATTTTTCCCCGGTGGGACATAGGCATTAGATCCATGGCCCACAGGTTTCAAAAATATATATCGGATTAAAAAAAAAAAACAACGGTAAAAAAATAAAATAATAAAAATAAAAAAAATCATCCTCAGATATCCTTCAGAATGCATCTCCATCATACTAAAACATTTTTTTCCGGGGGAGCATGTCCCCGAAACCCCATAGCACTCACATCAAATTCAGATTTTGCACCCCTCCCCCCTCCCAGCAGAAAAATTCTGGATCCGGACCTGAAACACTACATATATTTTAATAGGACAAAATAATTTACATATTTGAATCGAAATTCACATATACAGAATGATCGAAGCAGGTTAAGCCAGGGTTTCTTTAATACTAAGCCAATGAGAGAAACATGATATACTCGTAGTAAACGATTGACACCTACTGGCGAATTCAAGTAGGCTTGTGTTCAATGACTTGTTAAATGATTTCATCTTTACGTTGGGTTTTTTTCTTCTGAATATACAAGCCTCACACACGCACACGTGTATTATTATAAGATTACATTACGTACACTGCACATAACTTATTTTACCCGAACATCTGTCCTGATGGGAACATTAAATACAAGATGACAACGTTATGTACATTGATGTGGCTGCATTGTTGGCAGACAATAAATGAAAGTCAGGATCAGGAGCGTATCTAGGTGGATTTATACATGTGCTAGGGTGGTGAGAAGGCATCCAGCAAAAATTTGAAAACAATGGTGCTATCTAGTGCATAGTGCATCAACAGTTTAAAGAGCATAAATTGACTATTGAATCCTTTATTCGGGAGATTTTCTCTAAAATAGAGCTTATATATGTATTTGCAAATGTCGGATGGTCGGTCTGTCGATCCATCGGTAGACTATTCGTTTCCAATCAATAACCAGAGAACGCTTGGGCCCATGTTCCGAAAACTTCATGTGGTGATGGTCATGACTAGTAGATGGCCCCTATAGATTTTTAGGGTCATTTGGTCAAAGGTCAAGGTCACAGTGACTTTGAATGTGAAAATCGTTTTCGATCAATAGCCGGAGAACGCATGGGGCCACATTCCTCAAACTTCATAAGATGATTGGTCATGACTAGAATTAAAATGACCCATATTGATTTTGGGGGTCACTTGGTCAAAGGTCAAGTTCAAAGTGACTTCGAATGTGCAAATCGTTCCCGATCAACAACCGGATAACGCTTAGGCCCACATTCTTCAAACTTCATAGGGTGATTGGTCATGACTAGTAGATGACCTCTTATGATTAAGGTGTAACTACTTGGTTAAAGGTCAAGGTCAAAGTGACCTCGATGTGAAAATAAATTCGAAGTGGGAGGGGCATAAAAATGTATCAATGATAGTGTAATGACAGTTTAATTCATTTTAACTTTAAGATATATCTAGATACATTTAGTAACCATATTTATTGAATCAGTAAAGAAATCGTTAAATGTTTACTGCGCGATAGAAACTTAAAAAAAATCTACACGTCTTTATGTTTTTACTTATCAGAATAAGATGATGCGACTGGAATATCAATCGCTGGGATTCCCGCAGAAATGATAAATATAGATAATGGTGTCCTACATATAATGGTCATTCGTCCTTATCAGATACCTAAATGCAATTATGTTACATATGAAATGATAAATTATGTTACGGGGCAAATTATAGACAGAGATATTAAAACTGCCGCAAACGTCGTCAGTTGTAGTGTTCGGTATCTATTTGGAATAAGGTAAAGCGTTATTTCTACGTTACGTAAATATAAGAAAAATGAAACATCAGCTTACTTTTACTAGAACAAGAGCGTTCTCTGGAACAAACGTGTCACCTGCTCAAGCGTGAAGGAATGACAGACGGGCGGACAGACTCTTCTCTCCTGTTTCTGATCGCTTCGAAGTCTTCCAGTACTTTATTTTAGTCTAGCATGATTTTGTTTAGAACTTGAATAGACGTTAATTTTGCACAAGCAGAATGGAGATATTTGTAACTCGTGAAATTCTGTCTTGTGGATGGGACTCGTCCGATGGTTTCTATAGATTCTGTAGTACGTACCAAGACAGCCGTGTCTTCATTATTCGGGTCCTTTTATTAGCTGTTCTTTGCATGATGCTCTTAGCCGGAAGTCTAGAACGGGATGCCCATATCAGTTGGCAGGTATCAGCATCGCGTATAACCAGTTGGGGTGTCCTGTTACCTAACAACATGTACCAGACAAAGGTGGTGCTGCCGGTGTCAGTCGGCCTTCGGTAAGGAGTTTGAACCTCTTGGAAGCTTCTTCATAGTTGAGATGTACAGGTAGTTGTAGTTCTTGTATTCAGGGCCGTTTCTCAGCAGATGCCATGTTTCCCAGCATCCATCACCACTAAATAAGGCTGATCACAGTTGACTGCTTCTAAGTTGATCATGATATGTTTCATTGTAATTCGTAAAAGTCATCTCACTTTCCACAAATCTCATATGCCCAGATTTCCTGCTAGATTGTTTAAGATCAGATGCTTGGGTGTGGGTACGTGTTGGCCAAAGATGTTATGTGCTTCTTCTTCTTGACAGGACTTAAGTCTTTAAGGCTTTTCTGCTACTGTTTGTGTGGATGATGTAGGTGTTTCCAGTTGGAGAGTCAGTCAGTCTCAAGCCCTTGTTCTGTGGAATGTTCTGAGCCATTTCACCCTTTCTTGTGTTAGTTTCGTTGCTTCAATGATTATCTTTTTTATTATTATTGTTCAAAACTTTGCTATAGATCATGAGAATAGCCTCCAAAAATCATGCGGACATGTCCTATGGATTATGACACTGGCACTTGAAACCTACAGTGATAAATGCATGTCACCCTGGATCGATTTTTTATTTCCCCGGTAAGGTGGGATAATTCCCCCAGACTTGTTCACACAAGTACTGCTGGCGATGTGTTTACTGTTACCACGTTTAGAAACACGTTTAAGAAAAGACAGTCCGTTATCATCTTTAAATTTCGACTAACTCCGGCACAATGGATTGGCTCCGCAGCAATCACTGCCACACTGAGTTACCAGGTGACCAAGATGTGTATCAAACATCCTGTGATTTAGCTGAAATTCAACTAATATTTCAACTAAATGTGGCAAATATCTATGCGAGAGCTTCTGCGTTAGTGATTGGTATAGTGACACCAAAACGTTTTAGTTGTTTACCGTGGCGTGCTAAGTTTAAGACAGACGCAATGAGAACTGATACAGAGTATCACAGCAAGCCCACAACCAAAACCGACCGACATGTAGATATTTTGATTTATATTTCCAAGATTTCTTTTGCGCAACTTTCGAAATCTCTGGACGTAACACAAATGTCTTAATGGTGAAGAATACCTGTGTGAACAAAAATGTTGTATAAAAGATCGATGCATTGAACTATATTGAGTCATCAATCCTTTCAGAAATATCAGCTTAACATTCGTTTTGCACATTCAAAACTAAAAATCGCGCACAACTCCAAAAAATAATAAGTTATATCTTTCAAATGAAAAATAAAATCCGCGTTTTAAAAAAAATCTTACTGCAAATCTTACTAAATGCAAAATGTATTTCAAGGTGAGTGAAATGGCTGCTAAGTGTAGGATTCTTTAAGCAATGCAAGAAGCAGTCATCTTATATAAACTACTATATGGTCTGTTTTAAAAAACGCATTTGTTGATAAATTATAAATTTAGGAACTGTAAATATGCTAGTCTGTGAAAAAAAACCCCAAAAAAACACAGTAAGACAAATGTAAGGAATGCAAAAAAAAAAAGTTAGTGGTGATCGAACTCGATACCCATTTGGGGGCCGCAATAAGAAAGGGAAAGTAAATGCGGTTAATTAAAGACACTGGCGGTTTTGTCCCTCGTTGAATAGGTCTGGTCTCAGGTAGTACATATTTCTGCACTGCACAACATTTCGGGAGCCTTTACAACGTGGAGGTAGAAGTTCTGTCTTGTCACATAATGTTGTTAACTTATCTAAATACGACTGCACTATGGAAGTCGAAACTGAATTGAAATGTATTAATCTATTATGGAGATGTTTGATAAACTGGGTCAGTTGCATTTATGATATCTGACAGCTGTGATATTTACCTATAAATATGTACCATAATATTGTCGCGGTTATCTCATGAATACGGTCACATTGCCTTGTGTATTTTTGTGTATCGCGCAGCAAGTCTAGAATCCAGCTGGAAGATTTTTTTCTTTAGGAAATTCAAGTTACCTATAAAAAATTAAACAGATACAAAAAAATACCATACAGAAATAAGGAATGAAGTACTTGACAATGTTATATTATTTCCTTGGCACATAATGCAGTAATGAGGAATTTTCATTTCTATTTTGAACACCATTAAAAAAAATCATTATATTGTGCGGTTGTTGTATTATAATTCCTTCCTTTTAATTGAAATTTACATATTTATGTCATTTTTTAAACTAAAGGAAAGAGAGAAAAAGTGGACAATGCATCTTGAACGCCCATTAAAACACATTTTGTGTTCACCCTTTCTAGTTTCGATCGTGTTTACGGAAGTTAAAACGGGTGTAAAAGATTAGGTTTATTGGCATCGCTTGAAAATTTTATCGCCGTTTGTTAAATTCAATGTAACATTCAAAATAGAAATTTGTTTTCGTAGAAACCTGATGTCCCCCCCCCACCCACAAACACACAAATAACAATACATTTAAACTACAGACCCGAGGCACATGGGTAATATATATATATAAATAAAGTGGTAATATATCTCGTATATATATATATATATATACGAGATATATTACCACTTTATTTTCCTCGTAATGGAAGGAATGGGGCCGAGGTCATCCCCGTAGCTCCGTACAACTGCATATGATTATATATACATATATATGAACATACATGTAAATTACATCAATATCATGTACCTAATGCAATATTTAGATTTCTAATTTTGAGTCAATTATTAACAAAGCAGTAATTTAATTTCTAAAATAAAAGTAATACGAACCTAGGATAAAGAAAAAAAAACATGTTGCCTTTACTACATAGAATTATAAAGCAATACAAAATCTATGGTGGTATACTTATATGAGTCAGTACTAGATAAATAAAGTAAAGCATCTATACCTTATTAGGTCGGTTTTGAAAATATTGTTAAAGATTTAAATATTATATAATGATTTATATTGCCTAGAAATTGTTTCCATTGGGAGTCAAAGCGGTTCCTATCGTCTAATTTTAAAAACGTTTTTGTGTACACTGTGTGTTGTTGTGTAATATAAGCTACAGCTAAATCATATGTTGGTTTAAGTTTATTAACCCTACTATGATATAAGAATTTCTTAGTAAATAATATTAAAAGATTTTCCACCATGCATGTGTCGTTTAATACACCAAATAAGAAATCTACTTTCCCTATATTTGCTAGTTTTAGATTTATTTGTTTTGCTGTAATCCTTTTTATAATACTCTGACTTAAGTGACACTCCCATAGTAGATGAACAATAGTTTCTTTATCAGTTTACAAAAAGAACATTTATTACTATCTAACTTTTCATTTTGTTAAGAAGGTCATTTGATCCTAGGATTCTGTGATTAATCCTAAGCTGAAACCATTATAGTTTTGAGGAAATTATATTCACAAAAGGATGTAAATACGAGGGCGAGTCAATAAATAACCAGCCTAACCTATTTCGGGTTGAGATCTACCTCTTCTTTTTCAATATAATTTCCCTCCAGGGCTATGCACTTGGACCAACGGTGTTCAAGTGCCATCAGCCCAGAAGTGAAGAAGTCAGGATTCTTTCCATGGAACCACTCCTCAACTGCCGCCACGACTTCTTCGTCAGACCGGAAATGACGTCCACGTATATCCTTTTTTCAAATTTGGAAAAAGGAAGAAGACGCTAGGAGCCAGGTCTGGTGAGTAGGCAGGGTGCGGTATTAATCATACCCATTTTGCTTCACAGCATCCATTGCATTGTCCTGTTGCAGCAAAACACCTTTGGAGAGTTCACCATGGCGTTTCTCGCGGATGGCGTTCCTCAGCTGGTCTAGCAAGTTTGCATAGTATGCTCCGGTTATAATACTTCTCTTCGGTAAAATGTCCAACAAAATAACGCCCTTTGTGTCCCAAAATACTGGTTGAGTCTTGAACTTCTTTGGCCTTGGGGATCCCGGCCCTACGCACTGACGACTCTGGGCTTTATTTTCTGGTTCATAATAATGCACCCAAGTCTCATCCACAGTAACTAGACGCAAAAGGAATTCATCTTTTGACCTCAAACGCTTCAACAACACACTGCATTCTGATACTCTCCTTGCCATTTTCTCATTGCCAAGGGATTTTGGGACCCAACGGGCTGTAAGCTTGCGCATCCCTAAATGATCATGCAAGATTGTTGAAACGGTACCATGTGAATTTCTTCAACCTGACATCGCCTATCTGAGTATACCAGATCTCTGACTTTATTACACATTTCTTCGTCGATGGCATCAACTGGGCGTCCAGACCTGGCTTCATCTTCTAAAGACGTTCTACCGCGTTTAAACTCCCCAACCCAGAATTTAACTTGAGAATAAGATGGTGCAGAAGACCCATACACATCAACTAACTCAGCATGTATGTCCTTACCAGTTTTACCTTTTAAATGCAAGTACCGAATTACAGCACGGTACTCCACTTTTGATGAAAAGCTTGCTTTTACATCACTAGCCATGTTTGACATTCAATATCTGACAAACAAATGACCGTATACATATGTAGTTTTGTACACAGGTATAGTACATGTATTGAAACAATGCGTGAAAATCGTGGATGTCTCGGTTGATCGGAGATGTCATAGGCTGGTTATTTATTGACTCGCCCTCGTAGATCTTTTCCCAATCATTTTTTGCTAGTTTTATTCTTAAATTTAATTTCCCATTTTGTTTGAATTTTTGGAGCATCCGAATTGATATTTAGACTGTTATATATTGTTTTAGCACCAGATGCGCATGTAATAATTACTTTCATCAAAGGCGGTAATATTGGTTTATATTGCTATATTGAAAGTTTATCTTGCGAAATATTACTTCTATTAAGAAATTTTTTCGGCGTAGCTGTATAATTTCGATTTCAACTCGCATCTTAAACCAATCAAATGTACGCTAACAGCGGTAAATAATTCTAAGCTGAATAAAAGGACTCCTGTTATTGGTTAACGCATCGTTATGGACTATAAAATTACTGTAAATAAGGGGTGCAGCTTGTATATATCATTCAGCTTGGTGTTATTACTTTTCTTTTTGATGTAAACATGAAAGTGATTTCAGTAAGTTAAATACAATCCTTTTCCATCAATTGAGGAATGCTACTTTGTGAAAATGATTTAAAACAACAAAAAAGAATCCACCGTGTTATGACATGAAACCCCTTAATTACTATGTATATTGAATTCTTCCAGCCTGCCGAGATGCTCTCATTGAAAATTAATTCGCCAAAACCAAAACAACTAATAACGCTTTTATATCATAATTATCATATGCAATAATGATATCAAACAAGCCTATTTACAGATATAATTTTTTGTATTACCGTCTATAAATAAGTATATTTCATAGAAAAAATACTGAACTATTTCTAGAGCGTACTAAATTTGTTGTGCGTCGGTCTTTCGCGCGCTTTTCCTGGGAATGTTCTAGAAGACTGGAAATCTCGTTTTTCTTTCATCCTACGCCGAATATCTTTTTTAAAGATATTTCTTGTTTGTTGATCTTACTAATCCCTGGTAATGTAGGAAATTAATTTTAAGTTTATAGCATAATCTTTGCCCAAAGTTATGAGTTTATAGAAATCCGTAAGAGTTACATTTCACCATTTACCACCCACAGTGAAAAGTCTTTTCAACCACGAAGGTTTTAGAGCTGATTTAAATGACTTTATATTTACCGTTTTAAGACCACACACACATAAATAACAATACATTTAAACTATAGAGCCGAGGCACCTGGATAGTAATAATGTACAGAGAAGACTGATGCACAGTTCTCTCATTAGAGTCTACTTTATTTGCTTTGAGAAAGTTGATCTACTATGATTCCAGTTAACATTAGCATACTTTTGCAGTCAGTGACATAGAAGTAGGAATACATATGTTATTTTTCACATGTTAAAGAATAATTAGGATGACAAGCAACAAGTTTGCCCTTTGTGGCTTTGCAGATGTTTGCAGTTATCGAGTACATGGCTGATTCAGCTTCATGCCAAAAATCCAATTGTTTTAATTCATGTTGTTAAGTATTCATTGAATTTTGAATTACGTCATCAGTATTCATGGAGTCAATAGTTGAAGGGCTGAATACATTGTTAAAACTCCGCCCAGAGTTATGGACCTTGTGTGTGACACTTGCTCTTATCAACTTCTTTCCATAATTGAAATTTTCTTTCAATAGCATAAGTAGAACAAGAGTTATCTTGCGGTAAAGAAATTGTGGAAAGGGGAATAACACCAAAGATACTGAGGCTAGAGTTATTAACATTGTGCTTTTTAAAATAAAAGGGGAAAAACTCCAACAAGAAACTTTGAAAATGGATTATGATCCGTATACTGCAATTCTAGTCCAATTCTCTCCACCTATAAAGCTTCAAGGTTATATGTCTATCAGTGCATGGGTAATACTCTCGACAAAAATAAGTATGAAATTTAACCAAGGCCAATAACTCCAAAACATGATATACAGAGTAACGTGCTTGTGCATGGCACTTTCCCTCCATGAGATCTAGCCACCTGTGATGTTTCAAGTTAATAGCTTTGATACTTTTTGAGTTATGCTCCGGACAGAAAGTGTGACAGACAGACGGACAGACTGACAAAAACACTATGTCTCCAGCATATATATATATATCATATTAAATGCGACATCATTACATTAAAACCCTGTATGCTCAGTGCTATCAGCGCTTTGATATTTTATTTTGTATAGAGCGCTCAGTTCAATGACGTCGGTTATTTTGGGAATATACACAGGTGCGGATATAGGTACTTGAAAAATCCAAAAAAATCCGTACGTTGGATAGGTGGGAAGCGAGGGCGACTGTCAAAATTGCCATCGTGAAAGGGTGGCAGCGAACTGCTTATATTTTGTTGTCTGAAGCAAGTAATTGCCTATTTATCTTAGGACATGTGAATCGTATCAACTCGGTAATCCCCGTCCAAAGTCGTTAGATATACCCGTTATTTTGGAGAAATGGGCGAGGTGTTCCGATTGAAGACATGAAACAGTCTGGTACCCGTTTTAGGTATCACGTACTCGGTCAATCTCTGTCAATTAATCAATAATACCCAAACACATACTTGGACGACAGCATAATTTGCAGGCGCGTAGCTAGGCTTACGCACGTACGCACGTGCGTAAAATAATTTTAGACAGGTCTAAAAAAATAAAAATGAAATAAATGCGAAAAAAGCAATAAAAATGTACACTGGGAGTTAAGGGGGGTGAGGTGCAGACTATCGGAAATTCTAAGAATAAAAATTATGAAAAAACAACAACAAAGTAACACATAACAATAAACTCATATATTTTCATTGTAGTTAACCTTTGTCGATTACCTTAAGAATATACAGTCGAGAGAGTACTTAGACATAACACGGGTTCATGTCTATCAATTACTCCTCTTTATTAATTAAGTTGTCCTGGAGTCCTCTCCCTTATAAATATTTACATCTGCGTTCGCGCGAATTTTTCGAAGAAAAATGGCTACTTTTAAACCCTCACAACCCACCATACCCCGATGCTTTTCATGAGAGGATATCCGATGACAATGACCGAATGTGTCTATTAAAGAGTAAATGGGATACTGTGCATCAGTTTACATTCCCCAGCAGGTAAATACATTTCTTTAACAATACTAAATTCTGGCAGATATATCGCTGCTTGAGCGTTTTTGTCGTATAATAGCCGTATTCAAGACAAGTAGCCTTCTTGGTCTTTATACACTTTATTTAGCATGACAGGTCATGGCCCATTCAGACTGAGCGCTGCCATGTAACGTACTTGCCCATGGTCGGGTCTCGAGGCTCTAACAAGATCTCCTCCTAGGTATCTAACCAGATCTGCCTCTTAGGTAACATGCAAAAATAATAGAAAATCAATTTGGATTTCAAAAAGGTAAATCTACAATAGACTGTATTTTTGTTCTTCACTCAATCATAGCAAAAACACTTGCCAGCGGCAAAACATTATACTGTGCGTTTATAGATTTCGAAAAATGTTTTGACAATATTGATCGTGGATATCTTTTTCATAAATTGTATACTTCAAATGTTAGTTCTAAATTTGTAGCTATCAAAAGTATGTATAGTATGGTAAAAGCATGTGTTCGATACAATGGTCAATACTCTACTTTCTTTGATTCAAATATCGGCGTTAAACAGGGTGACCAGTGCTCCAGCATATTGTTTCTATTTTTTGTCAATGATATTTTGTCAAATCTTAATCATGATATCGATGGATTATTTAGTGAAAACGAAATGAAATTATTTATCCTCTTATTCGCGGATGATGCCGTTCTTTTTGCACATACTCCACAGGCATTGCAATCTTTATTAAATGATCTTGAACAATACTGTAATACTTGGCATCTAAAAGTAAACACAAATAAAACTAAAAGGTCGTCATACGAAATTCGATTTTCAATATGGTAATCTAGTACTAGATACTGTAGATAATTTTAGATATTTGGGAGTTACGCTATTTAAAAACGGTAAATAGTATCGAACACAAAAATCTATAGCCAACCGTTCTCTTTTCGCACTACATAATCTTTTTATTGTTTGTCATCAATTGAATTTAACAACAGAACAGAACAGAACATATTTTATTCATGATTTGTACATAGTACATCATCATTACATCTTAAATACAAATACAAATATAGTATCACGTGACATGTAACTTTTACTCATATAAGTATATAGGAAAAATATTTAATTTCTGGTAATGAATCGTAGACTGAACCATGGATCGTAGATTGAACAAGTAATTCAGTCATTATGAATATATAAATAATACCTTACAAATATTGTTTTAGATAACATCGAGAACGAACTAATCAATGTTAAATCTCTGTTGACATTCACAAAAAAAATAGCTCGTGGACTGAACAAATTCAGATAAAACAAATAATTAATTATGTATAAATACTGACTAAATAACACATAGAACGAATTTATCTTTGTTGACTCAATTTAGTTTTCCTTAGTTTTAAAGCAGAAGAAATGTATCTAGCAAGGCCAAACAAAACATCTTTATCATTAGATTGTAACAAAGCTATTAACTTGAACATAGATGGTCTAGTATATAAATCAAAACTTAGAAATTTTGTACGCAATGACTTATAAACTCAACAACTTTTCTAATTGGTCACCCTTTGATTTTGATATTTTTCAATACTGGTGAATATATTGATGGTAAACCATCACAATTGAGTTACCATGAACATAACCTTGAGGTATACATGGATTTTGCCAACAAAAACATCGTGAATTAAACCTATGATTTTTATTTTGTAATAAACAGTTCTTTAATTTAAATACATTAGATTTTCATACACTTATTTTCCTTGTGATATTTTGATGAAATTATCAGGTGACCAATTAGAAAAGTTGTTGAGTATACATTGGACATATAACAATGAAATGATAAATATCTTCAATATCACTGATGCTGTTACAGATAAGACACACTCTCTCTTCCCTAGTTATACGATTTCTTGAGAATCTTTCAGTTTGTATTCTTAACTCATGAGCTGATAACCTAATTTTAGTAACAAAATGTCTGAGGTTAGCAGGTAATATATCTAAATAAAATTCGTAATCAATTGTTTTCTTAAAATACTTATACTCGTCTAAAACACTACTGTTTTGAATCAAACTATTCCATTCCTGTAAGTAACAATCTTAAACACGTTGCTTAAAAAATATGGGAAACTGCTTTACATCTATATCACTCACAAAAGCATATGAACAACCGTACGTATCTAGCAGTTTCTTAACACAGAAAACCCAATTCTTATGACCCAATAAGAAATCGTTAAGACCCGCCCTGTACATGCATGAAACAAGTTTATTTTTTGAGTGCATAACCTTACACCAATATTTAATTATTTTGTAATAACGATGAATATAAAGGGGATATCTGCCTAATTCTCCGTATACACCAGCTGTTGAAGTACTAGCTCTAACCTTTAATATCCTTTTACAAAATCTAAGATGTATCCTTTCTAATTCTTTAGATGTAGAAAAACCTGTCAATTCACAAGAGTAATTTAGAATAGATCTAACAAAAGCATCAAATAACTGACATAAATATTTTGGACTCAGTGGAAGTTTAACACAATTATATAACAACAAATTCATTGCTTTAAGAGCTTTACCAACCAGGTGTTCCGTGTTACAAAGGAATGAACCCGTATAGTAAAACACAGTTCCTAAATAGTTGAATGCATCAACTACTTCTAGATCAATACCCTTGTAAGTAAATTTTTCATGCGCTAACAGACGACCTTTCTTCCTGAAAACCATAACTTTTGTTTTCGAAATATTTACATCTAGACTCCATTTTTTACAATACTGAAATAAAAGATCTAAACGTTTTTGAAGATCATATGGTGAGTCACCGAACAAGGCCATGTCATCTGCAAATAATAAGATAATTATTGCGAGTTCATCAATCGTAATATTAGACTCGGCACCATTTTGTATAAAAGATTCAATATCATTTAAAAACAAAGATACTAAGATTGGGGATATTACCCCCCTTGCCTCAAGCCAATTGAACAAGAGAAAAAATCAGAAAATGTATTACAATGCTTTACACATGACTTGACATCCTTATACATATGCTTAAATATTCTTAACATTTTCCCTTTAATACCTGCATTAAATAACTTAAGCCAGAGGCCATTTCTATAGATACCGTCGAAACATTTTTTCATATCAATGAATGCAACATACAAACGTTTATTATTGTTTAAATAGCGTTGAACAATAGAATATAAAACAAACATAGCATCCACCGTCGAATGTCCTTTTTTAAAACCAAACTGAGAATCAGATATGCGTGAATTTTTTTTCACAAAACTTTTCAATTCGTGTATTTAATATAGTGGTGAATAATTTAGACAAAACACTCAATAACGTAATACCTCGATAATTATTAACATCGTTTTTATCTCCTTTCTTATGTAGAGGAATAATTACACCCTTAGTCCATGAATCTGGAAATACCCCCGAGTCAAAAATAGCATTAAAAACATCACATAAATGCAGTGCGATAATATCGACACTTTCAATAAAATACTCATTTAATAAACAATCATTACCATGTGATTTCCCAGCTTTTAGCTTTTTAACAGCTTTCTGAATTTCACACAAAGTTATCTTAGAATTTAAAATAACATCATCATCATTACTTTCATCGCCACAGTAAACATCGTTAAAATCATATGTATTACAAAATATCCCAGCCTCCACGTTTTCATTTCTATAAATATCATTTTCTAAATTAGAAAAATAACCATAAAAATCGGACACATGTATATTGACAGAAGTTTTATTCTTATTATTGAAAAAGGCCCAGAACTGTTTAGGATTACTGTTCTTTAACTTTTCAATTTCCCTCAACTTTTTATCTCGACAGGCCCTTTTTTTCTTACAAATAATACTTTTATAATCTTGCTTGCAAGTACAAAAATAACTTCTATTACGCTCTGTTTTGTTTGTATAAAACAGTTTCAAAGCTTTCTTATAACGACTATGGTAATAATGACATTCGCTATCAAACCAATCAGCGTGTTTAACGTAAGGTGTATCCTCAAATGAAGCATGATGCGTAGTGACAGAACCGTTTAAAAAACAATGGATCCGCCGTATCTCTTATAATTGTTGTAAAATCAGTAACTAACTTATTTATTGAGTCTTTGCTACTTATATCAATATTTTCTGTAACGTTATTAAACAAAGGCAATTTAGAAATAAGTAATAAACGAAAATCATCCCGATGATGGGGATTCCATTTAAACCCTTCGCTTTCATTAACGATGTTATCATAAAGGGGCGCCGGGCATCGCAATGAAAACATGAGTGGACAATGGTCACTATATTCATTCATCTGGCCAACTGCAAAGCGTGAAATATATGAAAAAGTACTGGTACCCGTCAAAACATAATCAATGACAGACGCACCTTGTTTAGAAATAAACGTATAATTTCCCACGGCATGGTCCTCCCCCAATCTCCCATTCACTATTTTATGGCCTGAGGCTTTACACAAATCTAGTAGACGGACACCGTAATTATTACATGTAGTATCAAGTGAGGCCCTCGACAGGTTCAAATCTGGAGTATAATCATCATCATCAAGGTTTATGCTAATAGAATCATAAACAATAAAATCTCGTCTTATCCCAACCCTACTATTAAAATCGTCACACATAAATACAGAACCCAAGTTACTATAATGCACCACATCTGATTCGATTTCATCAAAAAGATCTACGTTAATATAATTATACGCTGGCGAGTTCTCTCCCCATAAATACAAACCACAAACATATATATCTTCTTCCAAATTGAAAAATGTATGATCTAACCTTAACCATATAACAGTATCGTAAGAGTTCTTAACCACTTCTATACCATCTTTGATACACTCTCTATAGTAAAGAGCTACACCACCACTATTACGCTTTGCATTTCTATGTTGAAAATTTCTAAAATAATTATGAGATACATATCCCATCAAATCAATATTAGAACATTTTGAAGACCATGTTTCAAACAAAAAAATAATATCATGTTTACATAAAATATCAACAAACCCCCACTGTCTCTTTTGTCGTTACTAAGACCTTGCACGTTCCACGAGAGCACACTTACTTCACTAAGTTCATTCTCGGCTCTCTCCTATGGCCTCACTGCATGACCGTCAATGTATAGCGTATCATACGCGATCCAAGCCGTCTTCCCCTCGTCTCTTGCTGCTTTCATCCTCGGATACAGTTTACGTCTTTTATCCACCACTTCCTTCGGAAACTGCTCAGTAACAAAGAAGTTCGTACCTTGGAGCTGCTTCCATTGTTTCCGCACGAATTCCTTCTGCTTGTACTCATGGAACTTGGCAACCATTTTCCTGTCCCTGTTGGCACCTCGCTGCCCCATTCGATGCACACGCTCGAACTGGATCTGGTCCACATACTCATTGTCCGCCTTCATTTTAGTCTGGATAAAGTCTCTCACCTTTCTTTCTGCATCTTCATTCGTTTCTCGTGACTCTTCCGGGATACCAGCAAAGATGAGATTATTCCTCATGGATTGTGACTGAAGGTACACTACCTCGTCCTTCAGATCATCTTTCTGCTTCTGTAAGTCGCTAACCTTAGAGGAAAGTCTGTCCACAGAAAAATCAACAGTCTCTACCTTCTCCTCGACACCGGTAACTCTCTGATCTGTCTTCTTGTACCGGTCTTCCATATGTGTCCACAGCTTCTTCAGGTCCTTCTCTACACTATCTACCTTCGCCTCCTCCAGGGACGTCAACCTTTTCTCAATCACAGACAGTCTACTATCTAGGCCCTTCAAACACGACATCACAACGCAAGATAAATGTAACTTATTTGATACCCTCGTGGGATCAGTTTTAAATTATGGCGCTGAGGTTTTCGGTTACTATGAAAGTAAAAATATCGAACAAATTCACGCCAAATTTATGAGAAAAATATTGTGTGTTAATAAAACTACAAATATTGATAGTCTTTACGGTGAATTAGGGCGATTTCCAATGGCAATTAGAAGAAAAATCATAATAATGAAATACTGGACAAAAAAATCAAGGCTGACAATAATTCTCTAATTAAATTTGATACAATTTTAAAAATAATAAATTCTTATAATGGAATTAATTGGGCGTTTCATGTAAAACAAACACTTAACGAAATAGGCATGACGCATCTTTGGCTTAATCAAGATACTATACCAATAGATATACATATAATAAAAAAAGGAAAAAATCAACAAACATGGCATAATAATATCAACACATCAAGTAGATTAGATTCATATAAATTGTTTAAAAATGATCTTAAAACTGAGAAATATCTGAATTGCATTAATATTAATAGATATCAAGTTAGTATGACAAAATTTAGACTCTCCTCCCATAACCTTTTAATAGAAACCGGAAGACACATTAATGTAAGCAGGAATGAAAGGATATGCAAACACTGTTCAATGAATATGGTAGAAAATGAATATCACTTTCTATTGGTATGTCCAAAATATTGCAATTTAAGAAAACAGTTTTTACCTCATTACTATTGTCATTGGCCTAATTTAAGAAAGTTTAAAACTCTAATGTCAACCCAATCAACAAGAATAATCAATAATCTGGCTAAGTTTATATATTCTGCTTTTTTAGTAAGATCTTCTCAAGTCCAGAATATTTAGAGAATTAAATCATAATATACATGTATTTTGAAATGCTGCTTAAATACTTTATTGACATTACATTTTTTTTTAACTGTTTTGTAACACTCTTTGTGTATGCTTTATTTTTGTGAATTTCTGTATTTGGCTAAAATTAAAAATTTTTTATGTTATGTTATGTTCAACAATGACCACCGGTAGACTGTCTGGGCTTGGGTTGATGAGCATTCACCGTGATAGGGACATAAACGTCGACACAGTTATAGATGTGTTTGCACGTAGAAATGAGCGAAGACTAGCCCTCTTATTTCGTGTGTAGATTGACCAGCTACATTACCACATCAATTATGGCATCGTGCGCGAACTAAAAAAAATGACCACTGTATTGGAATACATTGTAATTAAATGTGATTTAAACAGTTTGCAGAAACTCTAGCGAGGATGTATGTTTTCCACTGTGTTCATTTTTGCACTTGCATTTTATAAGCATGTTTACCGTTATATACCATCTCTATCAAAGTTCAATAGCTAAACAGTCTGAACGCCCATTATATGATGTTTTGTTGTGCACTTTGTTCAACAGGAGATATGTATAATATTGTACGTTTGTTTTAAAATTGCAGATGATAATTTGCATTCAATATATGGATGGAAAAAGAAGACTTGATTTTTTGTCTTTCATTAATACAATTATATCTTTTGCACGGTCAAATAGGACCACATTCTATGTTGTATAGTATACTCGAAAAGACACCATAGACCGTTCCAATTACAAAAAAAATCGGGGGGGGGGGGGACCCCCCTAGCAGAGTGCGTAAAATCAATTTGGGCTCAGCTACGCGCCTGATTTGGCCTACACACTATCAGCAGGGGGGTAAGACAAATGGTTATGCGGGTGGTTCAGTATGGGGTCAGCGCAAACAAAAAAACTTCTTTACGCTTTATGAACATTGCATGCATTTTGAAATGATCATATAACTTGCACACAATAAACGTTTTGGCGATATGCCCAGTAATCAAGTTGCTGACGAGTATCTCCAAGTACGTCATTTGTTATAAAGAGTCTGGTACGATGGGGTCGATTTGTATGACGTTACTTTTTGTCCTTTACACTTTTCTTGCAGAAGGTAAGATTTCACGTCTGTTTATCTCATTAAAATTCAACTAACTGTCATTTGACATAATTTCTCAAAAGAAGCCCAATATCGAAGAGCTGATTGTCTGTACAGTTACTGATATAGCTGATTGTTCTGTACAGTTACTGATATAGCTGATTGTTCTGTACAGTTACTGATATAGCTGATTGTTCTGTACAGTTACTGATATAGCTGATTGTTCTGTACAGTTACTGATATAGCCGATTGTTCTGTACAGTTACTGATATAGCTGATTGTTCTGTACAGTTACTGATATAGCTGATTGTTCTGTACAGTTACTGATATAGCTGATTGTTCTGTACAGTTACTGATATAGCTGATTGTTCTGTACAGTTACTGAGTATTCTTGTAGGTTTCTATTTTCTTCTTCTTCTTTAATCTTATTGTGATTATGCCTATGACTATATCATCAAAACCACGACGATGATGATGACAGCAGTAGCAGGAAAATTAATAAAATCACTCAGCACGTATCAGATTTGAATATGATATATACTCGAACAAATAGTGATAAATGTAATAAACAATTTATTTTAAATTTCTATGTTCTGTTTTTAATAGCTAACGCTCGATATTATGGGGGGTCAAGATCCCACAACAACACATCCGGCGGTGGCGAACTAAGGTAATCTATGTTATTTATTGAAACAATATTTTATCAATCATTATTAAAGGAGGAATATATATATATATATTTGTCAGCCTGAGTTTTCGTTCCAGCACAACGGGATTAATCGTTATGTGTTCTGTTATCGGAGGCGTCATTGTTGTTACTGGTGTCCTGATGCTGATCCTCTGGTGGAAGGGATGTTTCAGAAACTGCGGGAATAATAAGGTTGAACATGTCTGTAAGTAGATTTAGGAAGTCTCTCTCTCTCTCTCATACCTTCCAGATTAGAAGTTTGTAGGTTGATATCCTCTGAAAATAATTCAGATATAGTGAGTAGCTTATTGAAAAAGGCCCTCGTCAACTGCTGAAATCGTTGGGAGGCAGCATTATATCTGTGGCGTTTAATGTTTATTTCCTCAGTCACTTAAAAACTGACAATTCATTAAAAAAATAAATAGTATTACAGTCGATTCATCAATAATTCTCTATGTATATATTCTTAGCAGACACTATAACAAACAATGCACGTAGAAAACCCGAAGAGGTAAGCATATTATCTTTAGGGCCCTACCGGGATGGAGACAATGCGTGAGACAGTTAAAGTTCCGGTATTATAAAATACCGGACATTCTTTTCCGCGGGTGTGAATTCTATGGTACAGATTTTAACATTAAATCGATAATTAAAATATAGGTCGTTACATTTCTTGTTAGTTGATGACATTTAACGTATTTCGCATGTAGAAAGAACAGTTTCATATCTTTTTTTTCTACTGACAAAGTGTACGATTCAGTATTATTTGATGATCCGGGTACCGGATATGAAAATTAAAATCAACATTTAATAACCTTGTTGTTAAAAAGCCAGGTTATAATGAAAATGATATATATCACCGAGCATATACACTATAAATACCTATTTAAAAGCATCGCTACTTTTATACTATATCTGATAAATTTTACCATGTCAAAGTGCCGCATAGTCAAATAGACTGGCCATGTCCCGCATATTCATCCGAAAACAGACAGTTGGAACATAAAAAGGGTTAAAACATTATACGTATATTGGTTTATATCATCAAAGACATATAACATGTTAAAACGTAGGAAAAAAGGCAGAAAATGGAAAATAACCATCGGAGGAGTAAGTATAAAGGTTCTCAGACACAGACGTACAGACAATATATATATCGTACAGTTTCAGAAAAGTACATATATACTATATCATATATCACATATATACAACATATATACCTGTTATTGCGTCATGCTATTTTTACATGGCGAATACAATACAATTTAAAATACTGATTTAATGTTCATATCCTTACCTATGAATTCATATCCTATATATACACTCAGAGCATTTCTAACCCGATGCCGTAATAATACCATCTAGTTTGTACATTTGTCAACATATTTCGTCCAATTTTGAATGTAAATAACTATATACATCAGACGTACTTCCCCTCAATTTAACACCAACATATAAACATAAATATATAAAAGTTTGCAAATCAAAATTGAATATGTTCGGCTTGTAACATGCCACTCTCCTGGATATTCATCCTAACCATTGCAATTTTAAAATTTACATCAAATGTACAGAAACGTTAGTTTATAATTTCTGCACAGCTAATATAGCCCCAAAAATATGTTAAGTTTCAGGCTAATTCATTAATTTAAACTATATTCGAGGTAACTGTAATTAAAGAGTAAGAAATGGCTCGTGTCCTCATACCTGTTTACTGCTGTCTCTCTGCAATCTCAGTCGGAGACAGGTGGAACGATACGACTCTTTCTCATACTGACATTGGGCCACTCAGTCTTAAAACTTAAAACTACCAAACATCGATAACGAAACTTCTATAAATCATTCTCGATCATTCTCTGGTAGCGGCGTAAGGCAGGGAACCGAAAAAAAAAATCCACGTGTCTGGAACCACTGTACCCTCTTATGTATGTGACCAGGAGTCGAACCCGGGACGCACTGGTGAGAAGAACCACTTTGCTATCTTGGCACCCATATTAATACAAGCATGTATGGCGCACAAAAAGGTTGCCGGTAATCTAAGAACTATTAACCTAACAGAGATGTCATGCTAGGTACTGCTATTTGCGGTAATGCTGTGGCTGTATTTAAAGAGTCGTGTCTTTAGCCTTGTTAAGGAGCAAGTATCTATATCACATTTGGCAGCTAAATATATTTACTTCACAATGCGCACATAACTATTAAATATTAGCTGAATCTTATATTCTGTGTTGGCTAGGTAGCAGTTGGACGTAACGTTTCGAGAACTGTTGACTAATGTATTGCTTGTTCGGCGTAGCTATCTAACCTCAGTTTTGACCTACTTAGGGATGGTGACGCACAGGGACTTGCTCCCATACACACACACCACACACACACACACACTGTACGTACAGTGTGTGTGGTGTGTGTGGTGTGTGTGTGTATGGGAGCAAGTCCCTGTGGGTGACGTAAGACAGTACCGAATGAGTATTTTAACGATTTTTATTGGTAGATATTCATGTATTCGTTTGTTGAGATGACAATTAGCTAAATTATATACTTGATATACACCAGATTTTAATAAGACACTCTGACTGAATTACAGTTTCTTTAATAAAATAATAAGTTATTTTATCAAAACACTTCTCTTTTATGTGTGTAGCAATGTCAAATGTCGTACCAACGCTAAATGTCGCACTTGACGTTATATATGGAAAGGCTGACGCTAAATGTCGCAACCAACGCCAAATGTCGCAAAACCTCCTGACGTTATATGTCGCATCTGTGACGCCAAATGTCGAGAAAAAAAAAGTACTGCCGCTATATGTCGCAACATCAACGCTAAATGTGTCACCCCTTTATGAGCACTCTTTGTAGAATTACTGACCTGGTTTAAGCTCCCGACGTATCCCGTAACAGTGAGCTAGGGGTTACCGGGATGAACCAGGCACGACCGTAAAGGCCCAGTCTTCACTGTGCTAGTTTGAGATATAGAAACTGTTTGTTTTGAGTAGATATGGAGTATATCTCACCAAAAAAAAAAAAAAAAATGAAAATTCAAATGATATGACTTTGACGTTAGATACATTCTATATCTACGAAAATCAAGCACATTTTATATTAGATCATGGAAACAACAACAACAACAACAACATGCTGGCGATGGAATAACTAGTTTTGCACAATAAAAGACAGTATTTTAGATTTCGTTCTAAGAAAACCCACAAGGCTATGTTACTTTCACAAACAAAAAGTTACACCGGTTTGAAATTTTCTTTCCTGCAACTTTTGCTGCTCACTGATAATGGAGTACGATAACAATTTTAGCCATTTCTACAAAATAATCGATACCAACTCAACGATCTTATTTCAACTAAAAAAAATGAACATAAATACGTATATTGTGATTTCTCTTAAAATTGGGGAAATATAGCCAATTTTCTTTCGCCACATCAGGCCGGTGACAGATATATAACTCACTGCACGTGCGGTGACGATATGAAATATATTTAGCACATGGCATTTTCCTCTCGTCCAATCAGGTGCCAGTATTTGTTCATAATCACCGTGAACTATAACGCGTAGTCCAACACTTTTGTAAAAATCAGTAAGTGTGGACTATGCAGCCACATAAGTCTCACTTTTGTGACGTTCTGTCGCTAGTGGACGGAAAGTACCATGTGCTAATATAGGTTTGCACATGACATTTTCCTCTCGTCCAATCAGATGCTAGTATTTGTTCATAGTCACGCGTAGTCCACACTTTTGTAAAAAAAAATCAATAAGTGTGAACTATGCAACCACATAACTCACACTTTTGTGACGTGATATCGCTAGTGGAGGAAAATACCATGTGCTAAATAGGTTAGTTCATAGTTGCAACTATGAACTAACCTATACCTAGTTCATAGTTGCCTTCAACTACACGACATAGTAACTCGGGCTCCGCCATCGTGACTATATCGTGTAATTGAAGGCAACTATGAACTAACCTATACTCAACTGATAGAACTTAGTACTCGTACTTCATTGGTTTGCATGAAACAAGTTCATGTATCACGAATCGGTGATCCGGAATCCGGCGTACATCCCTAACAGCACTGTGGACCACCAAAATGTTTTAAGTATCGAGCCACAAAGAACGATAACCTTTTTTGACATGCAATATATTAGGTTTTCTTGGCATTTAGATACTTACGGAAATAATATGAATTTGAAATCACAATTTGTTTATCTGCTACTACACCAATATATGCACTCGTGATTCGTTAACGGAAACATACGGAGTGTCTATTGAAAAAAATAACGATGATATGCGGAATATGCATATTTAGTTTATTTTTTTGTAAACAGTTGAATGAACTTTAGTAAGAGGTTCTTTCGTATTTATGCATTGTAGTAACGTTATCGTCAACGAGTATGTACAGATTGCATCTCGTAACAAATCTGTAGCACATACTTTGCTTTTCTGTCCAAAGACTATTATATTATATACTTCTTTTGGAAGCATAATATGAACCTTTATTGTTTATTGCTGATTTTCTCTTTCCTAGACACTTACCGTCTTATGCCAAAGTATTTTTATTAGTTTAAACATGTTTATATTTTATGCTACGTCAATATGTGAACATAAGGATGATATGAAATAATTTGTCCAAGACATTAATACACGTGCGGCCGGCTTTCTGATAAATATACAGAGTCAAATGAGGACTAAGGGACATTACTGGGGAAAGATGAAATGTCAGCTGAGACTTTGAAGAGATGGATGTAAGACAAAATACAAGGAAATGTTTGGTTCTAACTATCCCGACCGGGGCATTAGTGTCTCAGAGACACATTTTCTTGTTTTAAAGATATTTATTGTCTCATGTATATATTTTGTTTCTTATTATTCGGAACTAAAGAATACCCATATGTTCTGTTTTTCTGTTTATAGCTACAGAGTCGAAGACTGTGTCCCACTACCCTCCCCCGGCCTACTCGACATAGATCTGTACCTTGGATCCGTGTATACACCCCAGCCCCCGGGATATGTAAAGTGAACGAACACTCGACCCACTATCACAGTAAATTTTGTGGTGTCATTAAAAGTGTTTTGCTTGTAAATAAACTTTGTAAGTAAAATAAAGAAAGAAAAAACGTTCATTATCGGGGACGAAAATGATTTAATTTCTTGAATCACCGATGTCATGGCATCATAGTTTCTTTGTTAATTCTTGTATTTAATGTACATAGAGTGTCTAGAGTTTAAAATATAGCCTCATGAGATTAATAAATTATGGCACTGAATATCTTATTTTTGTTTTTATTCAATTTATTATCCCCCGCCGAAGTCGGCGGGGGATATTGTAATAGTCTTTCATAATTTTTGAGTTATTGCCTTTTGTAAATTTTCAGACTTACTTTTTTCCGGAGCAAAACTTGAAAAGTATTTGAGATATCAAAATGATACTTCATAGGTGGATATATCTTATTGAGGTAAACTGTAGTGCACAAGAATGATAACTCTACCTTTCATAATTTTTGAATGACTGCCTTTTATTATTTTTTAAAAAAATTTTTTTTTCATTGAGAAGGAGTGCAGTGCAATTTTTTTATTTTTCATTTTTTTTCCACTGACCTTGACATTTTATCTGTAGACCTCAAAATAGGGGAATTAGTAGGTCATCACATGGGTTTCATATCTATCATCACTTCAAACATCAGTCTTCATAAACAAATATTTTCTGTTAAAAATGAAAAATTCTACTCTCCAACACTTCTTCTAAAGAGCAAGAATTCGGCGGGGGATGGTCATGTTAACATGGCTCTTGTTTTTATAATTGTGATATTAAAGTTTTCACAAAGTTAATTTAGAGCCAGCCATATGAAGTGAGTGTCATGATTTTGGGTCCAAGTCCAAACATACTGTTGTATAGACTAAGATTACAATTAAATGTCAATTGCCCCCACCCCCTGGCTGGGCAAGATCCGGATAGTAAATAATGTGTGTATTTATTTTTGTATTTATTGTGATATTTCAATGAAAGACACGCAAAAAGAAAAGCTTATAAAGATGGGAAATGTCAAGTTTGAAGTGTGATCCTCTGAGAGAATGGAAATGTGCTGAGAGGGGAATTTCTGGATCATTTGGGGTTATACAACTCTAGACCGATCAACTGTATGTTTGAAGCAGCCAATTCTATCTCTCTGACAGATATGGGTCAGTTTGCATGTCAAAACAGTTGCACGAGTTCTTTATTCCTACATGTATTTATGTAGCTTAATCATTGTAAAATTAATTGTAATCTTAAGACAAATTTAACAATAAAACCAGTGTTACCGGCACTTTGTTGATTTAGGTCATCAGCTTTGAGCGGATACATGTTTCTTGTTACACTGGCTCTTTCCCCCCTTTTTTTAAAAAAGCATTAACTGTGATACTTTTTGTTTAAAAATACGTAAAATATATTATTTATTAAATCGTTTGTAAAAAATATTGTTTGTTATTTCTATAGTCCGGATTAATAAATAGTTGTACTTCTTAATGATGTCTAATTTATTTCCGATTATCTGTTATCAAGGAATAAAATAAATATATACATTGTACCTTGATAAGAGAGAGAGACTCGGGATGTTAATGTCTTGGTTTTTTTTGTTTTTTTTCTTCCTACCGAAAGTACTTCAGTCTTACTGAGACAGAGAAGGTGCTGCCACTCCAGTTACTTTATCCAGATACCGGGCCAGGACTATATGACTGTATGAACACAAAACTGAAGTAACAAGGCTTAGAGCCAAGGGACCGTATTCACCAAACATCTTAAGGTTGTTTTAACTTTGATATTTTTTTATGAATCCTATATTTTACCACTCTTAGCAATAGCATCAAAATTAAGGAATGATAAAGCAGAAAAAAGTCTCTCATTTGAAACGAAATGACTTACAATTTATCAAACATTTAATTGATTTAAGATATCTTATATTTTCTCTTACTCTCCATTTGCCAGTTGAGAGGGACAGATATCAACATTGTTGACATTTTTTTATCAAAAATTAGAAAGATGAAGCAGAAATACTTTCTATTAGAAATAACTGGTATTCAATCTTTGCTCCGTTCATTCAGTGCATGGGTGTACCGGAAGTTGCTATTGTGGTACTCATGAGAAATACTTCTTAAATATCGGTACACTGACGGAAAGTTCTAACCGAGCACTTTTAAATTATCTGTTTTGACTTTGATTTACATCACAGCTTACTGCCATTGTAATTCGCAATCACTTTCATTGAAATTTTGCACATATTGTTCACCTTTCGCATACCCGAAAACGAAATAAAATTTGATTCTTACAATTCCCAAGGATTTGAGATATTTTATGAATTAAAAAATGATCGACTGGAACTTTCCGTCAGTGTATATCTGTAGCCTTTATTTATATATAAGGGTGGACGTCCAGTCTCATAGTAACGCCAATTATCACATTCTATAGGCTGAGCAATAAATGTTTTTCTTCTTTTTTATCCCCTTGGCTTAGATGGTTATAGAATAAGTCAACTGCCTACAATTTTCAGATCCTGATTTTTCCCTACTTAAGTAGCTGTTCTTTACTTTGCCATTAAACTCCCCCACCCACTTCTGATACAAAGACTTGTCTAAAGATCACCTTAACTGATGAATCCTTTAGTATCTAAAAGTATACTAGCAAGGTTAATCAATATTAGTATATGGATAGATGGCAATATAGAGCTTATGCACGTCTTTTTATTTCCTCTAATCGAAATTATGGTTACGACGGTAAGGAACAAGTCAAAATATGGCTTTAACAGATAGATCTTTATATAACTCAATAATGAACGAAGTAGATTAATGAAAATCAGTATGTGATTAGATGGAAGAGATTATCACTGGTAGGGGATTACGTGTTACGAGCCACATCAGTGACCGATTCTAGTCGAGAGAGTTTGGACTCGTTTTGAAGTATATTTTGATATCTATCGATTGAATAAGTCATGTTCAGATAGATCTACATGTCCGCGATAAAAGCCAAATTTAGTCTTTATGGTTTCCCTAGTTCCTAGACCCATTTGTATCGAACAAAACCGGGCCATGTAAATTATAGGGTTCTCAGGGCCAGGTTTCCAGATGCAGTTTGTCATTCTGTCCACGGATTGCGATACATTACACATCTTAGAGTTATGCTCGGAAAGTAACGCATCTATGCCATAAGCTACTTTGAATGAATGTGGACTCCTTAAGTATTGATCGGTACCAAGATGTAAACATGAGACGAAAAATGTGCATTAATAAGTTGTATGTGTGGCCATGAAGGCAAACTCCCCCGCAGTAGTTACTTCCCTTGATCAGTACAGCGCAGCGTGACGTATTCGCTTTGAGGAGTGTGCCATGAAGACTGTTGTGAGTGCCATAACGGCTTGTGTAAGTATAAATTTGAGCAAAATATTGGATGAGCCATTTTTCGTTTTTGTAAAAAATTGCCCCTTATTTAAAGGGAATGTGTTGTGTTTGGGGACTGAGTGTTTGCATTTGTTCTCTGTTTATGTGCCAATGTATAGGCCCTCTCTCCCATTCTCTCACTCTCTGAAAGTTACTTTTTAAGGGCAATCAATTTGTTAGTTTTTATGGTGTAGACAAATGTACGGTATATATGTAATGTCTGCACCATAGATCAAAGGATCGATAGTCCTGAGATATGTCAATTAAAAAAATAAAAAATAAATAAACTTCTGCATTATCCTAGCTTTTAGTTTTTATGTAAGGCAAATAATTTGATTTTTAAATCATAAACACTTAATAATTGGCTTGATTAAAATCTTTTAGAACAGATACTATAACGCTCAGCTAAGATACTGTCATAATCAAGACTTTTTTCAGTATTAGGCAGACTTGATAATTATGTAGGTCAACCTTTACGAACTTCTTTCCGAATATTTATTTATAAAAACATACAATGTCCCTCTATCCGGAAACACAAAGACATGAAATCTATCTTAAACTTGTCAAAATTATCCTGATTGCATTACTAGAATAATATGTCGTAGAATTTGAATACTGTAAAATCATTAATTTTCGTTGACATTAAATTTCGTTGATTATGTACCAAAGGGAATTTCGTGGGACCATTTATTCGTGGATCTATGTTCTGAAAGACGCCAGATCTATATAGGAGACAAGTTTTTGTAGGGATTAATTTTCGTGGATAAAACTCTCAACGAAATCGACGAAAATTAGTGTCCCGCGAAAATTAATGATTTCACAGTACATATAATTATATCCATCATCTCTGATTGACTGTTTTAGAAAGCGATGGAAACATTGGCTATTGGGACGGAGTTGAATGAAGACTTCGGATAAGAGATTTAGTCTTTATTTTCAATTCGTAATGCACCGCATCTTATGAGAACCAATGCAATGTCGACGTTAATGCTAATTTGTTGCAATGTTTTAAGATACATATGTGTTGACCTACGTATAAATCATTCACGGGTCCGTACACATAGCTGTAGACTGTATATACATATGTAGATATGAACCAGAATGAGATATCATTTTATTATATATGTTATGACTATAAAATATGGTTTACATAAAACACTTTCTGAAACAGTTACTCATACGAGAAAAATACGAATAAATCACGATATTATATAGAAAAAAATGGCCTATTTCGTAGGGAGCATTTATACCGAAATATGGGTTATCAGATTCCGGAGACCGACATCACAGAAATGAGAATACATTCTGAGAATTCAGAATGCAGCTCAAAAAGTGGTAACTGCAATTAAAAGGCCCAGTCATTGAAACATGTGATACATTTTGGCATTTTATTTACAGGCTCCAATGGAAACAAAACATTCCAAACAAAGACAAACAAGCAAGAGCCCCAGTTGTTTTACAATAGTCACTATCAAGACTACGATGCGCATGCGCGAAACAGGCTTTAAGAACCGGAATTGAAGCAAATTACTGAAGTATTGGCGTATCATTTTTTACATTGATGTATTTTTACGCAGAAGTAGTTGTTGAAACTTGTCGGTTAAGAGAGAAAACTCCAACATTTTCATAAGCAAAAAGCAATCTCTATACATGATTTTGGTATACCTCACCACAATATCTTAGAACTTATAAAGCAAGCGACACCTGTAAAGTCTATTTTATCTTCTCGCCATTCCGCCATTTTCTTTGCATTGGTCACTTACCAATCCAGGCAACAAAACCCTCACTATCAATAAACAACCAACAAATGCGTAAAGTACATGTTTCATAATTATAATTCTCTCCTATTATCTTTTTGGTTTGCAGTCTTTTCACCAGAGTTCATCGCTTCACAACAGAAGGGAGGTTACTGATGACTTTCTTCTTGTTCCTGTTCTTGTGAACAGGAGTGATTATCTCCCTCTTGGTGTTGATGGTTTCGGTTTGTATCGTAAACTCGGGGTTTGTTTCAATACAAACAAGAGAAGTTTTGGTAAAGAAGTCGTCTATTGCAGTCGTCGAACTACGCAGTTACACGGCTGAATGAGGGCTCAATTATTCCACTGTAGAAATATCGAGCTAAGTTCAATTACCGAGCCAAGTCGGACATCGTTATCCACCATATAATAAATACGAATAACGAGCTGGAGGCAAATTTCGAGACGGTTCAGATATCGGAATTCAAAATATTGATATAGCCGAATATCGAGAGGATTCAAATACCGAGCCTAGTCGGCCATCATTATTCACCAATATTACAAATTTGAGTACTTAGCTTGGGGTGAATTTGATCGTGCACTCTGTTTAACCTCGTTTATTTTTCATTTTTATATTCATCCGATACTTGTTTTCAGTTCGAAGAACTGCTGTAAATCATATCTTTATCGTTTCCTTTTTCAATATTTGCTATAAACTGTCAGTTTGAAAAAAATAATGCACCGTGATATAGCTTAAATTTTTATTGAATCCACTCCGGACTGTGTCATTCCCATAATTAGAACATTTTTATAGATTATATCCGGTGACTTTGTAGTATGTTATTACATAGTGTCGTGTTTATAATCACAAGTTTGGAATTCAGGTGCAGATTATTTAAGATGTTTGCTGCGGCCTATACGACAAATTTTTGGTCATATATATCTTCATTTCGGGCAGATTCTTATTTTAATTCGAATTCGATATTCAGTACTCATTGCACTGTATTCTTGAGACGCGGAACCTCAAATAAAAATTACTTCTTTTCGGTTGGCCGAACTGCCTCTAGTGTAATTTGAAGGATAATAAAAAGAAAGATGCAAGGTCTATATTTTTCATACTCTTTAAAAACTTTCTTATATCATATTAAATAGATTGATATTGCAGGCCAATAATTGACCTGTAACCGACAATGAGCGCCTTCTGGTGTTTACTTTTTCACAAACTTTTCATTGATGAAAATGATAGCGCCAACTCCTGAGGGTCATTGTGAAATTTAGCTTGTGTAACAGTAAATGTAGAATGTCTGCATATATATTATATATATATATATATATATATATATATATTTGTATTCTTGTACGATTTTAGGGGTACGTTTTGTTTCTTTGTGTGTGTGTTTTGTGGAGTTTTTTTTGTTCTTATTTAAGGCACCACTGAAATATTATATTGCGGACGTTGATGGCCACTGGTCAGTAGTCCCAACTGATTTATACCTCTCGTCATGAGAGAGGCGCGACGGTTAAGGTCATATTTAAACGATCGTTGACTGAAGAGAAAACTCACTTCACCAGAGTTGAAGACTGATTAACATTTAACAATATATAAAAAAAGATTATAATAGGAAACTAAACGACTCGTTGGGGCCTCGGTTTTTGTTTCAGCAATCATCGTGGTTTGGTTAAACGCTCCGCCGAGGCCTCGGTTTTTGTTTCAGCAATCATCGTGGTTTGGTTAAACGCCCCGCCGACAGTATTTAAGTCATTTTGAGACTTGAGATTTGTCTACTTGAGACCAATATTGTGCTTCCACACTGCAGTATCATCCCGTAGACATGTGGCATGATACCACAATCAGCCACATTATCCTGACACCGGGCCAACCAGTCCTGCAACTACCCTTATATGCTGAGCGCAAAGCAAGGGAACAATACCAGACTGTAGGTGATGTAAGTTATTTTACTTTACAGCCTACATAGTTGTATCATTCTTCTTTTGTGTTTTCTGATTTTCTGATTGCTTCATAGTCTTTCAGCGCTTTGATTTTAATAAGACTGATGGTACTCAGGTGAGGGTTCTAGGGTAATCGAGACCCTCTTCTTCTTTTTTTTTGATGCACATACAAGCCAGATATGAATAAAAAAAATCAAATCCTTAAAAGTTCTAGAGCGGAAACGGAAATTTGACCATAAAATATCTTAAGGAAGGGCCATAACTCCACCAATATTCAGTAGATAGTGACCAAAATTAAACTAGACCTGTTAAGGTTATAGATCAGAAACAAAAGACTGACATTAGTCTATGTCAAAAAAGGGCCATAACTCTCATAATATTAATATGATAGTTTGAACTGCACTTATAAACAAATCCACATTTGTGTACATCGTTCTACTTTCGGTTTGGCGCTATTCCCTGACAATCAGTACCAAAAATAGAAATTCTTGGATGGGACTAACCTATAAACCAAACTTTTCATATGAGTTAATTCCATTTCATCCTTCATTATAGTTTGTCTTATTTTAATAGTTTAATGAAATGCTTGTATTTTGATAAAAAAAAAATTAATAGTTAGAACACATAAGTGAAACTTAATGATTAAAAAGGGGCAGAGCGAGCGAGCTCCTTCGTAATCATTATGCTCTAATGACTAATAGAAGAGAGAGACATAGAGGGAATAGTTAGTACTGTCTTTTTAAGATTTAATAGAATGGGGGTGGGGGTTGGCATTTTTGTCCTGAAGTTTTGAGCCGAAGATATTATTGTGAAATGAGTGTCTAATATTTGTTATTATCGCATAAGTCATATATAATTTCTGATAAATGTAAATATAAAGGAGTAGTTAAGTCCTTTTGTAGATTGCTTCAGGTCCTTTATGCAATTTCTGTAGGTTTTGGACTATGAGTATTTGTTTAATTATTGTTTTATGTTTTTATGTGTGGTTTCATTTTGTGTTACCCATTAGTTCAGTTTACCTGTTTCATTTTGTGTTACCCATTAGTTCAGTTTACCTGTTTCATTTTGTGTTACCCATTAGTTCAGTTGTTTCATTTAGTATGTTCTTGATACCTTCTATCCATTTTGATTTAAAAGTTGGGATTGAAAACAAATACCATATATAATAAGATAATTTCGTTGTTAATTAAAAATAATTTCATTATCTAATGATTTCCCAATTTTTTATTAATAACGCTAATTGTTTCCATTTAGAAAACCACAGGTACTAAAATAATCTCGAAAATAATCACTGTTTTTTGTATTGAGGAAACTTGCAATGGTCCATTAAAAAAAAAATGTACTTACAACATCAATGTTTGCATTTTCAAGTTGAAGGTATAATTATTTATGCTAGATCCGAAAGTAAGAAGAGTTTGACACTAACATTTTTGTCCATTACTCAGGTATCTGATGGAAGGCCTGCTTTGAAATTCAGGAGTCCCTTCTGATAATTAGGAGTCCCTGTCACATCATTCGACAAAATAATCGATACCAAGTTTAATATATTATTTCAACCAAGAAGCTGAATACAAATTTAATGTGGTTTATCTTAAAATGGGGAAAATATAGCTGATTTTCTTTCACTACAGCAGACCGGTGACAGTGGTGATATGAAATATATCAGACACTCACTGTACGTTCGGTGATGATATGGCATGTATCTCACTGACAGAACTAAGTATTTCACTGGCTTGCATGAAATGAGTTGGTGTATCTGGATCAGTTCTATTTGTTATTGCTGACTTTCTCTCTCATAGTTCTTACCCGTTTCAAAATAAAAAAGTGTTCTAAGGCCACAGTTTTTTTTATGAGTTTAGACATGTCTAGAGTTCATTCTATATCTATTTGTGAACATGAGGATGATTTGGAATGTCGTGTATACTTAATATTAAAGATTGTTTGCTGTTCCGAAAAGTGGCGGGGAAAAAATAAAAATAAAATCACAATTCCTAAATTTGAAATATTTCTGATCAGTGTAAGTGATTTAAAATAATATTTCTATTTTAACCGTATCTTTTTTGCATCCGTTTTAAAAATCGGATACAATTATGACAGAAACAATTATATTTCAAGACACACTGATTAGAAAAAAAGGATTTCGTTTACAAGTAATTACCTGAAATCACTGTAATGATTTTGAAACAAATATTCTTATAGGATGCTTGCAATTTAAAGAGAATTAGTTGACCTTGTCTGTTTGCAACTGACATAACTGAGATTTATTTACTGACTTTTAGACTGTGGTTTACTATTCAGATGTCTATTTGAGAATTTCCCCGTCCTATCAACACACACACACACACACACACACACACACACGACGGCGATGTATAATGCCAAGATAAAAATTAAAGCACTGATAGAACTGTTTATTTGTTTGTTGGATTTAACGTCCCACCGACAGTATTTCAGTCATTTCTAGACTTGAGACAGATATAGTGCTGCCACACTGCAGTATCACGCCGTAGACATGTGGCATGATACCACACACACTCACATTATCCTGACATCCAACCAGTCCTGCAGCTACCCTTATATGCTGAGCGCCAAGCAAGGGAGCTATAGCAGTACCATTTTTTACGACTTTGGAATGTCGCGGCCGGGGATCGAACCCACGACCACCCGCTCCCGAGGAGGAAGCTCTAACCACTCGGCCACCGGGGACGGTACTGATGGAACCTTAAAAAAAGATGAAATGTAGACTTTTCTGTGTCACTTGCCCTCACTTCTCCGTGTGAACTTATCCTAACTGTTTAATGCGAACTTGCCCTAACTGTTTCGTGTGAACTTGTCTTAAATGTTCCACGTGTTTATACTGTTGACTATTTGACCTAAAGGAATCCACTCTTACCTATTCAAAAAGGAAACAACTTGATTATTAACGATTGTCTGGCACTGAGATTCTTTAGTATGTTGTTCTTTGGGTTTGTCCGCTCTGGGGCTGTCGCATCAACAATTCCCCGAATCAGACGACCGCTTGTAAACTAAATATTAACATAAACGAATGAACAGTCATTTATTTCAACTTACAACACTAATATCATATTTTATCTTTACAGTTGTGAAACGCTTAAAACCAATCATCAAATGGATTATTAATTACCATTTATTTATAAGAGAGTGCGACATTTAGCATTGATGTTGTGACATATAGCTGCAACATTTGGCGTTACAGATGCGACATATAACGTTAGGAGCTTTTGCGACAGTTAGTGTGTGTTGCGACATTTAGCGGCAGCCTTGCGACATATAACGTCAAGTGCGACATTTAGCGTTGATGCGATATTTAACGTTGCTACAATAACTAAAATCAAATATCACAGATTTGCTTGTGTTTCTACATCATTCTGTGATATGTCCCATTTAACTCGAACAATTTGATCTAGATTTAAAAAAAAAATATTTTAGATATCTTAATCGTGTTTTTAATAGTGACGCATCCACGTCTCAGAGACGTTCGTCAAGGTCTAGCTCTACCGGCGGTGGTGAACTCGGGTAATAAATTATTTATTAATACAAACTTTAATTAAGGTAAAGTCCTTGTAAAGTTCCGCTACATTTCGGCCCCCATGACCTTCCAAGGAGATAATCAAGGTTTCCTAATGTTTCATAAGGTACCTTGGTTATCTTGGTAGAGGTTAAGTGGTCCAAGATATAGCGGAACCATTACTGGGGCTTTACCTTAAGTGTTATCAAATAAGTTAATGTATATAAGCAAGCCCGCGAATAGTTTCCTTGTCATAAATGTCACTCAGTCTCAACACGGGTGTAACGTTATTGTCACTCAGTCTCAACACGGGTGTAACGTTATTGTCACTCAGTCTCAACACGGGTGTAACGTTATTGTTTTCCTTCCAGCACAACGGGGTTAATCGTCCTCTGTGTTATTATCGGACTCACCATTATTGTTGTTGTCGTTCTGCTGATCCTCCGGTGGAAGGGATGTTTCAAAAACTGCGAAAAGAACAAGGTTAAAAATATCTGTAAGTATATGTAGGTAGTCAATCTCTCTCTCTCTCTCTCTCTCTCTCCCTCCCTCCCTCTCTGAAATATCTTCAGCAAAAGACGGTTGTGAGCGATATATAGCGATTTAAAAGACCCTCGTCAGCCCCATAAAATCAGTGTGAGGCAGCATTAAATTTGTTGCGTGTAGTGTTTGTTTTCTTAACCTTTCAACAAATTAAAACCAAAATATTAATATTTAAGTCTATACATCTTCGATTTAAGGAGATATGCTCGCAATTGCATTTTGTAAAAAGGGGTTTTGAAGTGGAAATTTTGTTTTGTATGAACTCATTCAGCTGCATTTAAATTTTATGTTCCAATACTATTATTTTATGGCTATTGTATTTTTTTTAGCTTTAAGACAAAATAAAATTTTTTTTTTTGAATTTAAGCAGTTTGGTTTTGAGTATATCTATCAAAACTGAACTAAATTTGTGACATATTTTTGATAAAAGCTAAAAAATTTTTAACATTATTTTGTACCAAATTAGACAATATTTACATATAAAATCCAGAATAAAAACAAAAGAGAGATTCTTCTTTTTTTTTTAACAAAAACAATCACAGTGCAATGCATATAAATACTGTAATAAAATGACCGGATGGCATGTTATTCACGTATAATTCATTCTTTTACTTCCTGCAATGGTTACCATGACAACAAAAAAGCAATATGGTGTTTATTTAGTTCACCTGACCACATATACTCAGGATGACCTATTAGGATCGATGAAAATCTGTCGTCTACAATTAGTTATGGCCATGTTCGATTATGGCTGATATCGGCCAATTAGTTCAGGAGTAACGGCCAGATTTCACTTTGCTTACACTAGCATCTTCATACTTAAAGCAATCATCTTCAAACTTTATAATAATGCTTATAGCCATAATTTCTCGACCCAAGTTCGATGGCTGGTATCAGCCATTTAGGTCAGAAGTTATGCCCCTTTAATTATAACAAGAAAAGATTAAAACAAAATGTTTTAATGCATGGCTTAAAATAACCATACTGCACCACTCTCTTTCTCTTTTCTACTGTTTTGACCTTATTATCTAACCTGTCTATGAACAGGCCTGACACTTAAAGTCGATAAATAAATACATGAATTTGACCTCTCTATATATCCTTTGTATAAAAAGATTCGATTTTTTTCTTGGGCGTTTTTATTTTTTTTCTGAATATCAGAGTCCTATGATTTAAATAACAAGGAAAGCAAATACATTGCAAAATAATAAATGTATATAAACTAGCATTTAAAACATAGGTCTATTATTCAACTATAACCTAGCAACTTCCGAAGAGAATTGAAAACTGGAATAAAACACTCGACCCCTTGCAGGAAAAAATACTGATCAGGCACTCTTCATTCCACTACCGTAAATCAACAGAGCGAGCACTCTTATCTCCAGTACCGTAAGCCTATGGGGTAAATAAAGTTATTTATAGAACTGAATCTCAACAGCACTACACTGGTCGACAGTTCACGAATTTACTGCATTAACTGCACCAAATGTTCTTCATATTACGTTTGCATATTTATTAGATAAACTTTAAATATAAGTTATCCCACACATCATGTAATAATTAATTACAAGCACAATACAGAAGACGTAAAATGTGCTAAGATCGAAGCCATAAGTAGGTCATGAACTACATGTACAAACATCATTAAAATACAAAAATATACTGACTAATAACTTATTAAATATGGTCAATCACACGGGAAATTATTTAAAACAAACACAAATTGTTTTTGATACCCCCAAACAATCACATAGAAAAATATCGGCAACTTAAAATTATTACACTCACAGCTTTACATTCAACTGCAATACCAAGTTGCACAGTGTAAACCCATTTTAATTGGACATACTTATATATATACAGTACTTAATAACAGTAAATTATATACAGTACTGAATACTGTCCAGAAAATGCTGGAGTTTACATTGTTGATTTTATTTTCATTTCTCAAACAATCATCTTTAAACTTTGTGACAACATTAATGATCATGGCCAAGTCGGTCAGTAGTTATGGCCCTTGAGTTCTCAAAAACAATGACTTCAAATACGTTTTATAAATGCTCTGATAGAACATAGTTTTTTATCAGTTATCATAAAATAATACCATTTCTGTAATTTGGTGACAGATTTAATATACCATATGTAGGAAATTGTACATAATTTGGTAAAAACTCGATCATATATTTAGGATGTGTTTTTAAATCTCAAATAGACACTAAAACAAGAAGTAGTTTTTTTCAGCGATCTTGGGCACCATCTTAGACTAATTTATCCCCCGAGAGAAGATACACTGCTTAAATACGATTCATTCAATCCGATTATAAACAGTATTCTTCCATACACCGCGTATTAGTAATATATTGATTATATGCCTGTCATTAATGTAGATAGCTATTTGTATACAATGTATACTGTTAGTTGTGATCATTAAGTTATATACTGTGTTTAAACAAATATTGATTCTAATCAAATGCGAATTTGTGGATGCATGATGACGTAAGTGAATATAATTTATGTCAGTTTTGAAATCTTTTGTATCAATTAAAACATAATGTTTTATTATTTATAAAAAGGTAAGCCACATAAATTTGCATATCGTATATGATGTAATATACTTATAAAGAAAACAAAATCGGGAGTAAAGTTAACACTTAATTGAATACTCCTTTGTTTTATATATCAGCTAACACTTTCCAGGTAATGATTAAAAGTAGGGTATGGTAACTAGATCTAAATGTTAAAGTGGTTAAAAACATAGTTCGTAATGGAGATTGACTTGATAGAATTTCTGCGGTAAATGTCTTATTGTAGTGACTTTTAAACATTTAAATCAATAAATTACAGAATTAGAATCTTTATTCAATATAATCAATAAAAAATATTACCAATTTATGTATCTAAAATATAAACCTGACTCTTGAGAAAGGAATCATGCTGTAAGCAGAGGTGACACATAGGGATCACTTTTCTGTCGTCTGTCGGTCCGTATGTCTGTCTTTCTGTACGTCTCACTTCAGCAGGTGACACATGTGTTCAAAAGAACACTCTTGTTATAATTATTGTGTCTACTTTTTGTTACACTGATGTTCTTGATTTTATTTATAGCTAACGAGTCGGACCCTCCCCCGGTCTACACGACCAACGCCTACACGGATCCCGTGTACCCACCCCAGCCCCCGGGATATGTTCAGTGAAAGACTACTCTTGTTGTGAGGGTCTAACCATGGATACAGCATACATTGACGTGTTATTGTTTTTTTTTTCTTTGATCATAAATCGCCAGTTAAGTACACACAGTTTGTAAATGAAAGAGAATTAACAAATTGTTAGCGATTATTTGTTATAAGCTTCTAGCTGATTTTAGTAAGTACATATTTCTTGTTACACTTCTGATATTAACTGTATTACATTTTGTTTAAAATGTCATTAAACATTCATTTGTACAATAGTTTTCGTTATATCTATTGTCCGGATTAATGTATAATTGTTCTTCTAAATAGTTCCAAATTTATTTTGCAATGAATAAAATATATACATTTACCTTTATTCATTGATAACTTATAATTAAAGAAAGAGAGATACTCAATGAATTATAATGCCTTGTTTTGTCTGTTGGATTTACGTCCTACCGAAAGAACTTCAGTCTCTTCTTGAGACAGATATAGTGCCGCAACAATACAGTTACCAAACCCAGTCACATGACACCACACTCAGTCACATGACACCACACCTAGTCGTATTATCCAGACACCGGGCCAGTGACCTAATGAGCATCATTTAAGAGTATGAACACAAGGATTATATTTACAAAACATCCAAAAAATTGTCTTAATTTTGATCTACTTTTATAAAGGCATAAGTGTTCAAAGTTAAATAAAAACTTGATAAAGCAAAAAAAAAAAAAAATGATAACAATAATATATATATATATATATATATATATATAAAAGAGAGAGAGAGAGAGAGAGAGAGAGAGATTTTTTAAATTTAAAGAAATAGGATAAGAATTACCAATATTTCCTGAAACTGAACAGCTTATTTACCAGTTGAGAGGGTTGTGAATCATTTTTTTTAATCAAAAATTAGAAAGAATAAGTTAGAAGTAGATCTACAATCCATCAAAAATAACTGATTTTTATTTTTTTTTGACTAAGATGCTCTGTGAAATCAGAGCGTGCGCGTACCGGAAGTTGTGTTGAAGATACTGGTCTTAAATAATTACCATTAATAACCGGTATAGCTTAGCTTTAGTTAAACATTTGAATTCATAAATCATGGTATGCCAAAATACCATATTCTGTTGGCAGAAGCGATAACTGTACCCCCGGCCCCTGAATATAGCCTAAATCTTAATATTGTAATTATTGACCTAGGATAATCTAGGACCCATATGTAAGTCAATTTTATAAGAAATAAGACGTGTCAATGTAGGCAATAGGTAATACCTAGTTTTAGTCCGCTCCTTCAGCCGACTTTTACATGTTCACCCAACGGTCATTTAGTGTAGTTGTACGTCCCGTGTGAGTAGCCAAGACATGCGGCGATAGGAAGTCGTATGCATGACCCGAAGAACCCTCGCAGGTACCCATTTATACACCAGGGTGGATTGGAGCAAATCAAGGTTAATTTCTTGCTCAAGGAAATTAGCAGCGATCGACCCGATTGAGATTCGAACTACGAACCTTCTGATCCGGAGTCGTGTGTCCTATCACTGAACTATCCCGTTTCTCTTTGTATTTCTGCCAAAATAACTGCTTGAAATTACTTAAATACGTATGCATACTAGTGCATGGATTTAAATCTGATAAAGTCATTGTACATCGAACAGTAAAATAACCCCGTTATGTGTAACATTGTCGGACGGTAAATGAATGGCTCACATCTAACTTTGTCTCCCCAGGGTTGAACATATCAGATCAACACGGGAGATCCCTGCCAAAGTTTCATTGATAATGTTCCTTGGACCTTAACACTCTTCCAATAGTCCTGTTTAGATCAATCTTCTATATGGGTCATTATTTTTGTTTTGTCTAATTATTTCGTCTATGGTGGTGTATACCAATACCACTGTGCTATAAGGATGCATATCAATGTCAGTACCAGGTCTATGTTATGGAGAATTGTTGTTTTACTCTTTACTTTTTGTAGTGTACCCGTACACGGTAAGTTTCTTCTGTTTAATTCTTCATAATATTTTTTTCTTTCTTCGTGTTTTGTGAAAATGCTGTACAACTTAGATCAACAACTTGATGAAACGGGGGATTGAACTTTTATGCATAACCTGAGCAAATATTATCGTTTGTAGAAAATGTAACCACATAAGCTGGAAGAAATATGTCTAGGTGGCAATAAGATATTTGTAAAAACAACAATAAAACAACAATGAGACAGCATCATACATATGGATTTATTGAAAATTATTTGTCTGCGCAATATTCATACAGCTTTTTTTTTCTTAGCGGGACGCGCATGCATCAATCAAAATAATATAGAGTTTTCACCATATATACAACGCCAATAACAACATCTATAAATATATAATCTTAATTTTGAATGAAAGAAACATATTTGGACGTAACTTGAAAGTTTTCTATTCAGTGCTAGCATTACTCTGTGCTTTAACCAATGTAAAATATGCTACTTTAAAGTCTTCAGGATTAGAATCAAATCTAAGACCTAAGTAAATGATTCTGGGAACCACTTTCATTCTTACCATGTCCCCCCCCTCTCTCTCATAACATTATATCAACCTCTCGGGAACGCATGACTGTGTTCACGATTAAACTATTTGTTATTAACTTATTTAAAGTTCATACCGGTCCCGGTGGCCGATTGGATAAAGCGTCCGCCCCAGAATCGGGAGGTTGTGGGTTCGATCTTTTAGCGAGACATACCAAAGTCGTAAAAAATGGTACTGGTATAGCTCCCTTGCTTGTCGCTCAACATATAAGGGTAGTTCCAGGACTGATTGGCCCCGTGTCTGGATAATGTGACTGGGTGTGGTATC
>CM037779.1:44117957-44135218 GCA_021229015.1 Solen grandis | reverse complement strand
TACTCTTTTTGGCTCTCTTTATGATAAACTACATTATTATGGGTTTTAATTTGGTTAACTACACTGTAATGTCTTTTTGTGTGGTAAACTGCATATTTTTGTGGGAAAAAAAACACTGTTGTGTTTTTCCTTTTTATTAAAAACTTTACTGCTAGTCTCTCTTTTTGTAGTAAACTTCATTATGAGGGTCTCTTTGTGGTAAACTTAACTCAGATGTCTCTTTGGTAATCTACACTGTTCTGTCTCTCTGTGGCGAACTACACTTCTGTTTTCCCCTCATTATTATATTCTACACTCCTATGCTTCTCTATTTCAAGGGGTGAAAGCGAAACTTGGCTAAGTGCAAATAAATATCTTGTTACATGGTATGGCACCTTGTTACACAGTATGGCATCTTGTTCACGTAGGCCCCCCTTGTTACACAGTATGGCACCTTGTTAACATCATGGCACCTTGTTACACCATTAACAATCTCCTGACCTTATCCATGGATATTAATTTTGAATTGACTCTCATTTGGTTTTTCTGCTTGTTTATCATGTGTCTGGATCCTGTTCAATTCTCGCATCTTTTTTTTCTCCCTCTTCAGGCCATGTTTGAAATTGAATTTTTTTACTGCAGAATGGGAAAAAGAATCCATCAATGAAGCTGCAATATTTCTTGCATGTTTTTTTGTGTGTTTGCTTTGCCTGAAAAGTTGACAAAAAACATAATGAAGGATTCCCAGCTCACATATTGATTGCATTTGAAATGGCTATGCTTAGAATATTCAAAGACTTTTGTCTAAAAGAGATCTATAAGATATGTGTAAATTATAAATGAGGCATTATTCATTGCTTTTAAATTGCCTTGTAGTTTTGGAAGTGTTAAAAAGTTTTAAAATGAGAGCCAATTGTCAATTAATTGCAAAATATTTATTTTCATGTAGTAACAGATGACTACATGAAAATAGCTGAACATTTAAGTATTATATTTTGACAATATGTAATCATCAAAAATGAAGCAGGAAGAAAGAAAACTATAAGAATGTGAAATTAAACAAAAATAATGTATGTTTCTTGTAGACATTTAAATGTTGTCAAGCAGAAAATATATAAAAAATAATTGTTTTGATAAAAAAAAACTGCCAGATGATTTTTTATATTTTTCAAAATGTAAAATTAAACTGTATCTGATTTGTGAAGTTTAAAGATGGTAGTGAATAATTATTTATTTATGATTTTTTCTAAAGTTTTCATGTGATTTTAAAAATTCTTTGCTACAAGTAGGTAATCAAAATATAGTTAAACATGTATTAGCATCCACTATATTAAGCACTCAACCTGTAATTAGCAGTCAACCTGTATTTAGCAGTCAGCTTGTATTTAGCAGCCAACCTGTATTTAGCAGTCAACCTGTATTTAGCAGTCAGCTTTTATTTAGCAGCCAACCTGTATTTAAGCAGTCAGCCTGTATTTAGCAGTCAGCCAGAAAATCACCAAGCTTGATCCTCATTTAGCAGCCACATGGACTAAGAGGCCATCTTTTCTTGTTCTCTTGACTGGCCTCTTAATACAGGTCTTACTGTACACCTGGATTCAGCATCAAAGTTTCTAAACAAGGATTTCTTTTAAAATGAGATTTTTCAAAACATTATTGCCTTCCTCTTTTTTATCCATTAATCTAATGGCCACTGACTGTTGGTTGATCTAGACACGCTTTTTAGAGTGGGAATATTCAGGATGTACGGTGGATTTCAAATGGCCGGAGAATGTGGCGACAGGAAGTGGGGTCCCATGTTGATTCTCAGCCCAGATAAAATATATCAAGTCATCAATATTGATTAATTAATGATTTCATAGCTGGTGATTGTTATTGGATTATTTTTTTTTAGGAATCTCTGAGTTAGAATATAATGAAATAGAGAATATTTGCTGCTTTTTTTTTCTTCACGCATTGTCAGAGATATATAACTAAGTTTTCATGTGATTAAGACACAAGTCATATATGTAATTACCTTGAGCACAATTGAAAAAATAGAAACTCACAAAAGAATCAATAACTGTTTTGTTAATTTTACACTTAATTAGCTTTTCATCATATTTATACTCTCTTTCTCTCATGCTACTTGAATGCATGTGAGCCTTACTTTCATTTTCTTTCAATTTTAAACATTTTTTTATCCAAACAGTAAATGCAGCATTATATCAAATTAGACAAGCAGGAATTAGTTATAAAAATGAAAGTGATAACATCTTATCTCCTATGATGTATGATTTGATTCATCATGCTTGAATATTTATTGGTCTTTTTAAACTCGGCTTAGTAAATAGGTATCAGGAAAGTTTCAACATTATAAAAAGGATAATGTCTTGTCTCTCATGGTGTATGATTTATCATTCAATAATATTTCTCATTCTTGTCACTAAACACATGGAATAAATACAGTTTCTTTGAAATTCTAAGCTGGAAATAAGATGTTATTATTACTACTGTGCTTCATGTGACAAAGGGAGATAATGATGGTGAACATACTGTGCAGGGATAAGAGAGTTGTCCATTATTGCTGGTGCTGGGGCTGTCAGATATCAGGAACATTGTGATTTCTTAGCTATAGTCATGAAAGTTAACCTGGCAAGAAGTAAATGATCATTTAGGTCGGAAAAGACGTCCAAATGAAATTGAATTTTTTTTTTTTAAATCAGATACATCTCAGAAATTGAATTAAAAAGCCCATTTCACTAATTGTCTCATAGTTTCCAATGATTAAAAGTTATCAGCCAGTTTTCATGGAGGATAATCTTCTTTAAAAAAAAATGATACTAAGCCTTATAGTCAAATATTACGATTAACTGTTTACTGCTGTAAATTGGTTAAATAACCTAAAAGAACAAATTTTATATTGGATTACTCTGCGACTTTGAAAGGTGGGGTATATAGATTTGCCTTGTCTGTCCATCAGTCCCTCTGTTTGTCAGAAAATCGTGTGTTACTGGTATCTCCAAAGCCATCTGAGTCAGAATCATATGACTAAACTAACATTGGAAGCTGTGCAACTTGGATTATGAAATTCATTCAGTCATACCAGAGTTATGACCCCTGACCTAATGAAAACTGTCCCAATTTGGGGCATCTTTTTCTAGTTTTTAACAACACATAAATCTTTTAGAATTCCTTGACAATAATACAGTCTTTGAAAAACAAGACTGTGTAGCAATGAACAACAGACATGTTACATGTAATGTGACAGATGGTGTGCTACTTTGGTTAGCATCAATAAAAACAGTAACAGACTGAGGGGGCTGTGCATGGTGGGGAAAGCAAATCAATTAATTGCTGAAGGTAGGGCAAGAGTGCTACCACATGGTGCCCAGACAAAGATGCAGATTTACTTTGCTTCTTTACTTTGCTTATTTACTTTGCCTATTTACTTTGCTTATTTACTTTGATACTTTACTTTGCTAAAATTATTTACTTTGCTTCTTTCCTTTGCTTATTTACATTGCTTCTTTCCTTTGCTTCTTTACTTTGCTTAATTACTTTGATACTTTGCACTAATTCTTGTGAAAATTAATAAGATACTTTACAGTGTTTATTTTTTTATTTTTTTTAGCTCACCTGAGCACGTGTGCTCAGGATGAGCTTTTAGGATCGATTAATGTCCGTCGTCCGTCCGTCCGTCCGTCCGTCCATCCATCCGTCGTCCACAATTTGTTCGTTTGCACTCTAGCATCTTCATTTTATGAGCAATTATCTTCAAACATTAAAACAATGTTTATAACCATAAAATCTCGGCCAAGTTCGATTATGGCTGATATCGGAACATTAGGTCAGGAGTTATGCCCCTTTTAAAATTCAAAAAAGCCAGATTTCACATTGTTTGCACTCTAGCATCTTCATTTCATGAGCAATTATCTTCAAACTTTATATCAATGTTTATAACCATAAAATCACGGCCAAGTTCGATTATGGCTGATATCGTACCATTAGGTCAGGAGTTATGCCCCTTTTAATATTCAAAAAATGCCATATTTCAAGTTGTTTACACTCTAGCATCTTCATCTTTTGAGCAATCCTCTTCAAACTTTATGGCAATGCTTATGACCATAAGGTCTCTATTGAGTTTGATTATGGCTGAGATTCATCAATTAGGTCAGGAGTTACGCCCCTTTTAATATTAAAAAAATGCCATTTTCACTTTGTTTACACTCTAGCATCTTCATCTTTTGAGCAATCATCTTCAAACTTTATGGCAATGCTTATGACCATAATGTCTGATTAGTTTGATTATGGCTGAGATCATTGATTAGGTCAGGAGTTAAGCCCCTTTTAATATAAAAAAATGCCAGATTTCACGTTGTTTACACTCTAGCATCTTCATCTTTTGAGCAATTATCTTCAAACTTTATTACAATGTTTATGACCATAATGTCTCGATTGAGTTCGATTAATGCTGAGATGGGTCATTTAGGTCAGGAGTTATGCCCCTTTTAATACAAAAAATGCAAGATTTCACTTTGTTTATTATCTACCAACTTCATTTTTTTAACAATCATTTTTAAACTTTAAGACAATGTTTATGCCCATAATCTCACAATCGGGTTCAATTATAACTGATATTGACTCGTAAATTTAGGAGTTATGCACATTTCACCATAAAAAAAAGCCAGATTTCACTTTTACACTCAAGCATCTTTATTTCTTAAGCAATCATCTTTCTCAGGTGAGCGACCAAGGGCCATCTTGGCCCTCTTGTTTTCACTTTGGGGGGAAAGGGGTTCAGGCCCATAGGAAGGGGGGAAAAAGTGTGTGAACAAGCTAAAAGGGGGATTTTCTTATATGTATAATGTAGGCATTTTATTATATTTTAACCGTTTCTAATGATGTTATATTTTATAAAAGAATAATAAGAACAATGATATAACATGTTTGAAAAAATTTATTAAGAATATAACATTTAAAAAAGACACTGCGACAGTGAGTCCATGCAATCAATATGGTATGTAAACTGTCATAATCATGGAGGGGGGGGGGGGAAATTTGGGGGTGGGGGTGGGATCAATGCCGCCTATATTCTCTGAATATTTTGAGAAAAAAAAACCACACTGCTTTACTATATTACTTAGCCATGATACTAAACACAGTGTATTATATTTTGCTAAGATGATTTAGTATAATGCTTTACCACTGTGTGTTACATTTTACCAAGACACTTTACAATGATACTTTTCTAAAATACCTTGATACAATAATTTACAAAGATACTACACTTTGTTAATACATGAATACTTTGAGATGATGTTGTTGACTTACAGCCCCTCATGGAAGAGGGTTGAAGATTTTGTCTGGTCACAAATCGTTCATGTGAGGAAAAACTTCCAGTGATAATAGGTTGGTCATTTTACCCAGATTGAGGGCGCCGTGGTCCAATGGTAGCATATCCGATTACTGATCCGAAGGTTGTTGGATCGAACCCAGTTGGAGGAAAGAACTCTTCATGACCTTCCCATGCGCAAAGTACTGGTCCAACCCAGGAACCATCAAGAGGGATTAGTATAAGTTGAAAGAACTTGTTTCCCAATCGACGTAAAATAAATAAGTTTAAACTAAACTATCCAGGTGTCTATTATTGGGTTTATTTGGAGTTTTCCTCTACCTCTTATTTGCGGAATATTGTTCATATTGAGTTTCCATGTAATTAAAGGAGGTAAAAACTTTAATCTGTATATACTATGAAACCTGAGCTCCCTGGTGTAGCCATCTTGTAGACTTATATTTAAAGTCACATCCCTGTAGAGAAATAGAATATTTTCTGATTAAATGATCATTAGAATAGTATTTAGTATAGGGGTTAAATAATTGATCCTGAAATATCAAAATGGGCTGGAGATATTCTATATTCATATGTCACACAATATAATGTAGGCCTCCTTTAAATGCAGGCCAGCTGTGGTAAATAGGACAAGAAAAAAGGTATTTATAATGGGGTTGCTTCTTAAGACACACATGTAAGTCCTTGATTGACTTTCTGCAGCCAGCCAGACTCTGTATTGCCCCATGTCACATGGTACCTTGGCTGCTGGAGGTAGACATTGTGTCATGTACACCTGATGTTGTGTCCACGCTGTCTGTGTCTATATGTGCTTGGACTTTTGATTTACGCCTGTGTATAACATTATTGAGCCTCAATGGTTCTTACTTTGGAATTAAAATGAGCTGCAAACACTATGTGAAGGTAATATTTTTCTGCAATAATGCTATTTCGTAATTATATTTTTGTATTTATTAAAATTGTCTTGATTGATTGGTTTATTTTTTTGTGTGCCTAAGTTGAATGTCTCATTGGCAGTATTGCTGTCATTTGGGGACTGGCCTTCAGTGATAGTTACTGAATCATTTTGATATAAACAAAATGCTTTCCACAAGGGATAAATATACATGAAATAATGATTTTTAGCTCACCTGAGCACATGAGCATTTGTTTGCACTCTAGCATCTTCATTTCTTATTCAATCATCTTCAAACTTTATGACAATGTTTATTACCATATTCTTATGGCCAAGTTCAATTTTGGCTGATATTGGCCCATTAGGTCAGGAGTTATACCCCTTTTAATATTAAAAAAAGCCAGATTTCACTTTGTTTGCACTCTAACATCTTCATTATTTGCACTCTAACATCTTCATTTCTTAAGCAATCATCTTCAAACCTTATGACAATTATATATACAATTTATAGCCATACTCTCTAGCCCAAGTTCGACTATGGCTGATGTCAGATAATTTGGTCAGGAGTAAAGGCCCTTTATTGATAAAAATGTTTACACTCTAGAACGTTTTCATCGTTTCAATGACAATGTTTAAAGCCATAATCTTTCAGTCAAGTTTGACTTCAAATTTTGACCACTGGTACTGTTTGGTTTGTGGAATTGAAATTGTCTCATGGATTATGTATTAAGTACAACTAGGTTATAATTTAATGACTTGTAAAGGCAATGAAGGCAGTTTTTCTCAGGTGAGCGACTACAGGGCTATACTTTGGTGGATTCAAGGGGGAGCACACCTGGCGCGCACCTCCCTAAAATTCCCAGACCATAGAAAAACACAGACACACAACCCAAAAAAACTAACAGAATGCACCATTTCACACCTTAAAATTAAAAAAAAAATTGTGGGGGAGTTCCCTTAGATCCTCAATCCAGCCAGAACTACATCCTGCTCGGAAAAAGCAGCAAGCCGCTTGCATTGTCACTACCTACTTCTTTTTTAGCTCACCTGAGCATAGCTCAGGGTGAGCTTTTGGGATACTTGATTGTCCGTCGGCCGTCGTTCGTCGTCCGTCAACAATTTGATGTTTACACACTAGAGGCCACAATTTTGATCCAATCTTCCTCAAACTTGGTCAGAATGTTTGTCTTGATGATATCTTGAACCCTTTCGAAAATGGGTCAGGTTGGATCAAAAAGTAGGTCAGTAGGTCAAATCTTAGAAAAATCTTGTAGTCCGTCAACAATTTTGATGTTTACACACTAGAGGCCACAATTTTGATCCAATCTTCCTCAAACTTGGTCAGAATGTTAGTCTTGATGATATCTTGAACCCTTTCGAAAATGGGTCAGGTCGGATCAAAAAGTAGGTCAGTAGGTCAAATCTTAGAAAAATCTTGTTTACATACTAGAGGCCACAATTTTGATCCAATCTTCCTCAAACTTGGTCAGAATATTTGTCTTGATGATATCTTGAACCCTTTCGAAAATGGGTCAGGTTGGATCAAAAAGTAGGTCAGTAGGTCAAATCTTAGAAAAATCTTGTTTACACACTAGAGGCCACAATTTTGATCCAATCTTCCTCAAACTTGGTCAGAATGTTAGTCTTGATGATATCTTGAACCCTTTGGAAAATGGGTCAGGTTGGATCAAAAAGTAGGTCAGTAGGTCAAATCTTAGAAAAATCTTGTTTACACACCAGAGGCTACAATTTTAATCCAATCTTCCTCAAACTTGGTCAGAATGTTTGTCTTGATGATATCTTGAACCCTTTGGAAAATGGGTGGTGGACAAAAAGTAGGTCAAAAGGTCAAATCTTAGAAAAATCTTGTTTACACACTAAAGGCCACAGTTTTGATGCAATCTTCCTCAAATTTGGTCAGATTGTTTGTCATGATGATATCTCGAACCAGTTTGAAAAATGGGTGGGGCTGGATAGAAATGTAGGTCAGTAGGTCAAATCTTAGAAAAATCTTGTTTATACTCTGAGGGCAACATTTTTTGGTCCAATCATCCTCAAACTTTGGCAGAATGTTTGTCATGATGTAACTTTTGTGGATGGGGTCAGAAAATTCCTGAACATTGTTTCACCTCATCATCTTAATTCTAAAGCAATCTGTTTTGTACAGGCAATGAATGATACTTTTCTCAGGTGAGCGATCTAGGGCCATCTTGGCCCTCTTGTTTAATGTAATGCCCCCTCCACCACCACCAAACCTTTCTCTGGATCACAACAACTACTGACTGCATTTTGCACCATGATATACATAGCCATACCTGACTGGAAGCCATTTTGATACTGTATTACTTTCTGGCAAAATACTTAATTAAGATCTCAGGTTCAAATTTGAGTATCATACTCAAATCTCTATTGAAACAAATGGGCATATTTTAAGTGAGTATGAAAATCATACTTAAGTATCATTTTTGTTTTTGAGAACACAGGGCTCGGTCTCTAAATATTAGAGGATTTGCTAAGATTTGCTTCTGTATTTGCTAAGGATTTGCTTCTGTATTTCACAAATTCAGTTGCACTCACCTGGTGCCTCTGAAAAAGTTTTTCCATTGTAGACAAGGATCTACACAAAGGGTTGTGTATGGATTATTACACAATACATCATGTTGGATGTTGTTGGGCAATGTTCAGACCCTGCTGCAACAGCTTGTCCTGATCCTACCTGTGTCAGGAGACAGATATACAAGGGGGATAACTCAAGTTTAACCTGCTTCTCAGTCCCCTACACATTTATCTGCCCTGATTTTTTTTTTATTATTTCCTTTTTTCTTTCTTTTTTCTTTTTTTTTTTTTCAATGGAGGTGTTGGGAAGTGTTAAACTTTGAATTGACATTTAACATTTTAAATAAAAAACACGCACAAAAAAACCCCAAAAAACATCAAATTCTCTCAGACATCACAAATTACCACTTATGAATGTTAAGAAAAACATAATAATATGAACAGACAAACCTCAGAGATTTGTATTTATGATAAAAGCTGTTCATAATGGCTGTTAAAGTAATGGAATTAATTGTTGAAAAATGATAAAGGACCTTTGACAGACATTAAAAACTTATGAAAAAGAATTCTGTCATTTAATCACTTAGATGTCATAATTGGTTGTATCAAACAAGAGTTATCATTTTTTCTACACTCTGTAATTCTTTTAGCTAAAATGATGGCCAGTGCATTTAATGGCCATAATATTGCTTCAGAAGTTCTGCATTTGTGAAGCTGGAAACCGTTTGAACTTGTTCTTTTAGAAATATGGATGTTTTAAGTGGCTGAGTCAAGATTACAACAGGCGGACATGATGTAGTGATAATCATGTGGCAGAAGTCCTGATCATGTGTCATAGTGAGCCGTGAGGTGGGCCAAGATGAGCTTATAATTATATTATTTCGTCTTGTCTGGGCATGAATCATAATGAAGATTCCATCGCAAACCAGAATTCCATCTGCCTCCGGTCCCAATAATGGCCCTAAAGCAATTATCTGCCATTTTTTCATAAGGGTTTTTGGGGACAGAGCTGAGCCTCAATTCAATTTCGGGTTTAATTTTCCTCCCAACTGTGCATATTGATAGCGGTAGTCGAGCAGTGTTGCTTTACATCGGAGCATTCCTTCACAGACACCCGATACGGGAGCTGTCAGAGACGGCAGCTCTCTTGCAGGAACAAGTGGTTAGGGTTACAGATGGGGCCAATTAAGATAGGCTGTGGTGGAATTGCAAAAATTAGGAGGACGTGTTTAAATCCTGAAATTGATTCTCCATAAGAAGGAAATGCATTTTTGGTATTTAGTTAAAACTAATTTGAGACTGCCGCCTGTTAATTTGTCAGTGTCCTTTGTTGGGATAAAGGACATGCATCAAATAACTCTATAGACAGGATGTTGAATTTTGATAGTTACCGGTATATTTGGTTGTTTTTTTATGTAAAAGGCATGCCTGGTGGAAGCATTAACATGCATGTGTCTGGTATCATTTGAAAAACCATCTAATATTTTTTATACATCACAAGATGAATATCTGCTCTTTAAACATTATTCATTACATGCCAGATTTTTTTATATGTTTTGTATGCATAGAAATTAGACAGAAAATTGATATTTTTCACTTTTCAATCTTCTTAATATTCTTGTGTGAAATAAACATGTCATTCCCTTTGTAACTTTGATTTATATGCTTTTTTTCCCTTCCCCTTTTTTTTAGGGTACGAGTAATTTGTTTAAGCTTCCTTTAATTGAAAGTGTTGCATTTCATTGCTGAGACGTTTCAAATAAAAATGTCTGGTAAAACTCATGGCCCAGAATTAATCATCCTCAGCTCATAACCAAGCCCTTAGATCCTGGCCAACCCCTAGATCCCTGCGGAAGACAGGATTTAGGATTCAAAATTAAAATGAGGTCGTTACACTCTTAAAAGTTGTTCGTGTATCACTAGATACTTGAGAGATGTTGAATATACCCCTCTCAGATTATTAAGAAATCTATTGATAAACTGTATAATCATAAACAACCATTTTTTTTTTTTTTTTTTTTTTTTTAATATTTAAATGAAATTCCTTCAGAGGAATCCCAATGTGGATTATATTAATTTATTTCCAAGATACTGTCAGTGGAGTAAATAGTGTCACAATTATATTTGAAACTGCATTTTTCTTTTTGAAAGCTTTACTGTTTAAAGTACTTTCACACTATTTGCTTTTTAATGGAAAAGATTTGGAAATTTCATTTAGATAAGATTTTTTGTGTTATTTTATTGATGGGACCATTTGCACAAAGCCCAATGTTAAGACTGATATTTTGTAAATAAGTTTGCCGAAGTGATAAAAATATCTCTGAACCGTGGGACCACCAAACTGGTTACTGCAGTACATGTATTTTTTTTTATTGCTTTTCAGTGCCTCTATTCTTTTCCCCATTTTTTTATTTAAATATTTTTTCAGTGGGTGAATGGATACTGGTGGCATCTACAAGACAATTGATGTCCATAACTTCTACTGTTTTGTCTGATCTTATTGAAACTTGATTGGTAGTTTTTATGCTTGCTTTCATTTGGGGCATCTTGTGCCAAGGTCAAGGTCTCAGGAAGCTCAATAACTAATCACCCTGACTATAGTCTCAAAAATATCATAAAACAATTTACACTGTTGTATTGAAATGTATTAGTTAGTAGTTCATGATATTTTTTTCTTTAGACCTTCTTGTCTAAGTCAAGGTCACTTATATTATTAATAAAAGAAGGCGGAAAGCTATTTTTTCTGAAAATCTCATGCTAGGATTGATGGTCTGTCCCCACTTTACATCATGGATAGTTAAGTGGTAATATATTTTATTTTAGGTCTCTTGGGTTAAGGTCACTGTTACTAATACAGTGTGTAATAAAATTACTTTGACAGCTTTATAATTCTTTGATTGCATTTACTTATATAATACAGGAAATCTGGTTGCATTCCAGACTTAGATGTAATAGTGCTAGATAAAACACATCTGTGTTTATAAAGTATCTGTAATTGCACAGTACAAAAGAGAGATTTATGAAACTGACAGATTCTGTGTGGCTGGTCCAACAATTTTACCCATTTGAGGGCCTGATCGGTGTCAGGGAGTTTTGGAATGAAAATAAGTGAATCATGGCACAAGTGGTGGGGCATTTATTGACTCTCTAGCTCTTGATTGAGTGCTGGCCATTTGGAAAATTTAATTTGCAAGGATTCTGCAGCACTCTAGACATGCACTTAGAGATAATTTATTGGGAAGTGTGTGTTTGCTTCATAATTATTTTAATGTTATACAATGGTATCTTGCCATAGAAACAGTACAGGCAATAATTGTTTTGCCATTTTCACAAAGTCATGCAATACATCATAACATGTAATTAAAATAAGGTGATCTGCATCATGTTTTCAAAAATAATTAAGCTCCATAGTATTTTTCATTTTGGTTTTCAAAATGTTTTTGAAATATTTGCCACATACTGGCAGGTCAGCTTTAAGAAAAAGCAATCAGATGTTCGACATTTCTATATGTCACCCAGTGTGTTAAACCAATAAGTAGTGGCCATTGTGACAAACTATAATGCAAAATGCATTTACATATGCGTGTATACTACCATCAGCAATTGTTTAATTATTTCTTTCTGGAGAATGTAAATGAGTATAATTTGTGACCAGCAATCTTTGAATTGAAAAGACTATATGACTGTTACATAAATGGCAGGATAAATATTGCATGGCCATTGAGCAGCAGACAAAAGTAGAGGTGAGCTTGATTGCTTCAATGTTTGTACTCCATTTCTAAACAATTCTTAGAACTGGCAATCAATTAAAGCTTGGGAACCCGAGTTGAATCGCAGTTTAGATAAACAAAATATTGAGTGTCCATTTTTCCTGAAGAGTTAAAGAATTGAACATCAAAAATATTCAAATCAATTGATGTGATTAGCCAATAGCTGTACTGAAATGTCATGTGATCCATGGCTGACATGGTTCACACAACAGGGTTTGTTTGTGAAGTTAATAATGGATAAAGTTCAAGCTTGACACAACTTTGGATTGGTTCATAAATCCAGAGGAGAGACAGGTACTGGAGCAGGCAGTTAGGATCAAAATGTAACTGAGCAAGGGCTTCCAATTATTGTGCCTTCAGGCACATGGGTCATGTCATCTTGTAATGTACTTTATGACTGGTCATGGTTAGTGTTAACTGTGTGATTCTGTATTTTATAACAACGCAGATACCATTATAGCATGGCTTCAAAAAATGGACTCCAATGTTATATATTTACAAGTTGTAGTGTAGTTTAACATTTCATTCTCCAGTGTAGTTTGTTAACATTTTATACTTTGTGAAGTTTGTTAACATCTTTTCTTAGTGTAGTTTGTTAACATTTTATTCTTTGTGTAGTTTGTTAAAATTTTATTCTTTGTGTAATATGTTCACAATTTAGTCTGTCTTTGAACTAACTATAACCATCTTTAGCCATGAATAATTTCCTAACAGCTCCATGGTAATCTGAGGATATTAATTTTGTGGTTAGGCCCCAGTGTCTGGTATAATGGGACTAGTACTTGAGTCAGCAGACAGGACTTGTTGACCTGACTTGTGGTTTAACCTTCCAACACTGAACTTTTGTCCCGGCATTATCAGACTCTTCTGTCTGTAGATTATCCAGTCTGACCTTGTGGCTTTCAGCTTAATTGTCTTTGCGTGTGTTGTTTGTGGAATTTTTTTAACAATATTTTAACAATTTCATCTAAGTGACTTTGTGTTTCTGCGTCACTCTTAACAGCACTTACACTACTTTTCAGGCTCTTCCTGTCTGTTTATAATCAAGGTTGGCCTTGAGGCTTTCATCTAAACTGTCTTTGTGTTGTTGTTTTTTTGGGGGGGGGGGTTTTGTGTTTGTGTGTGTGTATTTATTTCATCAATATTCTTATGTTTTTCTGTACTGTTACCTGTTACTGCATCACTGTAACAGGAAGTGGCTTTACAACCTGGCTCTGCATTTTAATGTTGCATTAGCCATTCAAAGAATTAGGCATCTGGGTGTTGTAGGTTTCCAACTAAGATAAATGCAGATTATTTTAATGTAATTGCTCCAGAAATTATCAAAATAATGTATTGTAATTCTGTTATTTCAAGTTATTCATCATCAATCTCATAAATATTTAACTCTTTACCTCATGAATATTCATGTACAAATATAACTTGATGAATATTGATTAACTGTACTTTATAAGGTATGCGTAACAGTAGATTTCAGACTGTGTAGAATCTGAGCTTCAAACTATTGTGTATAAGCAAACAGAAGAGACCCTGATCAGGGTCTGCTTTGTTTTCCAATGCATCAAAATGAGTCTATGTGAGGTAAAGGGTCAAACCCGGTACTACATGAAGGCTTCGAGGAAAACAACTTATTTGAACAGTATAACCCTGTGAATGGACATTGACCTAAGTGATGCCTTTTTGATATTATTTGGGGAATATTTCCCTTTCAGTATTAGGTAATCTGCTCACAAACAGTATCACATCACAAACCCATGTGTTCTTTTGTGTAAAACATGTCAACTTTTGTCACATGATATCCCAGTGTAGGTATTGGCTAATCTGATACTTAAATTTGAATTGTAAACATTCAACTTTGTCACATGATATCCCAGTGTAGGTCCTGGCTAACCTGATACTTAAATTTGAATATATCTGTAAACATCTGTAACATTGGGAAGATCAATCACCTAGTTCTGGAGGTTTGTTTTCCTGCACTATATCTTGAGTACATAGATATTCTTATCTTAAGTATATAGATATTGTTTCACTTTAAAAAAATGTCAAATTTGGAATGCATGAAGAATTATTTTACCCCATACCAAATAAGATAGACTCATTTTGATGCATTGGAAAACATACCGAACAGACCCAGATCAGACGGGGTCTTCTCTGTTTTGCTCATACAATATTTACGCGCAGATTCTACACAGTCTGCATGGCAAAGAAAAATCCTTTGTTGCATATATTTATAGTTAAGTAAATTAATATTCATTAAGTCATAAATTTATGTGAATATTCATGAGGTAAATGGTTAAGCCAGTGGAGTATATTAAACAATTAGTTTTGTATTTCATGAATCAGAAAATAATCATGATAGGAGGAATAAGTAGCAGGGGTGAGTATGTCAAGTAGATTGGCAGGATGGAAAAGCCCGTCTCATTCATTGGTATTAGTTTCAAGGATGAGAGATAAGCAGAAAGAGATAGATTAAGATTAACTGCTGTTTTACCTCTGATGGACAGATCTAGGTTACGTTTGGAAGTGTAGGTCTAAAAGCTGCTCCTGATGATGATAATGATGTTGATGTTTGCATGGGAGGTTTCCATACTTTGGGGTTTTCTTTCAGAATGTTTTTACCTGCCACAGTGAGTGGAGCCCAAACTTTTCGCCTTTTTTTTTTCAGTGTGATTAGGTTACATACAGTTTTATTGCTGAGACCTTGGAAAATATTTGATTAAAAAATACCGGTTAAGATAAAAACAAAATTAAATAGAGAGAAATTATTATTCTTATCAGATTGCCTAAATGCAAAATAGGCTATCTGCCGTCATACTTTTGATTGATGGATTTATAAAAGAATTGATCAGACATAATGACACAAATGTCATAGATGGATACACATCTCTGTATGAGGAGCAAACTGAATAGGAGAGGAAAACGTTTCTGAAGTTGTATCCTGTGTTATATAATGGAACCAGCACGGAAGATGTTCGTGCCTTATCATTTTGGGCTTGTAATTAAACAGATATCTGCAGACTATTTTTTCCACTTTTTATTTTATGTGACAGACAAGATTAGCAAACTATGTGAAATGGAGAGGAGTCTGTTGAGTGATTTGGACTCGAGAACCTCCCGCCCTGTCGCTACTACGAGACAACCTGAGATCCGACCCAGTACCGGACCACACACATGGCACCGAACCGGAGCATGTTACAAATATCAAACATATTTATAGATTTTTATGCTTTGGCCTCTCTTTCCTGAGTAAAGCAATCTAAATTGAATAATGGTAAAGTTAATGTACTTCTCGGAACAAGTTCAAGTTTTATTTGTCTGTGTGTTTGGAAATTGAGTTTGAGTAATTGCAATGTCAAACTATAAATTATGTCCATTTTGTAGTCTGTGTTTATTTCTGGAACCCTTTTTGTTAAACCTAAAACAAAATGTTACTTTCATCAGTGTAAAAGAGCACAAATTGTCATACTTCTTCCATGGACAATTTGTGTATTTAATGAAAAGGTCATGTTTTCTTTATGTTTAATTGTGCACGTAAGAAATGAATAAACAATTTGTAAGGTATCATTCCTGCAACTAAGATTAAATCTATTTGTAAGAAATTATGTGAAATTTGCTCTTGGACACAAATACTGCCCTTATATCTTCCAGTGAATTGGTATAGGTCTAACAGTGTTTCTAATTAAAGAAAATAGCCCTCACTTGAAATTCAATAGTCACTTACTAGGGGAAAAATAATTACGCTTTTGTGTGTGATGGTCAGGTGCTCATGAAACCAGATTGCATTATGGGAATGTTGAGATCACATGACACAATGTCGGGGTGGGAAGGTATCTTGTGTACTGGCTAGGTGGTATTGTGATGACATGGGGTTAATATCACAAGAAAGGAATATGTAAAGTATACATATATACAGTCTAGGTCCATTACTACACGCTCCATTATAATACAATTATCAATATAACAGGGTTTGTACCATGGAGCAATAGTTTGAAAATGGAGTTTCGTTCTGAGTTAACCAGCACCATGCTTAATTCTGTGATAAGGCTCAAAAAACAAAACTCTCATTCCATTCTAATATGTTTACTAGACTGCAAAGTTTCAAAAGTGATGTAAATGTGTTGGGTTTAGTTTATTATGCTATAACTCATAATTATGATGTCATATAATATACATTATTTTTACTCATGCATATATAGGAAATTAACGCATGCCACAAGTCTTCTATGTTTATATACATGTAGCTTTTTTATTGTGATAGAATTATAAAATTGTTACGGTTTTCATATAGTTAGGTTGAATATAACATGGTTACTAGGTGTTGACCCCCCGAAATGGTGCCATAATAGAACCTCACTGCATAATCATAAATACTGAGGGGCTGATCAGGGTTTGCACTTCTCACTTTTCACCCATGGTATAGTAATCACAGCCAAACGTGATAAAAACGGATTATATTCAGACAATATTTCAAGCTAATTGGAGGTTTATGTTGTTCTCGAATGGTGTTGGGGAATCCTATCAGCCTTGTGAATCTCTTGGGGCTCATTTTACAATCGTTTTATTGACAGTCATGTCTCACGTTTTTCTCAGCTTTTTTGGGAGGGTTACAGGGAATTGCTTGTCTTTTATCCCTTACAGAGAGAAAGAGGTAGTTGGGAGAAATTTGAGATGATCAGTTCTCCTAACTTTACATGTAATTTGACAAACTGTGTTTTTTCTTATTGTTTTA
>CM037779.1:44067857-44117857 GCA_021229015.1 Solen grandis | reverse complement strand
TCGATGTTTTATGCTAAATATCAAACACAAATTATTACAAATTTCCCTTATCTAAATGTATATAAATGTATAATCTATATGAACATGTTCTGTTAAAAGTCAATTCCTTTCATTAATAAATTAACAACAGTTAATTATAAAATACTCTCTCTCTCTCTCTCTCTCTCTCTCTATCTCATTTTTTTGTTTGTGTGCTTAGAAATCCTGTGTGAAATGACTTTTATAAATATTTATTCTTCTTCTTTATTTGATTTATTTGTTTCATAAATATAAATTTATTAATTTTTAGATTGCCAATAGCCATCTTCTAAGTGGCAGCTCAGACTCTGCAGCAACAGAACGTCCAAAAGGAATTCACACGAATCACCAAGCAACTTCAGTCTTGCATGGGTACCTTGCAACAGTTGTAAAGGAGATGATGGTTGTTCGGCTACAGAACAGTCCATACATAGGGATCATGCTTGACGAATCACTTGATATTGCCACTAAAAAGAAACTTGTTATCTTTGCTAGAATTATCCATGATGGCACAGTCAAGAATGAGTTTTGTGCAAATGTTGAAGTGCCAGATGGTAAAGCTGAAACCATTTACAACAGTTTAGTTAATTTTTTAACATCTGTAGGACTTGATATGCAGAAGGTTTCTGGCTTTGGTACAGATGGTGCCAGTGTAATGACAGGGCGGAGGTCAGGGGTCGGTGTAAGACTTCAAAATAACAATCCAAGAATAGTACATGTGTGGTGCACAGCTCACAGGACAGCACTTGTATCTTACTGGGCTGCAAAAGGTGTGCCATATTTACAACAGGTGCAGAGAACACTAGTAAACATATATACATTTTATGAATATTCTGCACCACGTTACAACAAACTTCGGGAAATATGCCAAATAATGGGTCAAAAGGTGAAAAAATTCAAAAAACCCACACAAGTGAGATGGCTTTCCCTACAAGATGCTGTGTTGGCTGTTCATTCTGGGTGGTCTGCTCTAGTACTGGGTCTAGAACATGAAGTAGCTGACAATCCACAGACTGAGGGTGGTAACAAGGCCAGAGGACTGCTCAGAGAAGTTAAATCTTTCAAGTTTATTTCAGCCATATGTCTGCTAAAAGATGTACTAGACAATTTATGTATGCTTTCAAAAAGTTTCCAGAGAGAAGTTATTGACATAGATCAGGTGACCTCATTGATAGAATAATCAAAAGAGACTCTATCTATCTATGAGCAGGTTGACCAAGATCCACCCTCAGTCTCAGATCTGATTGACAGCTTAGAGGAGACCAACCAATTTCAGGGTATAAACATTGCATGTTCTCTCAGTGATCGTCTTAATTTTGCAAGGTTAAAAAGTAAGTTCATCTCCAACGTTGTTGATGAATTCAACAAACGTTTTTCTGTTGAAGACATGCACATTCTCAAAGACATGAATACAATTTTCAACCCAAAATTGTTGCCAGAAAGCAGACAGGATCTAGCCAATTACGGCAATGAGTGTTTAGCATTTATTTGTGATTTTTTTGCAGACATCATTGACATTGACAGAACCAAAAGATCATTTCTGCAATTTAAGTGTTTTGCTAAGCAGCACAGAGACAAGACTCTTCTTAGTTTCTGTGTCATTTTAGCAACACAGTATGTTCAGGAATTTCCAGATTTCAGTTCTCTGGCAGCTATTTTGGCCACTGTCCCTCTCACATCTGTGCCATGTGAGAGGGGGTTCTCTGTCCAAAACCGGCATTTGAATAGATTTTCAAATCGGAGAGGACTTCAACAGTTGGAAAACAGAATGCATATTGCTTATGCATCTGCACAAACTGATTTTGATGAGACGTCTGTTGTAAAGAAGGCAGTTTTGTTGGCAAAACACTGAACATGTTAACTTAATCCTTTACCAATAACCTAATACGGATTCATTTTGAATGATGCACTTAAGTTACCATATTAAGCAGAACTGCAGAAAGTCAGTTAAACTATACCAAATGTAATGGTAAAAAAACTTATTTGCAATTCACTGAGGAGAGCAAACAGTATAAAACCTGATTAGCCTGCAGGTTACATGCAGGCTGATAAGGTTTTATGCTGTTCGCATAGGTCTTTTTCTATGGTGTCCTCAGTTCTATATGAGGTAAAGGGTTAATTAAGGTTTCAACTGTAATGAGCATATTGAATGACAGAGGGAAGTCTTTTTCCTGGTGACTGTTCTGAAATAAAAAGTTAATGAATGAAAAGTAATGTTATTTTCAATTCTTGCCCTTAAACAGAAGGAATGCAGACATTGTATTCAGTAACAAAGCAGTTTTTATGTTGGTACCCCCAATTTTCACACGGAACCCCCAGAACTGAAAATTGTGGCTCACAGGGGGTTCCATGAACCCCTTGATTAGAAAAGGCGTGGGAACACTGATCTGACTGGTTGTCAAAATAATGTGATCATCACCGTGATGTGGGTGTGGTAATGTCAAAAAAAAAAAAAAAAAAAAAAAATCGAAATGCTGTCATGGGAACATTTATACCAAGCTAACAAACAATTGTCAGGAATTTGTAACTTACAGTTATACAAAGCTAGCAACTATCAAAATCATAAATTTGTAACTTACATTTCTGACAGTACGCTGAGTTCATGGTAGGTCCTTTGGACAATGAAGTCAATGAGCGTTGCCAAGGAGATAGTGTTAGTGCCCATCATCATAGCTGCACCATTAGGCATCCCCATCCCTCCTTCAGTGGGCGGCATGTTTATCTGTGAGTGTAGATTGTAACATCAATTTTTTTTTTCTAAAAAAAGTGCACAGAAATCAAAAACTTGCGCATGAAAATCATGCAAAAAATCTAAACAGTTCACCTGTCACACTTGTTGATTGAAGATGTCATGAGTTTTAATTAAGATAATTTTCTGGCGATTGAATTGAATACATAGATTTAAATTTTCCAGATCAATCTTGACAAAGTCAGGAAGGCTTGGAACAAGATCTTGTGGTGGCTAGTAAAAAAAGAGGGCCATGAAGGTCCTGGAATTGCTCACCTGAGAAACAGGTATTAGTAGGAGGAAAAGAAACAGCAAACATCTTTTGATAAAAAAAATTATGGAAAATGGGCTCTGCCAACTGACAGTCATGTTTTTAACAGGTCTAAATATAGTTAGCAATATTGGTTGAGTGTGACCCAAGGAATACCTGTACCTTAGAAGTCCAGTCTGTACTTTTAGACAAGAAGATTTTTCAAATTTGTACTATTCTGTTTCACATACATGTATAAAGAAAATTGGCACTACCCCAGTTTTTTTACAGATCCAAAATTGCTAACCAATCTTGGTAGAGAGTGACCCAAGGCACATCTGTGCTAAAAAAACGTTGAAATCCAGTCAGTCTGTTTGTTGGGTTTAACGTCCCACAAACAATATATATTATATATATCATATGTCATTTGGAGACTATGACTACTTTTAATAGAGTAGACAGATATAGTTCTGCAACATGGCAGTTTTCATTGTATTGACATGTGGCAAGATACCAGACCCATTCACAATATCCTGACACTGGGCCAACTACTCTTATATGCTAAGCGCCATTTATTACGAAGGTAAGTATTATTGTCTATTACCTGGGGAAAAAATATAGTATGTTGTCATTATTCATCTAAACCGCGCATTCTGCCATCTTTTGAATTCCAAGTATGACGAAGTGGAAAACATGCCCTAGTCCAGCCATCAGATTAATAACAAATATTCTAAAGCTTATTCTCTCCAAAGTCTCAACTTATCTTAGGCAAATCAGTGTCAACAATTCAAAAGTCAGATAAGTCTTTTGCAGATAGACGAAAACTTAACTGACGAAAAATTCTTTTTTCTAAAAATATCAACCAATGTAATGGCCCGATAAAATTATGTTCAGAGAGGCAGATAATTGTCATATTAATTTTTATCATTAATGTTTAAGTTATCTGTCTCTAAAGATTAATCATGTTAAAAGCATAAATTATTACAGTTTTTAAATGTATCTATGTTTACTTCCGGTTTGTTCGAAGAAAATCATTTAAAAAGCATGCACTGATAAATTTTGTTTATAGCCATCAAAAAATAAATTTTAAAATAAGTTTGCATTATTATTATTTGATTCTATTTTTTTTTCTTCAATAAAAATATCAGATCTAAATAAAAAATATATGATATTTAGAGATTAGCATAAAAGTTTGTATTGTTGTGTTTTGAAAAAAAAAGGTTCAGGAGACAAAAGAAAAAAACCTAATGAAAATCTAATCTGATTAAACAATAATTATGTTTATCAAAATGGAATTTTATTTTAAAGTTATTACAATTTTAATCTGTGTCTCTACATAACCAATTCAACTTTGAAAAGATATTTCCTGTATTGTTAATTATCCTGTCAGAATGGATAATACATGTCTACATAAACACTTCTTGATATTATACCTTTTATCTGGATTACTTTCAATGTTACAGAAGAAAGTTTCATATTTTGAATTTCATTATATTTTCTTAAAAATAAATGCTCTTTCTTTTTTTTATCAAATTGCACATACAACTGCCCTTTTAGGGCAACTATGCCTGGGGTGGGGAAGCGCACTATGGAGTCATCTATGGGGGCCTCTCTATGGTACATGTATATATATAAAGAAATTAATAACAAAAATTAAATGGGATCCATGATTTTCTGAGGAGACTTGGATGCCCATTGTCAAAGTTTTTCCAGCAATATGCAACTGAAATATGAGCTTCATTGGCAGTTTTCTGTTTTACTTTTGGTAAAGATGACCAGAAGCAACCTTACAGTAATAAGATTAGTGATCAAATGTTCTTGAAACAAGTTCCATTTTTTAAACTCTGCAAAAAATATTTCCAAGCAACTTATCAAATCTGCACATAAATGTAAAAGCACCTTTTTTCTCTTAAGTATACTTTCCTCTTCTACATGTATCAGTTTTATCGATTCTTTTAGGTAGCATTTACTAACTCATTTTGTTATCCTTTGATTCTAAAAAAGAGCTTAATTATTTACATCAGGGTTTAATATATACATTTTTATTTTGGGGACATGTGTCCCCTCGAATATTTGATTTAGGGGTCATTTGAAATTTTAGGGGGACATACCTGCAGCTAGGTAATAATAATAAACAATTGTTGCAGCATTTGCGATGATCCGAATGACGTTGCTATGCAACAACTCTCCATCATTGGTTGGGACTAGTTGTACAGAAGGGTAATGGACGAAGCGTACCATTACCGAAACGTACCATTTTTGGTCGAAGCGTACCACTTTTCAAAATAGGTAATTTAGCGCTAATATTTTATGTTTTGTTATTTAAATTGAATCGATTTAAAGGTAATATATGACAGAATGGAATAATATTTTGTCAAACATGCAATATTATAATAATAAAAGGCAGGCATTGAGTGAAAAATCGAGTGATCTACCGCCGATAATGTCAGATTACATATGCAGATAATCTTCTTTTTTTTTGTGTGTGTTTATGACGTATTTTAGTGAATACGGGATCTTGTTGTTACTATGAAAATGCATGCATGTAAGTACCTAGATCAATATTGGAATAGGATTAATATATTAAACATACCAGCACGATTTTGAAAAACTGCAATTTGGCATTAAGAAATCCATGTCTCTTATTCATTATGGATCCAAATGTAGAATCCGTATGCGATTGAAAAGGAACTGATGTCTTTAAAAGAAAAAAAATCAACAAACAAAAAGTTGTGCTTACTCAAATGCCTACGTGAGATATTGCTGATTTAATTGTGTACTGTCTACTCGACACACGCAAACCCCATGACCCTGTGACGTAATTTGATTCTGTGCAGAGCTAGGTGTTAACACGCGCTGTACATAGTGTAATCGGGTTGGATATAGTTAAAGGATTCGGCTTTCTTTGAAGTATATTGACAGGTCGATTCGTGGTTTTGGTAATACTGACACTAACCTATGATGATTGCTAATTAAAGCAATTAATCAATCATAATTGATTTGATAATAGTGATTAACAGTAGGCTTTTGATGTTTGTACATAATTATTGCCTTTAATGATTAAAAGGTTCGGCATCTTGCTTGTATGTATATGGTTTCGCAACTTTAAGATAAATTATAACATTGCGTTGGCATTTTTTGTTAAATATTATCACAACATGAATGCATTTAGATAAATGTAGGATGATAATGAAACACTTAGGATATACAAAATTGAATATGAAATTAAATGACATTCCCCGGTATATAGTTTATATCCTGTTGCCGTGTGAGGTTCTGCGTCTTATTTTTTTTCTACAAAAATCGATGTCGCTGTTTTCAAATAAGTACATAAACATCAAATATGAAATAAATTCAAGTTATGGATGCTTAATGAACATCAGCAACATAAACTTATTCATATTCAAGCAATTTCCCAATGTAAATTTTTAAAGTGGTACGCTTCGACCGCATAAATGGTACGCTTCGGAAATGGTACGCTTCGTCTATAATCCGTACAGAACGTATCGGAACATCAGACTAATTTATAAAGAGGGATTTTTTGTGTGATAAAATTTATCCAAATATATGAAAGGGCGATATATGGTGAGAAAAAATCAAAGTAAGTCTACATAAATAAAATCATGCATATAAACAGACAGTCTTATATTCGGGACGACAACGACGTGAGGTCATCGTTTTATGCAATGCCGGCAGTCCAGGTTCTATTTTAAGAAACTGAAAGTCTTATATCTTAATCTGTTATTCAGAGCAAGCAGAAAAAATAAAAAGAACGTCTGGAACGTCACATGTTGTTTCCAAATTAAAGGAAACACATATAGTAGGTTTAAACTGACAGCTATTTGATATCAATCGAATGTGTCTTATATTTAGAACCTGGTTTTGAAAATGCGTCATTAACGGTGCACTAGCATTCAATATGGGGGTCATTTCAGATTATTTTGCGACAAAACGCACAATTTTGTGCGTCATCGAAAACCCTGATTTACATGTTAAGATATGCATTTTCTGTTTGTTTATAAAAAATCTTACATGTATGATGCTGAGAGATTTTAATATACATATATTTATGTGAACTCTGTAAGATAGCCAGTAGGATGCTTCCCCAACCCACTGCTATCTAAGAACAGGGATACATGTAATAAAATGAAAATATTGATACCAAAAAACTGGAATAAGAACAAAAATTCCAACCTGGAAATCCCCCAGAGGCCTTATTTAAAGTCTTTAATTTAAAAAAAAAATCCAGGAGGAGATCCCCCAAACCCCCCTTCCAGGGGGGGGGGATACCCCCCCTCCCGCACCCTCCCCCTTCTCATCTCTTCGCGAATTGGATGCCCCTTTGGGCCACTATTAGCCCTATAAATAAGCCTTCGCATATCATAATTCCCCTTCAACATTCAATAGACTGATTTTTAACATTTTTACTTTCAACAGATATGCAAAGTCTTATGGCTTCCCATAGAGGTCCATGTAGCAAAACATCAAATTAAGTATACATGCCTGTTGACAAAATAACACTCATATATAGAAAACAAACACAAAAACCTATTTATTGATCACATTAAAGTTTGAAATATTACCATTATAATGTCAAAAAAACCTTTTTTAGTTGACACATCAATTGATGGAGTCATTTGTCCACCATCTTGCTGTGAAAATCAGTGTTATGTAAAATATATGGAATAGCCGAAATATTTAGACGAAATAAAGTCAAATAACGATGTTGAGTGGGACAATTCTAAATCACTGATATATTATCATACGTCATATTGCTCACAAACACGATATAAATGTTTCCAACATAGGAAATGTTTATTTTGGACTTAAAACACGATATAGCTTACAAGACAAACTTCATCTACCCAAAATTCGTGTTCCCAGTTTAACCCTGACCTTACACATTTTTTTTCGGAACACTCGGTGTTGTTTGTATGTAATGAAGGATATAAACGCAAAAAAGGAAAGTGAAGCTTTTGATAAAGTATTTCACCCTCTTAATGTTTATGTATGACAATTTCCTTAACTAACAGGGTTAATTATTATGTCTGCTATAACTTTATTGTGTTTTCATAGTGATTTGCCAATTTTTATGCCTATGATAAATGGAAATGTAGCGCGTTAGAATTCACGCGGAGTTTGCTACGTCAATGTATACGGCAAGCCATAAGACATAGCGTATCAAGGAAATGTCAAAATAGTAAAATCGATAAGCTATGGCTTATTTATAGGACTAGGCCACTATCACCCTGTCCTTTTCAAATCCTGGCTGGAGCACTGATTTCCAATAAATAATGCTTATAAATCTTAAAACATATACGAAAAAAATAATAGGATAAGTCATGCACTTCAATACTTCATGGGAGCTGAAAATATTTATCCGAATAATGGATCTTCCGAACTCAATACTACATTGGGTCATTGAAATAATTTGTATACAGTGGGATATTTGGAGACAAATATAAACAAAAAAATATCTGCAATTTTAAAAATGAAAATATACCTTAAAGCCAAATGCGTTAGAAAATAAGGACGACTCAGGCTGCTGTTTGTCAAAATGTAAAGACCGATGCCGCTTTCTTTTCTCTCATTTTCGGTGTCGTTCATGAGAATAGCGGTGTGTAAAATCAACTCAAGTGACCCGGATTCACACGGAGTTATAAATAGAAATGACTGCAGGATGAGGTGAAAAGTTGTTTATGTTTTACATTGAAATTTACTTGGATTATCTCGTGTCATCCTTCGGTATAGCTTCTACAAAAAGGTTTAAACCATTTTTGTTACAGGTTAGTCATGTAAGAAACCAGTAATTTATTCTAAATGTGTAAAGTAACAAAAAATAATTTGTATCAAATTAGATAATAAACCGTAAAGCGGAAGTACCTTTACTAAGTATTTGTTGAGAATAAAAACCTATTAGGCTATTGATATCAGTTCTGCAAACTCCATTTGTCAAGTACAGTTCCTATCTTCTTATCTACAGATTCCTTTGTTTATTATTATTATCCCAGTAATCATTTTCTCATCTGAAAAAGCCATGTACAAATGCATTTTTTCTTACCTTTCTCTTTTCTTTTTTTGCTTTTTGAGCTAGAGACTAGACTAGGCTAGACTTAAAATTACTAGATTAACTACTATATGCTGTCAAATTGATACATTTTCGATGGCAAAGTGACATCCAATAAAAAATGATCAAATTCACATAGAACGTTCTGAGATGAAATCAGGGTGAAATGTTTGAGCTGTTATGGACAGTGTTATGATGTAAACTGACTTTAGTGATCGGGAAAGAATTTTTATCAATGGGACAATGGCCCTTTCTGAGGCAAAATCAAGGTGACAATTTTAAAACTAATGTGACATTTTTAAAATCAAATGTGACATTTTATGAAACGATTACAACTTGCTTTTTTAAAGTGAGTCTAAAATGCATAGTCTATAGTCTAGACACCATACAAATATTATAGGCCATTCTGTCTTGAAAAAAATCATTTGGCCATCCAGTCAATCAAAAATAAAAATATGAACATAATGCAATGATTCAATAATTAATTTTACTTTCATCATTTAACTAGAAAAAAAAGGCTTTGGTCATTGTCAACTGATCTCTTTCAACTATTCTTAGTTAATTAAACATCTACTAGCTATATAGCTTTTTTTTCTCCAAGATAAAAAGTTGAGTGAAGCTAGATGATTAAATATTTCTATTCCACACATCAAAAAAAAAAGATCGCCGATGTCATAATGCAGCAGTTGTAAGACAACAGGTAATGTCCAAATGTATTTCCTAATCCAAACACTCTAACAATCACCTAACACGAAAGTCTCTTTAAGTTTTGACAAGCGGCATTTCAAAGAGGTAAGAAACCCCTATCAGCACAGTCAGCTAGAGATAAAAGGAAGCCGGACATTGGCTTGTGCCGGTTTCACACCCTTTGAACACTTTTTTGCTACAGTATGTTTATTTCTTCCTGTGTGTAGAGTGGATGTCACGCAAAGTGAAACTGAATCAGTAGAGGGGGCACACAGGAAGGTATGACACTTGTGCAAGCATTCAAGATCATCGGCAGCTTCTCACACAAACTTGGCCAATTCAACTCATTCTAATGACAGGGCTTTTTCCCTTTACCTGGACCATATTGCATCTTACTAAGATTTAGTTAATGTGCTGATAATTTGAGAATGTGTGACACTATGACCCACTGTCCCTCCAAAATGGGACAAGCTCTTGAGAGATGATTTGGGATTATGATCGAAAACAACTTCTGGAATAGAGTAAATAAACAAACTGGTAGGAATCATACACTGAATATAATTAAATCGTGTTTTTTATTTGTCACACGATAGAAATTTATGATGAATATCGAATGCAATTTTGATCGCCCTAATGTCTTTATACTAACATAAGATTGGCCATTTGTTTTTTATTCGGCAAATCGCCAATGGCCGACGTCAATCAGAATCACGGACCCCTTTCATGTCCTTATGCGAAAATCTGATTGGTTGATACACCAATGCCTCGATGAAATCTGATTATTTGATCAATAATGCTTTTCCTTCTCTGCGATATGTTAATTTAAAATAGAATTTCCCTCATTTGGTCTTGGACTGTATTCGTATCTGTGCTGCAGGCTGTAGTGTTTGGCAATACTGAAAAATTGGAATGCGACAGGGGCGCATCCATTGCAAAGAAGGATGTGACATTTTGATTTTTAATGTGTTTATGGCATATAGCGCATGCCTTTCCCAATCACTGACACTCTAGAGGCCAAACCTTTGGCCATATCTTCATGAAACTTGGTCGGAATGTCTGTTTCCATAAAATCTTGGACAAGTTCAAAGTTGGGTCATGTGGGGTCAAAAAATAGGTCAATATGAAAATGCAACATATGTTGCTCATTTATAATCAGGTGAGCAATTCAGGGCCATCATGGCCATCTTGTTTTAATATACAATTATATGAAAAGTAAATCATGGAATAAACAGTTCTGTATTGTAAGGATCCAGAATTGTTGAAGTTAGAGTTAAATAAAAATAAAATAAATAACTTCTATACGCTTATTGTAATGTATCAACACAGTCCTTCTGAAACTAAGGCATAACTTTTCAATTAACAAGAAAATTGATATGATGTATGTAAGTTATTTAATCGATGGTGAGACTGATGTTCATGCATACTTGTAAGTACAGGTGTCTTGCAAATAATTTGTGTATCGTTTGTCCCGTACTGCAATATGTATCAACTCGCCACTAGCCTAGCAATACACAGCTCTGATATTGATCACTGATTGAACTCATTTTTTTTTAGGAAATTTTTAATACAACTGCCTTAAATGGGAAAGACTGATTCCTGGGACTGATGACTTTGTATTAATCTTATAAATATTTCATGTTTGTTATTGTATTGAAAAATATATCGCAAAATTATAAACAAGGTTGGTTTGTACACAATAATTATCTCATATAATTTTGTTGTTCCGGTTCGTATAATTTATTTACGTCCATATGAGGGTCATCCATAAAGTTTGTGGACAGTTGTTTTTATACAAAAAAGAAGTGACATGTTACAAAACTAATTAGGTTCCTTTAAGGTTCAATCCAAGTTTTATTTGTTTTGAAAAATTCTTTTGAGTCGGCAATAAATAGAAATACTGTAATAAATATGACAATTTAACCAACTCACTTTAATACGTAACACTTCTGAGTTCAACCAACGTCATGACGTCCCTGACTTGACAAAAAGTCATGATTTCTAATAATAGTCACCAGTAAACGAAACCCATTTGCCGTGCCTTACAACCCATTGATGGTAAATATCTCAGTACCACTCCTCATCATACCCTTTCCCAAACGTTTGGTCAGCATTCTGAATGTCTGTGGTGTCCATAAATAGCCTGCTGCATTACTCTGCTTTCAAACGCTAAAAAACCCCTTAGTCCATAGGTGCAAGACCTGGTGAATATGGACTGTGGTCTAGAAGCTCCAGACTTCATATCTGTTATGCCATTTGAAAACTAGAGATTTTGAAGCAGATACGTGATGTGGCACGTGATATGAATTAAAAGTTTAGCGAAGAAGTATTTAAAGCTTTAACACAGAATTTTATGATGGCACGCTGCTCCGTACGATATGATATCCTCATTCCATTAGTTACGCCATGTTTGAACGTAGCTTCTTATTTTACGGTTGTTAACGTTATGTTTAAGACATGGTGTCAAAATTTTGACGTCACCTTAAGTTTGGTGTAAATATTTCTTTCTGTTTTTAAGATATCAACTCTTGTTTTTGGGATAAATAATTTGACAATGTTTTTTTTTTTCAAAAAGCTCCGTAAACATTCGGTTATGTTACCATGGAAACAAATTATACTAGTAAATTAAAAGAATATCTGATTTTGTTTGATAAATATTATTGTAAGGGTCTTTTGTATGTATACTGAAAATTTCAGAGTTATATCTCAGTTACTTCATAGTTTAATTAAGCAGTTCACAAATTTTACTGATGACCTTTGTAGTAATGGCGTTTTCAAGAGTGAAGAGGATGTTCACTGTAACAGTATCAGATTCAAGTACCATCCTGTGAACTTATTTATGATACATGCAGGAGTCCGCTCCTTTGTTCTATCAAGCTCATGCTGAATCATAGTAAGTATATAAGAAGCCGAAACCTTGTGTTTGTATTTTCACCACGATACAAGCTATAAACATTGTGTCAGAAGCGGCCAGAGGATCGAATATGCAGATATTTCTCTGAAACCTACAGCCACATTGACGCAAAAGGCACAAAAACAACATAAATGTACAAAACATTGAGCAGTGAATTACCCCACCCTTCAATATTGGCCATTGGCGCTCCCTCGCTGAAACCGTTTCACATTAACTTGATATGGAAGGCAATATCAGTGATAACTGAAGAGAACACTGAATAACGGTAGCGGCTGAGCTCACAAAGAAAGACAAAAAACTCAGAATTGCCACTTTCTTGACATGCATAGGGCCTGAAGCCATGGATGTCTTGGACGGATTTCACTTTGCGGAGGAAGTGCGGAAATGTGACATAGAGAAAGTCATTGAGAAATTTGAGACATTTTGTATCAGAAAATCATTGTCCCATATATAATAAGATGTATAATTTCAATAATTATTTTCATTATGTGCACACAGACACAAGAAGAATCATTTGACTCTTATTTTTCAAAGACATGTGTATGAAGCCTTGACTGAAAGTCTGATAAAAGACTGATACGCAATAACAGTGTGAGAACAAGGCTACTTCAAGAGGATAGCCTAACACTTGACAAATGCATTGACATATGCAGAGCCGCAGAGTCAACACAGGCAAAAGTCAAATTAATGACTGGTGCAAGCTGAACCACAGAAGACGTGCATCACATAAAACAAAGGCGTTTGCGCAACACTAAGACAAGGAAGCCATCGCTAACAAGCAGAAAATGTAAATATTGTGGTAAACATTGCAAAAAAAGGCTAATGCCCAGTATTTGGTAAAAAATGCATGAATTGCGGAAAATTTAAACAGTTCGCGTCGGAATGCCAGCAAGAAGAGCAAAAGAGAAGGTCACAGGGACACAGAAATGACAGATAATTTGAAATATTACAACAATTTGTAGAAAGTGTAAGAAAACACAAACACTATACATATGGCAATATCAGACAAATGTAATTGACGGCCCCAGGTTCAATCTGTGATCCCAGTATGTAAGCTGATTATTATATGGTGCTATAAATGAACAAATTATTACTGAACATTGCTGCTTATGTTGTAAAGCCTTGTAGATATATATTTAATTACATACATATCATTAATACAAAAAGAATGCAATACTCCTTTGTCAAGCTACGTAATAACTATCGGGAAGATTGTAAAAGTGGGGACCTGTACCTAAATCCAGTACCAAATAAAAACTTATCTGTGCTGATTTGTTTCGTTATCAATGTCCTTGTTTTTGCTGCTGATGATTATAATTTTTTTACATTGACTGCCTCACTAGCTTGCTGTCTGGAAGTAGACCCTAACTCTTCCAATAGTTATATTTAAGACAGGAATTACCTGTTTTAAATGTATCTTTAATGATCTACCGGTATACATTAGTTAATTTATGGTGTCTCAAATCATCATTATTATGTCTATTATAATTCAAGTTTGTTGTTGTTTTAGGTCTTTTGAGCTGAAATTTCTTTTTTATATTTTTGTGTCCATTCCATAAGAAAAAAGGCACTTTTAGCTATATTTATATTATTAGCTTGCCTGAGCACAACGTGCACCCTGCGTCCGTCCTCGTGCATTAACAGAATTTGATTAAACTTGGCAGGGATGTTCCTTGGGTGAACCTTCACAAAAGTTACTAAAATAAACTAGATCCATGCAGAACTCTGGTTGCCATATGGCAAGGGGAAAAAAAAAAGAAACTTTAATAATCATCTCCTTCAAAACTACTGGCCAGATTTCAAGATGTTTTAGTACAGATGTTCCTTTGGTAACCCCCTACCATGATTGCTAAAATTATTCCGATCCACAAAAACACGTGGCTGCCAGGGGCGGGGCTATTGGCCTTAAAAGTATATAGTGAAAACTTTAAATGTCATCACCTCTGAAACCACTGGACAGAATTCGATTCAACTTGGCAGGGATGATCCTTAAGAACCTTCACAAAAGTCTCCGAAATAAACTAGATCCATGTAGAATTCTGATTGCAGTGGCAATGGAAAAAGTGAATTCTGAAAACTTTAAAAATAATCTCCTTCAAAACTACATGCCAGCTTTCAAAATATTTTAGTACAGATATACCTTGGGTAACCTTATAGTCAGGTGAGCAATCTAGGCCCTTTTGTTTGGAATTAAAAAAAAACAAAAAACCTTCCTACCTACCCACCCCTGGAAGTCAGGGTCGGAGCACTACAAACAAATGATTTTTTAATGATGGCCTTTGCCATATTCTCGATAATTATTTATTTTATTATTAGCTCACCTGAGCACAATGTGCTCATGGTGAGCTATTGTGATCACCTTTGTCGGTCGTCCGTGCATCCCTCCGTCCATGCATCTTGCATCAACAATTTTCTTTAAACAACATCTCCTTGAGTTAAGATATTTGGTGTGCAGCATTGTCTAGTAGATCACTACCAAGTTTGTTCCAATCATGACTCTGGGGTCAAAAGTGGCCCCGCCCCATGGGTCACTTGATTTAACAAAGGCTAATATAGGAAAAATCTTGTAAAATCTTCTTCTCAGAAACCACAAGGATTGGAGTTAGATATTTGGTATGTAACATGGGCTAATAGACCTCTACTAAGTTTGTTCAAATCATGGGGTCAAAATTGGTCCTGCCCCAGGGGTCACTTGATTTTACATAGCCTAATGATACCAGGTGAGCGATCCAGGGCCATTATGGCCCTCTTTTTTATGTAACATGGCCTAGAAGACCTCAACCAAGTTTGTTCAAATCATGACCCTGGGGTCAAAATTTGCCCCACCCTACATATATACATACATTTATGTAACAGAAAATCATAATTGTTTCACCCATGCAAACGCAATAATCAAGCAATAAAACTTGCCTTGAGAAACTAACATCAATTTTTAGAATATCGACACATGTTACCTTGTATTATATGTAGAGATATATGACTCACCTTTTGTGCCAGACCCCTTTGAATAATACTGCCTGAGCTCTCGGGGAAGCTAATTTAATTCAAGAGAGTACAGGATAAATTACCAATTCCCAACTGCTTTGGTCGCGTGTAGAAATCCCCAGTATATTATTCAGACAGGTATTTTGTCTTCTGTCTTCTGTGAGGGTTTTTGTCAGGTTTTTGTACTGACTGTGGATTTGTTTAGCCTTCATTTGTATATTAGTTTTGTTTTAAATAATGACTATAGACCATCTTTTTTACCAGTACATGATTTAGTTCTTGGGAAGAAGCCAAGGTTGTGCATATGTAATATAAATTTCTGTTTTGTTTATCAATCATATTAGGCAAGGTAGTAGCTGGGAAAATTTATTATTATTTTGTCTCTATAGTTCTTGAATTTAATTTTGATCATTTGATGCTCACCTTTTCCAAGGTAACTGCCTGAATGCAGGCAATACAAGTGTTCCAAGGAACACCCATCTAGTTATTTAAAATAAATCATAAATATATGAATAACGAAACTAAAAATGAATAATAATTAAATATTTTGTTTTTTTACTTACTACTGTAACAGGAATTGTGAAAAAATTACAACTTGACTGTTATATTTTGCACTCTTTACAACTGACCTGACAAGACACATGTTCCAAAGCTTCTTTACCTCCAACATTCCATATGTAGACAGTCAACTAATAATAAGTTTGGCATGAATATTGTATCTTATTTTCTACTCAGAACAGAGAGATAGAGCAGTGCACACAAGGTTGGACGGACTGAAGGCAGTATGTCTGTGTTTGCTGAGTGTCAGATTGTGTTTGACCTCACATCAGAGGTCAAACTGAAGCAAAAGAATGAACTCAGGAAATGTGTCACATCAAACGGTGGGGTGGTCTCCTTCATTGTCACAAAAAAGGTAGGTATGGGTTTCTTTGCCTTTTTAGCTCACCTGAGCACAAACTGTTCAAGGTGAGCTTTTGTGATCACCCTGCGTCCGTCGTCAGTCGTCCAGAGATGTTCCTTGGGTGAACCTTCACAAAAGTTGCTAAAATAAACTTGATCCATGTGGAACTCTGGTTGCCATGCAAAGAAAAAAAAAAAAAAAATCATCTTCCAAACTATTGGCCAGATTTCAAAATAATTTGTTACAGATGTTCCTTGGGTAACTCTTTACCAAGATTGCTAAAATTATTCCGATCAGGAAAAAAACATGGTTGCCAGAGGCAGAGCTAATTTGCCTTTTATGTATATAGTGAAATCTTTAAACGACATTTCCTCTGAAACCGCTGGACAGAATTTGGTAAAATTTGGCAGGGATGATCCTTGGGTGAAACTTCAAAAAAGTTGCTAAAATTATTCTGATCCTTTAAAAAACATGGCCACCATGGGCGGGGCTAATTTGCCTAATATGTATATAGTGAAATCTTTAAACGACATCTGCTCTGAAACCGCTGGACAGAATTCGATCTAATTTGGCAGGGATGATACTTGGGTGAATCTTTACAAACATGGGCTGAATTTTTTCTGATCTGTAAAAAACATGGCCGCCATGGGCGGGGCTAATTTGCCTAATATGTATATAGTGAAATCTTTAAACGACATCTGCTCTGAAACCACTGGACAGAATTTGATTAAATTTGGTACGTGCCTTGCTTGTTCATCAGGAACAGGAAGGTTAGGGTAACTGACAGATGAACATTTCTAGAGGTTTTGAAAAATGGCAGTTAACCATGTAAATAAAGAGTCACCACTATGTCTGTCCTTCCTTCCCATTTTTATCCAGGCTATTTCTTAACAACCAATAGCTTAAATTCAGTGTACTTTATGGGCACATTCACAAACAAAAGATTTAATTATAAAAATGTTCTGATTTGATCATTTTTCACCTCTAAATTATTGCCCTAGCTTTTAACTTATTTATGATAATTATAAAGGAGAATTTGTGCAGCCCTTTGAATTTTCTAATAGTATGATATAGAACCATTCATGTTCTGCCAATTTAGTGGGAATTCTGTATAACTCAATGGGAGGAGTCACTTACACGAGGAGACATGCATATTTTCACACTGTTCTGGTTCGATGTTTTTTCCTCCATCATCAAACTCACTTATTACTAAGTACTACATTTAATCATATCAGTGGAATAATTATTCCCACTTTTTTCTTAACTATTTTCTTGATTACTTATGACTTGTTGCTACATGTTAAATAAAGCAACATTTCTGTGTCCTCCCTATACTTCATGTAGTAGCATCCATCTTTTTCATCTAAATCTTCTGTTATGCATGGACTATGTAGAGTTATTTATTTTCAGACAACGCATGTAGTCTGCAATGACACAGAAAAGGCTGAGAATTCTCATAGATGCAAGATGGCAACGAAGTATGGTATACCTGTTGTTTGCATAAACTATATACAGTCATGTCTGCATGATGGGCATCTACTGAACACAGACAACTTTCTCATGGCTGGAAAATCAAAGTCTGAGGGACTAAAAGAAGGAAAAATTTCAGGTAAAGGAATTCTGTCAACTGAAATGTTTTTGTTACCTTTTCATTGCATTACCTGACACAAATTGTGAAGAATTGAATAACATAATAACAACCAAATTTTGATTTGTAACAGATGATGCAGTCATCACTGTCAAATAAACTCAAAATGTGTGTGTATTCAATCAGATACACCAGGCATTTGTTCAGTATGCCAAACTGTTTGAAACTGTTCACTGACAGTCAACTATGAAGTTGTCTTAGGACCATATTTCGTGCTGTTCACATGTACCCTATGCTGTAGCTATATGTGAACAATGTGGTTAATTACACTAAAATAGATTCAAAGCTGATTGTAAGCGAACGATTGCATAGGGTTTTTCATACTAACCGCACGCCAAATAGTAAAAAATCACTTATATAATTTTCAAGATTTTTCACTTCCAAGGCTATCTAATTCATATTCCCATTTGAAAGTCTTTTTCATTATTTACAACCTACTACATGTTTTGTTTATGCACTATTAAAGTCTTGTTACATGGAAGTGGTGATATTCTTAACTTTTCATGAGGGTATCAGAATATGGCCACGATTGAAGGATTTTCCCACTACAGAATTGATATACTGAAAATGTTTCTTGCATTGAATGAAGCAAAATAATCTTTTATGAAAATAAGGTTACTGTTTTATATTGAATTTGAGTTCAGTGATCAGTGTCAGAATTAATTGCTAGAATTTTAGTTGCGAAAGAGAAAGAAAGAATGTGTGAGGGTACTCACTTGAAATTAGCCACTTTCACTGTCCTTATCACTGGATGTTATAAGCTCGACTATTCGAAGAATATGAGAGCAATTATAGTCGCCCTTTTGTTGGCGTCGAAGCTTTTGGTTAAAGTTTTGCCTGCAAGTTACTATCAACCTTATAACAGGGTTTCCGATGACGCACAGATTTGTGCGTTTTGTCGCATTTATTTCAACAATGACCCCAAAAAATATCCACAGCGCGTCACCATTGACGCAATATCAGATTCATGATATTATATCTCAGCCGTTGTATAAAAATCAAATTTGCATCAGATTGACGATAGATTGCCTGCCAGTAGTACCCGCATTATATTGATTCGCGTAGGTTTTCCCATTGCAGAAAATAGCATAATATAAATAACGGACCAATCAAATATCGCAACAAGCGTGTTAAAAATAAAGGACCAATCAACGGCGCGTTGTTATGAAGCCGCGTCACAGCGAAACCTGAATTTTTACTTTTCGAAAGGAAAACGAAAACGAAAAAGATAGGGGTGGGTGGGGGGACAATGACAGCGCACCTGGCTCATCGCATGAAGAAAAAAAGGTTGATGACCAATGTACAAGACCTGAGCCTGATGAATCGACATTGCCACCAGCAAAAAAAGAAAAAAAGGTTTCCAACGGGGTTTCTGCGACGAATGGAGAACACGCTTTACTTGGCTGTTTTATGACGAATCGGACCAAACAATGAAGTGCAAGCCCTGTATTGATACAAAACAAACCAACCCCTTCGTAAAAGGCTGCATCAATTTTAGATGAATATATAAAAACCTCGGCATTAACGTAGCGATTTTCAATTTCTAAAGTGGGTGGGGTACCGTACATCGGCCCGGCTATACCGACATGCACTGATTTTTTTTTACCGGAATACGACATCGATAAGCTTTCAGATAAAATAAATTGTAAAATAACTTTATTAGGAATTTATAATTGTAGTATTTTATCACATGTTCGTTTATTACCAATTATAAAATTTAAAACAAGTTACATGCATTGTTGTGGATCCACGGACAAATGAAAATAAACAATTTTAAAACTAAACAGATTAATTTATGAAAAATTTAAGTTAAATTAACATGTAACTTGGATATTATGTTTGGTTTAATTTTAGATTTCTATTATTAAATGGTTTTCTATCAAATACGGCATCTGAAACAATTTATATTTCCTCGGGGATAAATCCAGAGTAATTGACAACTAGATCTGCAGATTTTTTTTATTTAAATCTATGTTGAATTTAAAAAAAATAAGTTTAATACTGTAGGTAAAACATGTATGAGTATGATAACAAAAAACAAAATCTGAACACTGTCTTGATTGTTTATTTTATTCCTCAATGAAGTTAACTGTAAGCCTGTTTTATCAAAGCTATTTTTATTTAAAAAAAAAAATACCGAACACACACATGCACATATACATGCACTAAAATCATGTCCCCCAAAAAATTAGGATGACCCCAAAATTTGAAACAGTAGGGGACATATGTCCCCAAAATAAAAAAAATCAATATTAAACCCTGCTTATATCTCAATAACCATTCATGTTAATGACTTGAAAGTTTATAATATATTCAGAGGCATCAAATAACCAAGATAGATAACTCTTGACTGAATATAATATAAATTATGGCCCCTTTTAACTTAGAAATTTTGGTTAAAGTTTTGCATGCAATGAAAAATTTGGTTAAAGTTTTGCATGCAAGCTACTATCCAGCTTGTATCTCAATAACCATTCATGGTATTGGCTGGAAAGTTTATGAATATGTTTAGGGGCATCAGACAGCCAAGTTAGATGGATGAATATTCGCCTATATATTAGATAGTATCATTTGTCTCCCGCTACGTTACTAGTCAAATTAAATGATGTTGTTGATGATGAATGTTGTTATCATTATAAACATTAATAGTTTCAATTTGTGAAAATCAACATATTCAAAACAATTGATGGATTGATTGAATGAGTGAAAATTTGACTATATTTAATGGTATTTACTTCCCCTACGCTCTCAAACAATGATGGAATATGTTACAAATTATGGCCCCTTTTTAGCTCACATGAGCACAACGTGCTCAAGGTGAGCTTTTCTGATCGCCTTTTGTCCGGCGTCCAGCGTCCGTGCGTCCGTGCGTGCGTGTGTGCGTGCGTCCGGCGTCAACAATTGCTTCAAACAACATCTCCTCCTAAACGGCTTGGCCAATTTGAAAAATATTTTGCAGGAATGTTCCTTGGATGAAGCTCTACTAAAGTTGTATAAATGGTTCTGGTCCATTGCATAATTAGGTCACAGGAGCTAAAAATAGATTTTAAAAATGAAAATTTAAAAAATCTTCTTCTCTGAAACCACAAGGCCTAGCCTTTTGATTTTTGGTATGTAGCATGATCTTATGACTCTCTACCAGGATTGTACAAATTATGACCCTGGGGTCAAAATTGGCCCCGCCCCAGGGGTCACTTGATTTCACATAGGCTAATATAGGAAAAACTTGAAAAAATCTTCTTCTCCGAAACCACAAGGCCTAACCTTTTGATTTTTGGTATGTAGCATCATCTTATGGGCCACTACCAAGATTGTACAAATCATAGCCCTATGGTGATAAATGACCCCGCACCAGGGGTCACTTGTTTTACATAGAGTTATATAGAAAATCTTAAAAAATCTTCCTCTATGAATCCATAAGGCCTAGAGCTTAGATATTTGGTATGTAGCATCATCTTATGGGCCACTACCAAGATTGTACAAATCATAGCCCTATGGTGATAAATGACCCCGCACCAGGGGTCACTTGTTTTACATAGAGTTATATAGGAAAATCTTAAAAAATCTTCTTCCATGAATGCTTAGATATTTGGTATGAAGCATCATCTTATGGGCCACTACCAAGATTGTACAAATCATAGCCCTATGGTGATAAATGACCCCCACCAGGGGTCACTTGTTTTACAAGAGTTAATAGGAAAATCTTAAAAAATCTTCTTCTATGAATCATAAGGCCTAGAGCTTAGATATTTGGTATGTAGCATCATCTTATGGGCCACTACCAAGATTGTACAAATCATAGCCCAATGGTGATAAATGACCCCACACCAGGGGTCACTTGTTTTACATAGAGTTAAATAGGAAAATCTTAAAAAATCTTCTTCTATGAATCAATAAGGCCTAGAGCTAAGATTTTTGGTATGTTGTAGCATCTAATGGTTCATTACAAAGATTTTCAAAGTCTTGGCCCTACGGTGATAAATGACCCTGCGCCCAAGTCTTCTCTGAAACCATATGGCCCATTGCTTAGGTATTTGGTGTGTAGTATTGTCAGGGGTAAACTGTTTTAGATTAAGTTATATCAGAATCCTTGTCTGTTTAAAAACCTTGACATCAGTTGAAGCAATGGTACTCAGGTGAGCGATTCAGGGCCATCATGGCCCTCTTGTTAACCTAGAAATTTTGGTTAAAGTTTTGCATGCAAGATACTTTCATGCTTAGATCTAAGTATCCAGGCATGCAATTGATTTGAAACATCTTTAATACGTTTAGGGGTATCATACTATCAAGGTAGATAACTTTTGATGGAATATATTGGAAGTTATGACCCCTTTTTAGCTCACCTGAGCACTTTGTGCTCAAGTGAGCTATAAGGATCGCCCTGCGTCCGTCGTCGTGCGTCATCCGTCGTCAACAATTTTCTTTAAACGACATCTCCTCTGAAACCACTGGACAGAATTTGATTAAACTTGGCAGGGATGATCCTTGGGTCAACCTTCACAAAAGTTGCTAAAATAAACTTGATCCATGTAGAACTTTGGTTGCCATGGCAACAAAATGAAAAAAAAAATGAAAACTTTAAAAATCATCTTCTTCAAAACTACTGGCCAGATTTTAAAATAAATTGGTACAGATGTTCCTTGGGTCAACCTCTACCAAAGTTGCTAAAATTATTCCAATCCGTAAAAAAACATGGCCGCCAGGGGCGGGGCTTATTTGCCTAATATGTATATAGAGAAACCTTTAAACAACATCTCCTCTGAAACCACTGGACAGAATTTGATTAAACTTGGCAGGGATGATCCTTGGGTCAACCTTCACAAAAGTTGCTAAAATAAACTTGATCCATGTAGAACTCTGGTTGCCATGGCAACAAAAAGGAAAAAAAAATGAAAACTTTAAAAATCATCTTCTTCAAAACTTCTGGCCAGATTTTAAAATAAATTGGTACAGATGTTCCTTGGGTCAACCTCTACCAAAGTTGCTAAAATTATTCCGATCCGTAAAAAAACATGGCCGCCAGGGGCGGGGCTTATTTGCCTTATATGTATATAGAGAAACCTTTAAACAACATCTCCTCTGAAACCACTGGACAGAATTTGATTAAACTTGGCAGGGATGATCCTTGGGTCAGCCTTCACAAAAATTGCTAAAATAGACTTGATCCATGTAGAACTCTGGTTGCCATGGCAACAAAATGAAAAAAAAAATGAAAATTTAAAAATCTTTTCAAAACTACTGGCCAGATTTTAAAATAAATTGGTACAGATGTTCCTTGGGTCAACCTCTACCAAAGTTGCTAAAATTATTCCAATCCGTAAAAAAACATGGCCGCCAGGGGCGGGGCTTATTTGCCTAATATGTATATAGAGAAACCTTTAAACAACATCTCCTCTGAAACCACTGGACAGAATTTGATTAAACTTGGCAGGGATGATCCTTGGGTCAACCTTCACAAAAGTTGCTAAAATAAACTTGATCCATGTAGAACTCTGGTTGCCATGGCAACAAAAAGGAAAACAAAAATGAAAACTTTAAAAATCATCTTCTTCAAAACTTCTGGCCAGATTTTAAAATAAATTGGTACAGATGTTCCTTGGGTCAACCTCTACCAAAGTTGCTAAAATTATTCCGATCCGTAAAAAAACATGGCCGCCAGGGGCGGGGCTTATTTGCCTTATATGTATATAGAGAAACCTTTAAACAACATCTCCTCTGAAACCACTGGACAGAATTTGATTAAACTTGGCAGGGATGATCCTTGGGTCAGCCTTCACAAAAATTGCTAAAATAGACTTGATCCATGTAGAACTCTGGTTGCCATGGCAACAAAATGAAAAAAAAAATGAAAACTTTAAAAATCATCTTCTTCAAAACTAGTGGCCAGATTTTAAAATAAATTGGTACAGATGTTCCTTGGGTCAACCTCTACCAAAGTTGCTAAAATTATTCCGATCCGTAAAAAAACATGGCCGCCAGGGGCGGAGCTTTTTTGCCTTATATGTATATAGAGAAACATTTAAACAACATCTCCTCTGAAACCACTGGACAGAATTTGATTAAACTTAGCAGGGATGATCCTTGGGTCAACCTTCACAAAAGTTGTTAAAATAAACTTGATCCATGTAGAACTCTGGTTGCCATGGCAACAAAATGAAAAAAAAAATGAAAACTTTAAAAATCATCTTCTTCAAAACTAGTGGCCAGATTTTAAAATAAATTGGTACAGATGTTCCTTGGGTCAACCTATTTATCTCAGGTGAGCGATTTAGGGCCATCATGGGCCTCTTGTTTAACTTGGAAATTTCAGTTAAGGTTTTGCATGCAAGTTACTTTCATGCTTATATCTCAGTATCCAGGCATGGGATTGATTTGAAACATCTTTATTACATTTAGGGGTATCATACTATCAAGGTAGATAACTTTTGATGGAATATATTGGAAGTTATGGCCCCTTTTTTAACTTGGAAATTTCGGTTACAGTTTTGCATGCAAGGTACTTTCATGCTTATATCTCAGAATCCAGGCATGGGATTGATTTGAAACATTTTTAATATGTTTAGTGGTATCATACTATCAAGGAAGATGACACTTGATGGAATATATTTCAAATTATGGCCCCCTTTTAACTAAGAAATTTTGGTTAAAGTTTTGCATTCAATCTACTATCCAGCTTATATCTCAAAATTGTTTATGGTATTGACTAGAAAGTTAAAGAGTGTATTCAGGGGCATCAGAAAACCAAGGAAAATAACTTGGGGACTGAAGTTTATACAAATTATGGCCCTTTTCTAACTTGGATACTAGATTATAGTTTTGCATGCACAGTGTTATTATGCTTATGTCTCAGTAACTAGGCATGGGATTGATTTTAGACTTCATAAAAATATTAAGGGATATCAGACTATCAAGGTATATCATTTATGACTATTATTATATACAGGGTATGTGAAGGGCAAGAATTGAAAAAGATCTTATTTGATTTACCAACAAGCTTTTTGAATAGACGAGCATGCTGTCCTCTGACAGCTCTTGTTAAACGATATTGCTGATTCTATTAGCAATTACCTCAAATACACGTGTACGTGTTGGCATCTTGGCACCTCTGTTTGCTCATACAATGTTGTAGCTGATTCTACACAGTCTACATGGCAAAGACAGAAAACAACATGTTTCATACACCCTTTTAAAATCAAGTAACTTGATATTCATTAACTTAATATTCATTTTGGCTTAAAGTGCATGAAGTTAATGTTCATGTGGTCAAGGGTTTCACTTGAGAAACCTTTTTTTCCAATTTTGAAATGACTATGGCACATCAAAACCACAAAAATGGATAATCACCAATTGCTTTTACCATATTGTAATAATTATCATATTAAATTGATTGTCAGAAGGTGAATATGTAGTTAAAAAGCAACAAATATTAAAATTTACATTCAAATTTTTAGCCTCAAAATTCCAAAACAAAGAAAAACAAAAGCGGACAAAGCCATATGTGAATGTGAACAATATCAAGGCATGGAAAAGTGATGACAACTCCTGTCCAGATTTCACTGAAGATTATCAAATAGCCAAGTTTGCAACATTTGTTAAGAAGGTAAGATTTATTTGTTTAACATGCATGTTTACTGTGTACATTTACATACATTTTTATGGTTGAGCCTGTATGTTACTGGCTTGTAGAAAATCTAGATGTACCACATTTTTGTGTCACCTGCTGTAAGTAGAGATGACACATAGGAATCGTTTTTCCCTCGTCCGTCCATCCGTCTGTCCGTCTATCTGTCTGTCAGTCACACTTTTTCCGTCACGCTTCAGCAGGTGACACACTTGTTCCAAAGAACACTCTTGTTATCCTAGTTGGTACATTTTGCAATTCTGTAAGCCAGGCTGACCATTTAATAACCTGTAGGACCAGACCCTTCACAATTATGAATTATAAGATAACTTGCCGTATGTCAGTTTCAGTGGTCATCTCTTTGATAGCCATTGTATGGGAAAGTTGTTACTTTGGAATGAATCCTCATTGGGACAGAGTTTCATATACTGTAAACCAGGAAACTTTCGCGTCAAGAAACTTTCGCATTTATATGCGTCCAGGCATATTCGTGGCGTAATACTTTTGCGGAATTGAGCAGACGCAAATCCCATGAAACAATACACACTACCATTGAATAGCATGACACGGCATTCCAATATACTTAAATGTTATTTTTCTGGTCAGTGGTCACTGTATATGAGTGAACAGTTTTTATGCCCCCACCAAAAATAGGGGTGGGGGGGGGGGCATATAGATTTGCCTTTGTCCGTATGCCTGTCTGTCTTGATACTTTAGGACATGAACTTGTGCACCTGGGTATTTTCATCGAACCACCATTGAAGTTGACAGAGTTGTGGGCTTTGTTTTTGAAAAATATATGATTTTATGCTTGTGAGGCACGTAACTCAGAAAGTATTTGTATTACAGACTTGAAACTGCATGGATATATTATTCATGACATGAACTTGTGCACCTGGGTATTTTTCATGCCCCCTACCAAAAAGTGAGGCATATAGATTTGCCTTTGTCCATCTGTCCATCCCAAAACTGTGACACAGGTAACTCTGAGGGTATTCGTGCTACAGATATTACTTCTTGGATATATTACTCAGGACATGACTTGTGCTCCTGGGTGTTGACCTTTGTTTTGGAAAATGCGACGGGTGGGGACATCTGTGTCCTCTGGACACATTTCTAGTGTATTAATAGTTTGAGTAGTTTTTAGACTAGCTGTTGTTGAATGGAGTTACTTGTATACTAGTATCAATGGTTAGTTTGGCAAGATGTCCATACGTAGTTTTTGCGCCATAATGAGGAAATACATACATACATACATACATACATACATACCCCTCACCGCTGTGGGTTCGATCCGGTAGGGACTCGATTTCATGTAGGAATCTTCACTGCTGCGTAGTCGGTCTACCGTACCTGTGTACTCGGTCTCTCCCTTATAGCGACTCGCATGTTGAATATTCACACAAAAAAATATCATCTGCAATTTGTAATTTTTTGGTTGCATGTACTAGAATGTGTACTGCCACCTTTTGTCAAGTATTGAATTTCACAGTTAACAATGCACACAAAAACACGTCGTCTGCAATTTGCAACACTTCAAATTTACATTCAGCTGATGAAATTCACACCTGTTTACAAACAACGGAAATAACACACGTATACACAAACATGTAAGTTAAACTCCATCTCAATTTCAATTTCAATCTTTTATTTCATACGCATAAGTCCTACTACAGTAGCAAACATTAGCAGTACAAAAAAGAATCATGTACGAGAGGTGATTCACGAATTTTGAAACACCCTGTAGCTTTGTTTCTCGCGAACACCTGCAGCACAAGTTTCATGATTTTAACTTTATCTTATCCTTTCAATAGCAAACTACACATATGTGTTACACATAGTTGTGATTTCAACATGGGTAGACGTAAAATTGACTCAAGTTTAGAGGGTGTTATAGAATACCTGTTGAAGAAAGGAAATTCCTATAGAAGCATAAAGAAGGAGGTAAAGGGGCAGGGGCATGATGTATCTTTGTCCACAATACATAGAGTAAAACATTCCATCGGAAAATCTTGAAATCCTAATACTAAAAAGCCGAAACCAGGTGAGTTTTGTAGGCGACCTACTAAGTCAACTGATGACGTCGTTTTAATTCAAAGGGTAAATCCTCCAACCCAGAGAGAGATGACACAACGTTCAGGTGAATCGCAGGCTACTATTAACCGAATTATTAAACGTGTACTGCAATGTAAACTTAGCAAGAAATGCAAAGTTCATAAGCTCAATGCAAATCAAATTGAGAAAAGACATCAACGTTCATGGCGTCTGTATTTACATTTAAATAACAACCAGTGGAAAATTTTTGTCACCACCGACTAGGCAATGTTTTATCTCGGTGGCAGTTATGGAGTACATGATGTTTCAAAACTTTTTTGTAAAACGTGATTCGTTTGCTCCAGGATTCATGGCTTTGGCAGGCGTAAGCTTCCATGGTAAAACAGATATCCGTATTACTGGTAAATGTGAAAAAGTCAATTCAGACTTCTATATCAATGAAGTTCTGAAGCCTTTTGTCAATAAAGATCTTCCCAGAATGTTTCCTGGAGACCAAATTAAAGACATGGTCTTCCACCAGGATAGTGCATCCAGTTATACCTCAAAACACACACTTGCATACTTGCGCCAACAAAAAATCAACTTTGTAACACCTGAAGAATGAATGCCCAAAAGTCCTGATGCAACACCAATGGATTTTGCTATTTGGGGTATCTTAAAATGACGTTTACAAAAACGTAAAATATACACTTTGGCAGGTCTTAAACAAGTATTAAAGGATGAACCAACAGTTATAAATAAAACCTTGCAGTCATGGCTAAAGCGATGTAGACTCATTTACAACATGCATGGATCACATATTGAGCATTTGTTACCATAAAATGCATATCAGTTTAAAATTATACGCTGAGAGAAAGAGAACAAGTAAGGTTGTATTGTCAGACAAACACAATGGTATAGGTTTTACATGTTATTTTGCAAAACTTTCTCCCCCCCCCCCCCCCCCCCCCTAAAAAAACACAGATGCGTTTTACAAAACAGAGTATATATCATACAAACACAACAGCATTAGTAATTACATGTAAGATGTGCCCCTCTCTTCTCTCTCTCTTCTCTTTAATTGGTAAACTGGTGATGTAAATAAATAGAACATGTATTGTTAAACTTAGTCAAACTTCTTTTAGCGACTAAATTTTTGTGTTTTTATGGCACAAGAGTGATTCGCGGTATTTTACTTTCGCAGAAAAACTCGCTAGCTTAAAATGCACGAAATAATTTCCTGGTTTACAGTAACATCCACCACTAATCACTCCTGGAGGAGGACCCCAATGCACAGAAACACCTGGGTATTACCATTAACCAACCACAAGCTAGCTAGAAGTTTCCACATGAGACACCAGACTGGCTGTTGAACCTTCAGCCATGAGGGTATAAGTGATGATATGTCATTGATTATAACCACTCAGGCATGGGAGTACCCATACGTAGGAAAGGGGTTGCTTATAATAACTCTTCTGATCAATTTAGTGCTGAACATAGAGGAATACATGTACAGACATTTCACCCATTTATTTTCAGAAGTTAGACAAGAACAAAACACTACAGACAGAATTCACAGTGCTTGAAGTACATGTAGATGACAGTTTCAAGTCTAATGACTCTGGCAAAAATTACAAGTACAGAGTTGTCTCCCATGCTGGTATTCTACAAGTTGTAGAGGTAAGGTTTTTGTTTTCTGATATTAAAGAAAATAAGATTGTAAATGTGAAATATAGTTACATATTTGTCAATTACCACAAAAGAAATAAACTTTTAAGTAACAAAAGAATTTGAGTTTTCTATTAAACCATAAATTGAATAAATACATGTGTTGAAAAATGTTTGTGATTACAATAAAACATTTTGAAAAATATTTTAACTACATTTCCTGTCTTAAGCAACCATTTAGGGAAGAAAAGCAAATTGTTTGTGGTAGGGAGGGAGTTTCTGTAGAGAGGGCATTAGAGGAAAGATTTGGTATTAAGTTTTGTGTATTTAAATTTCTTGTCTCTCTTTAGAGTGGAAGGCATGTGACCTTGACCTACAGATTCGTTTCCACGGTAGCGGAGGCTCTAGCAGTGTACTGTCACCTGTACAAGGAGCAGGAGGCCCAGGGTGCAGAAATCAGGCACGGGGCTGTGTCTCGCCATATAGGCTCTCCCAAATACAGGCAGGTCAGTATATATGTTGTAATATAGTTGTATATGTCACATTTGTGACTCTGTCCATAGAGATGGATTTTAACAGTTCATGAGTCTTACATTAGGCCAGATTAGAATGTAAACTAGTTGACAATCTCTTCTGTTGTAATGTTGTAGTTACAAAGTGAACGAGGTTTGTTCAAAAAGTTTATGGGAAAGTGTTCTCATTTCTTTATTTCAAATGGCAGATTTATAAAATTGCACTATACTATAAGTTGATATGTCATTTTAATGCACAAATGATTAGATCCCTCTTGTAGAATATATTAAAGTTTCTGATGTAAAGTTTTTGTCGTCTTCCCAGCCCAAAATTTGGTTGTTTTGATGAAAATGCTCACAAATAATAGCATCTCAAATATACAATTTTTACATAGGCCTTTCAAACTTTATATACTTATTGCACAACCATTTGTAATGTTGTTCATGGTGTCATTTTGATTTTTGACTTCACAAATATAAACAAATGATACACTATCTGATGACTGATGTAAAATTGAGTGTTGAGCAAAAACAGTCATCAAATTTTGTGTTTGAAATTAAATTTCATGGACTAGATATATTTAGATAATACGTAATGCATATGGAGAAACTGCTGTGAGAAAACAGTGATATTTAAATGGTGCAAGTGGTTTAAGAAGGATGGAACACATCATTGATGAAGAGCACAGTAGCTGTCAGTTAACAAAAGGGGTTGTCACATGATGAAATGTGAGCACTTTTCCGCAAACTTTGTGAACACCCCTCACATATTGAGGATAACCATAGTCAAACTCTGCTGCATTATACTGTCATAGGATTGATACCAAGTATACTTTTCCTAATTTCATTATTTTTTTTATCTCTTTTTTGCAATTAACATGATTTATAAAGTAATAAAATAAAACTGTATTGAACAAAAAAATCAAATAAAAAAAATCAAAGTTAATAGGTAAGTACATAAATTTTCAATGGATTTCAAACTGAAAATCATTTTGATGCCTTGTCAGGTTTATTAAATTAAGCAAGCAGAAGTGAAACATAGGGATCACTTTTTCGTCGTCTGTCTGTTCATCTGTCCATCACTCTTTTTCCGTCATGCTTCAGCAGGTGGCACACATGTGTGTGTCTTGTTTCTTTTATCAGCAATGATTTTTTTTTTTCATTGTTTACTGGTGTTATGACCTTTTTTAGATAGACAGTTATTTCTTGTTTAAGTATACACTCCTGTATATTTGAATAATGGTTTTATTAGCTTGTCTGTTTCAAAGAAAAAACAAGCTATTATAATTCCTGGGTCGTCATTGTCATCGTAATGCAAAAATATTTAATGTAGCCAGTTACTAAAACACTTCTACCAGATGAGCGTTTGCATCCACATGAGGTACTCTTTTTTAGCTCACCTGAGCCAGAGGCTCAAGGTGAGCTATTGTGACCGGTCTTCGTCCGTCGTCCGTCCGTCCGTCGTCCGTCCGTCGTCCGTCCGTCGGTCGTCCGTCAACATTTTGCTTCAAACGACATCTCCTTCTAAACTACTCACTGGATTTTGATAAAACTTCACTGGAATGTTCATTATGGGGCCCTTTTCCAAAGTTGTTAAAATTATTTTGATTGGTCAAAAATCTAGGTCACAGGAGCTAAAAATAGATTTTAAAAATGAAAATTTTAAAAATCTTCTTCTCCGAAACCACAAGGCCTAGCCTTTTGATTTTTGGTATGTAGCATGATCTTATGACTCTCTACCAAGATTGTTCAAATTATGGCCCTGGGGTCAAAATTGACCCCGCCCCAGGGGTCACGTGATTTAACATAGGCTAATATAGGAAAAACTTGAAAAAATCTTCTTCTCCGAAACCACAAGACCTAGCCTTTTGATATTTGGGTGTAGCATGATCTTATGACTCTCTACCAAGATTGTTCAAATTATGACCCTGGGGTCAAAATTGGCCCCGCCCCAGGGGTCACGTGATTTAACATAGGCTAATATAGGAAAAACTTGAAAAATCTTTTTCTCAGAAACCACAAGACCTGGAGCTTAGATATTTGGTGTGCAGCATTATCTAGTAGATCACTACGAAGTTTGTTCAAATCATGGCCCTAGGGTCAAAATTGGTCCCGCCCCAGGGGTCACCTGATTTTACATAGGCTAATATAGGAAATACTTGAAAAAATCTTCTTCTCAGAAACCACAAGGCCTGGAGTTTAGATATTTGGTATGTAGCATGATCTTATGACTCTCTACCAAGATTGTTCAAATTATGATCCTGGGGTCAAAACTGGCCCAACCCAGGGGTCACTTGATTTAACATAGGCTAATATAGGAAAAACTTGAAAAATCTTCTTCTCAGAAACCACAAGGCCTAGGGTTTAGATATTTGGTGTGCAGCATTGTCTAGTAGATCACTACCAAGTTTGTTCAAATCATGGCCCTGGGGTCAAATTTGGCCCCGCCCCAGGGGTCACCTGATTTTACATAGGCTAATATAGGAAATACTTGAAAAAATCTTCTTTTCAGAAACCACAAGTCCTAGCCTTTTGATTTTTGGTATGTAGCATGTCTTATGATCTCTACCAAGATTTAAAAATTATGACCCTGGGGTCAAAATTGGCCCCGCCCCAGGTGTCACTTGATTTAACATATCTATATAGGAAAAAACTTGAAAAATCTTCTTCTCAGAAACCACAAGGCATAGAGTTAAGATATTTGGTGTGTAGCATTGTCTTGTGGATCTCTACCAAGTTTGTTCAAATCATGACCCTGGGGTCAAAATTGGCCCTGCCCCAGGGGTCACTTGATTTAACATATGCTAATATAGGAAAACTTGAAAAATCTTCTTCTCAGAAACCACAAGGCCGGGTTTAGATATTTGGTATGTAGCATGATCTTATGACTCTCTACCAAAATTGTTCAAATTATGACCCTGGGGTCAAAATTGGCCCCTGCCCCAGGGGTCACTTGATTTAACATAAGCTAATATAGAAATAACTTGAAAATTCTTCTTTTTAGGAAACTAGAAAACACATGGCCTGGCATTTAGATATTTGGTGAAAATATTGGCCCCTCCCCAGGGATCACTTGATTTTACATAGACTTATTTTGGAAAAAAATCTAGAAAAATTTCTTCTCAAAAACCACAAGGTCTGGAGTTTAGATATTTGGTATGTAACATGGGCTAATAGACCTCTACCCAGTTTGTTCAAATCATGACCCTGGGGTCAAAATTGGCTCTGCCCCAGGGGTCACTTGATTTTACATAGCCTAATGATATCAGGTGAGCGATCTAGGGCCATCATGGCCCTCTTGTTTTAAAAAAAAGACAGTATTCATTTTGTCAGCAGTATAAACATCATTAAAATGCTGTAGTCAAATAAGCTTTATTTATATGCCATCATTATGTTCTGCCACAATCTTGAGAAAACTTCAATGCTCAAAATCATTGAAAAGACAAAGAGAAAATCATTATAAATTTCTGTGAGCAGGGTGCTTGTATCCCTGTTTTTTGGTGGTTTTTTTTTTTCTGATGGCCAGGAGAGAAGTGAATAAATTTTTGCTTGTTTTGATGCCTTTTTAGCTCACCTGAGCACAACGTGCTCATGGTGAGCTATTGTGATCGCCTTTTGTCCGTCGTCCGTCGTCCGTGCGTGCGTGCGTGCGTGCGTCCGTCGTCAACAATTTGCTTTAAACAACATCTCCTCATGAACCGCTGAAGGGATTTTGACCAAACTTCACAGGAATCATCCTTATGATGCCCTCTATCAAAGTTGTACAAATTATTCAGATTGGTTAAAAAAGTAGGTCACAGGAGCTAAAAATAGATTTTAAAAATGCAAACTTTGAAAATCTTCTTCTGCAAAACTGCAAGGCCTAGAGCTTAGATATTTGGTATGTAGCATCATCTTATGGGCCATTACCAAGATTGTACAAATCATAGCCCTACGGTGATAAATGACCCCGCACCAGGGGTCACTTGTTTTACATAGAGTTATATAGGAAAATGTTTAAAAATCTTCTTCTATGAATCCATTAGGCCTAGAGCTTAGATATTTGGTATGTAGCATCATCTAATGGTTCATTACCAAGATTGTTCAAATCATGACCCTATGGTGATAAATGCCCCCGCACCAGGGGTCACTTGTTTTACATAGAGTTATATAGGAAAAACTTTAAAAATCTTCTTCTATGAATCCATTAGGCCTAGAGCTTAGATATTTGGTATGTAGCATCATCTAATGGTTCATTACCAAGATTGTACAAATCATAGCCCTATGGTGATAAATGCCCCCGCACCAGGGGTCACTTGTTTTACATAGATTTATATAGGAAAAACTTTAAAAATCTTCTTCTATGAATCCATAGGCCTAGAGTTAGATATTTGGTATGAAGCATCATCTTATGGTTTATTACCAAGATTGTACAAATCATGACCCTATGGTGATAAATGCCCCCGCACCAGGGGTCACTTGTTTTAACATAGAGTTATATAGGAAAATCTTTAAAAATCTTCTTCTATGAATCCATAAGGCCTAGAGATTAGATATTTGGTATGAAGCATCATCTTATGGTTTATTACCAAGATTGTACAAATCATGACCCTATGGTGATAAATGCCCCCGCACCAGGGGTCACTTGTTTAACATAGAGTTATATAGGAAAATCTTTAAAAATCTTCTTCTATGAATCCATTAGGCCTAGAGCTTAGATATTTGGTATGTAGCATCATCTAATGGTTCATTATCAAGATTTTCAAAATGGTGGCCCTTTGGAGATAAATGACCCCGCACTAAGTCTTCTCCTCTGAAACCATAAGGCCCAGTGCTTATATATTTGGTGTGTAGTATTGTCAGGGCTAAAATGTTTAAGATTGAGTTATATCAGAATTCTTGTCTGTTTAAAAACCTTGTAATCAGTTGTAGCAATGGTACTCAGGTGAGCGATCCAGGGCCATCATGGCCCTCTTGTTTTAACTTGTACACAGTATGTGTATTGTTGTGTGTACAGATGATGACGGAGCTTGGGTTGGAGTGTGAGGCAGTATCCCCAGGGGTGGGGGAGCTATTGGATCACATCTGGAGGGAGGCCCAGGGCGAGATAGAGACTATCCTTGCTATACCACTGGAGAAAATTAAGCTGGAACAGGTAAGGACAATTTCATTTTCCTAACCTCGTTTGAACATAATATGGAAGAAACTCTGTTTATACGATATAGAAATTTCTACAAGAAAAAATAATACATAATACTTAATGTTAGCTCATAGATGTAAAATCACCAGTATAAAATATCAATTCCAGTTACTTAAAATGTGTAAAAAACAGCATTTGAATTTTTTTTTTGAAATGAGGTAAATTTCAATTTAAGATGTTTAATGACACAGACTTTGAGAAAATATACAACCAGATGATGGAAAGATTAAAATATCAGGAACAGATGTGTAAAGGATGTTTGAATTGAGTTATTTTCTGTCTATATAAAATTATACCATATTTTTACAGGTGGAAAAAGCAGAAGCTATTTTGAAGCAGATAAAAGCAGCACTGAATGCTGGTGAAAGTGACAAGATATCTAAACTAGTGACTGACTTTTACGGAGCACTTCCCTTCAACCCTGAGCACAAAGAAATGAAACCCACCCGGGCCTGGTTGTCAAGGAAGCAGGACATTATACAGGTCATGCTTAGTTATGATAAATGTTGTCAGTAATAATATATTAGAAATAATCTTAAGGTCTTCCCACCCTAATAGTGATCAATTTCATCAAAGCCATGCATATAACTTAACAATACATATGTGTATAAGCTTTTAAAATGTCAAGCAATGGTAATCTTAGGGGCAAATTGACATTAATGACAAGTGACAGAAGTTCTTTTATTATCTCCCCTTGATTATTTTGTTGCCATGAGTTATCTATCCTGAAAACTAAAAAAAGTGATTTTCTCCATTTTCCTAAGGTAAAGTTTAGAATTTTCATGAAGGTTGATACAAAATCATAAAATGCATCTTTCTACCAAGAGTTTTTCTCATAAATTAAATTCAGTTTTTCATATTCACAGAAAATGCATATTTTTCAAAGGCTTCAATGTTACCTTATATGTGGATTATCTCCCCAAAAATAAGATAAAACTTGAAAAAAAAATCTTGGTGAAATATTTTTATTTTTGAATGCCTTCAATGTGACAAAGTTTCATAGAAATATTACCATCCAGTGGCAAGATATGGAATATGGCTATTAGGAGGACCTTAAAGCAGCTCATTCACAGATGATCGTTGGAATGATAGTGTATGTCACAAAAAGCAGCATCCTATTGAAATATGGCATTCAGCTGAAGAGATTAACAGTTCATGTGGTACTGAAATTGTGAAAGATTAAACTTTTTTGTGGTTTCTTTGAAACATGTTTTTACATATGCAACCTTGACTATTTAGGATATTTCATATTGATATAAATTTGTCACATCTGCTTACAGGGTACCTGTTTCTAAGGTAATTATTATAAGTGCAGCTTTTTTATGCCCCTGAGATCTGTGATTTACCTGTGATATTCCTTTATATTCCTTGCATGAAGCTTTACCAAAATTGTTCAAAGGGTTCTGGTCCATTGCATATCTGGATAACAAGAGCTAAAGATATATTTTAAAAGTGAAATATTTAAAAATCTTCTAATCCAAAACTGCAAAGCATTGTCTAGTGGACCTCTAACATATTTGTTCTTATTATAGCCCTGGGGTCAAAATTGGCCCCTCCCAAGGGGTGTATTGATTTAATATAGAGTTATATAGGAAAACTTGAAAAGTCTTCTTGTAAGAAACCAAGCGGTCTGAAGTCAATATATGGCCTTGGGGTCAAAATTGGTCCCTCCCCAGGGGTCACTTTGTTTATATAGGCTTATATAGGAAAAAGGTAGAAAAATCTTTTTGTCAGGAAACACAAGGCCTTCAGTTAAGATATTTGGTGTGTAATATGACCTAATTTACATCTACCAAGTTTCTTCCAATCATACCCCCTGGTCAAAATTGGCCCCACCCGAGAGGTCATTTAATTTTACTTTTGAGTTATATAGGAAAAACCAGAAATCTTCTTGTCAGAAACCACATGTCCTCGAGTTTAGATATTTGGCATGTAATATGGCCCAGTGGACATGTACCAAGTTTTTTTAAATCATGGCCCAGGGGTCAAAGTTGGTTCTGACCCAGATGTTACTTGATTTTACAAAGACTTTAAAGGAAAAACAGTTAAAGACTATCTTGTCAGAAACCACAAGATCTGTGGTTTAGGTTTTTGGCATGTAATATGGCCTAGTTGACCTGAACCAAGTTTTCAGATTATGGCCCTGGGTCTAGGGGTCATTTGATTTTATAGCTATGACCATCAAAATTTGGACCACAGGTACAGTTTTATGTGGAATTATGATTATCTTCCTGTACTTCAGCATGGACTATGTTATAAAAGATAATGAAGGTGAGTGGTTCAGGGCCATCTTGGCCCTTATGATTTTTATGCCCCCACCTGAAAAGAGGGTTGCATATAGCATTACTGCTATTCGTACATCTGCCGTACATATGACCAAAACTTGTCAGATCATTTACTGGAGAACTACAGGGTTTGGGTTTGTGTAACCTGGTAGGGACATTGGCCATGACCAGCAGATGGACCCTATTAATTTTGAGGTCACTAGGTCAAAGGTCAAGGTCACTGTACATTAGTTGAAATCTGTCGATAATTAACTTGAGAACGCAGGCCTGGATTTGTGAAACCTGGTAGTGACATTGGCCATGACAAGTAGATGAACCCTATTAATTTTGAGGTCACTAGGTCAAAGGTCAGGGTCACTGTGTTCATTAGTATGAAATCATCGTCTGATAATTAACTTGAGAACTGCAGAGCCTGGGTTTGTGAAACTTAGTAGGGACATTGGCTATGACCAGTAGATGAACCTTATTCATTTGGAGGTCACTATGTCAAAGGTCATGGTTACTGTAACCTTTAGTATGAAATTCTTGTCAGACTGGATGAAGATTCTTGACATGCTATCATTCATCAAAAAAGCAGTTGTGGGGGCATCTGTGTCGTATGGACACATTTCTAGTTAAATCTGCTATGATTCGTTTGTCCTTCGTTGGATTGCTTCAATGTTTGGACATTTGCTTAAGGACCTCTTCATTATGCAGTTGACCTTGACCTTTACCATTGACCTTCTTTAGATGAAAAAGAGCCACAAAAACCCATCCTTAATAACATCAGATCGTGTTTTTCTGTATATACAGCTAGTAAAAGATGTCATCTCTGTGAGTGAGGCCACTGACTGGTCCCTGCGCTCCAGTGTCCAGTCTAAGTACAGGGCACTCAGATGTGTGGTGCAGCACCTGGCCAAGTCAGGGTCGGAGTTTAAACAGATGAAACAATATGTGATAGATTCACTTGAGAGGTAAGAGATTGTATAAATCCTAGACTTTTCCTCTATATTACTCATATATTGTTAAAATACTAATGATTTCACAATCAGTCCTGTTAGCCATCTGGTTAGATTGTTGGCCCTGGGATCTGGAGGTTGTGAGTTTGATGCCAGGTTATTACATACCAAAGTTGTATTGCAGCTTAGGACCTTCAAATGACTAAAATTCTGACAGGTTGGACATAACACCCAACAAACAGAAATTCAAATGCAGTTTGCACATACCAGCATGAAGGGACCAGGGATAAAGTGGGGATCCCACTTGAGATTTCCTAATATCCACTGTATTACCATATGTTAACAATCGCTGGATCAGTACATGCAGTGTTTTATCAAATTTAATAAAGGTGTGAAGTATCTCATGCTCCTTCATTAAATACTTTTTTTTTCAGTGATACTGGTATGCAGATCCACAACATATATGCAGTAGGTAGACCCATGGAAGATGTGAACTTCAAGAAAAAACAGGCAGACAGCCAGGATACACGGCTGTTGTTTCATTCTTCAAAAGCAGAGAACATTGTTGGGATACTGTCTAGGTAGAATTTTTTATTTGTATACTTTCAGAACCTCACTGCTGACTGCTGGATGTTTTTATTGTCCGTAGTTTTAAGTTTTCTTTTCCTCTTCTATCTTGAAGATTTACAGGAGCCCCAATATTACTGATATTAAATCATTTGCTTGTTTGTTACAATTTGTATCAGTGTTATGTTCTTGTTTTTTATGAGCTTGTGTGTCATGAAAGTTTACATAAGTGCTTACTAGACAGCCCAGTGGTAGTGTTTATAGACAATGGATGTGTTGGCTGTAAGTTAGCCATGGATGAGAAAATAGGATCTTCTCCATTGTAACCAGTCCAACCCTGGAACATCAAGATGTTGTAAACTTTTTTCCCAATAGATGTCTAGAACCTTACCTATTTAAATTATTGTTTAGAATATCATTACTGGAATTTTTTATGGCCAAGTAATGGTTGGTAACGGGTTTATTTCACATCATGGGGAGCTTTTCTGGAAGGATTTTCTTTTTGCCTCAACAAAATTTTCTTATCATTCTGCTTGTCTCAGGGGTCTGCTGTTGCCCCGTGTTGTGGTTGATGATCATGGAGGGACCAGGTCAGACCCAGGGATGCTGGGAGCCGGAATATACTTTGCAAGTGCTGCCAGGTAGGTTGTTGTCATGGCTACAGATAACATATTTCATTAGAAATAACAGAACACTAAAATTTTTCATCAAAAGTAATTACCATAAGTGATTTCTTTTTATTCTCTTAAATTGAAATAAATATATGCATAGTAAATTTTTCAATTTTTTGTGTCACCTGCTGTTAGCAGAGGTGACACATAGGGATCACTTTTCTGTTGGCTGATGTCTGTTCGTGTGTCTGTCCGTCACACTTTTTCCATTACGTACATCAGGTGACACATGTGTTCTAAAGAACACTTGTGTTAAAATTTGACATTTATGTTCTTTCTGTTGTTAATAATAAGTATTGGTTGCTGTATGAAGAGCACAGTATATGAAAAGATAATGAGTTTAAATGTACTTATTAAATAAAAAGTATGTTTATACTCTTGTTGTAAGAAATTATAATGGTCTTACTTTTTGTTTTTAAACAACTTATATTAATTTGTATATAAATGGTACCTTTTCATCTACTGTTCAGCACCAGTGTGGGTTACTCAACCCAAAGCCTTACAAAGGGTACGAGATTCATGCTGATTAACGAGGTCTTTCTGGGACACTGTAAGGACATGGAGGTCAGAGATTTGACCTTGACCTCTCCACCTGAAGGTTTTGACAGTGTTCATGGGGTCGCAGGGTCAAAAAACTTCAAGGTAGAGTAGAGATTAACACTCACAAAAAAAGCCACTAAATTATATATGATTGAATTTCATGTCCCCGCATCAATAGATCAGGGGGCATATTGTTTTCGGTTTGTCTGTCACAAAACTTTAACCTTGACCATAACACGGAAATCCTTCCACTTACAGCCTCAAAACCTCACAGGTGCATGCACCTTGATGAGCTCTACCCACCAGGTTACCTTGACCTTCAATTGACCTTGACCTGAATGGTCTAAAGCGCCCCCCCCCCCCCACACACACACACACACACATGGGAGTCTAACTCTCAAATGAACTCCATGTTCGCTAAAATCTGTTAGTCACTTCCCATATAAGAACATGCAAATGTGAAAATATATTGGAATAACACTATGATTATGCCAAACTGTCAAGCACATGCACCCATAGTGATTGACCAGGTACAGGTGTGAACAACAAGTCACTCGCAAATAAAGCTTGTATCATGGTTGGTGGTTTTCACATTGAAACAGCAGTTCTTTATAAGCAACTAAAATACAGTGGGAAATGATTCATAGGAACCAAACAAAGTGTGCACTATAACTGATAATACATTGTAACCAGCTGTAATCATACCTTGATAATATATGATTAAAAAGGGGCAAATCTGGCTGTGAAAATGTATCACTATAACTGGGAATTTGCTATAGGTAACTATGTCTGTTATAAGGTCAGTGTATGTAATGAGTTAATCACAAGCAAGCAGGTCAGGTCTCATATAGTAGATGGAAAAAAGTTGAACAAACAGGTTTTGAAGTTGAGAAAGTCTCATTTTGAATGGAGTTGCCACAGAGACAGATAAACCCTACCCACTGGTTTCTGAGGCCATTGGAGATACGCTGTATATCAATTCAGTTACACACTGCATAGTCCTTAGATACTGTGGGGGACAAATTTTCATGGAAATCACTAATTATCCCCTGAAAACTGTTCTTTTGGTATTCTTTGTTTTCTAAAATATGTACCCACAAAATTGCTGTTAATATGTAATCAAAGAAATCAAATACCAACACAAAATACTGATTTTACCATGCTGTCTTGCTCCTCCCAATATTTAGTGCATTTTATCAATATTTCTCATTTTTAAATACTGCATATGAATGGCATGGAAGGTGATGTGGTGGAAGGGAGTATGCCTGGCTACACTTCTGATTCGGATGATATATAGAAATTATATATACTGATGATAGTAATGTTATGATGACGTGTTTACAGAACGATGAATATGTGATCTACGACACATCCCAGCAATGCTTGAGATACTTGGTGGAGTTCACCACAGGATATGATGTAATACTGCCTATAGAGAGAATAGCAGACGGCTTCCCAGACATGACTGTTGACAATAAAGATGAGGATGAAGAGTGTGGTAACACTGTCAGTAAGTATTGATTGAGCATACTAATACTATATACTGATGACTCTTTAAAAAGTATGCCTTTTTAACTAAAGTCATGTTAAAAACTGTATATTTTTTATGCCAAAGTGATTTTTTTTTATAATGAATCAAAGTAAAAAAAACAAGATCAGTGAATTTATTGCAGATCACAGACTTAAGAACTGGAAGAAGGATAAAATAGATTGGACATGGCTATGTGATAACTGTATAAATAGTCCAACCTGAATTAGCAGCCACCTGCGCTAAGAAACCAACCTATTTTATGTAGCCAACCTTTAGATTCTAGAAAAGACATTTTATCATACATACGACCATCCTTTTATCCTTTAATTGCCACTTCAGTCAGGACAGTATGACTCTATCCTTGTCACAGGTTTGTCTGATGTGAAGAACATAGTTGACCCGATGTCAAAGGTCAACCCTGGATTGGTGGTGGAGGGGGATGCAGCAGTGAACCTGAAGAGTGTTCATGTCCGCGCCCGACTGATTGACCTGGCCTCTGAGGTTTTATCTTTTCTACAGAAACTTTTTACATAATACTTTTGTTCTTTTGAAAAGTTCCAACTAAGTAAATTTTGGGTAGTATAAATGTATAGGTAAAGTCACAGTTCATATATTTTGTAGTATAATTATGTACAGGTAAACTCATAATTCATATTTTTTGTAGTATAATTATGTACAGGTAAACTCATAATTCATATTTTTTGTAGTATAATTATGTACAGGTAAACTCATAGTTCATATTTTGAGTAGTATAATCATGAGCAAGTACTTTAATGGCTTGTATTTGAAGTCGTTATGTACACCAATAACATTGAGATTTCGTCCACTACAGGTAGTGGTGCTGCAGGAGTACACCAACAACAGTAAGAGCCACCTTGAGGCCAAGTATGTGTTTCCTCTTGGAGATCTGGCGGCTGTGTGTGGCTTTGAAGCCTTTATCAACGGGAAACATATTGTGGGAGAAGTGAAGGAGAAGGAGACAGCCCATAAGGAATACAAAAAGGCCATCAGTGAAGGACATGGTGCATATCTGATGGACCAAGATGAAGAAACACCTGTAAGTCTTACATATATGTTGCACACATTAGTGTGAAATGAAATGATTATGTCAATGTGTAATTACCAAGCACTAACAGATAAAGGAGAGTTACTGTATATATTGAACAGCAAAATATGAGACACATCATGCATGCTTATACCATGTTTTGGTCATGTCAGATTTGATTACAATGATTATGCATTCTGCTAAAAGGCAAATGCAATTATAATGTAGCTGTAAGCATATTTCCTAAATAATTTGTTCCTTAGCTATTGATCCAAAATTACATGGCAATAATAGTTCTGCATTGTATTCAACTTTTCTTCCATTCCCAGGATGTGTTCACTGTGAGTGTGGGAAACCTTCCCCCCGGGGCAGCAGTCCTGATCAAGATCACGTACGTGGCAGAGCTGCAGGTGGAAGGCGAACTGATCAGCTTCACCCTGCCTGGCAGTGTCGCCCCGTGGAAAAAATCTTCACTCAAGGAGGTCACACAGGTAGTTATACTACTGTGCTGGAATACATAACACCATTGGACGATGGATAGAAAAAAACATGACCTTTTGAATTTGAATGATTAACAAATGATTACAGTTACATCAAAGTAGGATAAGACTATAGCCGACATGGCAGTGTATGTAGGTAATTGCTTGTACCCATATTAAAAGGTAAGGTCTGTTGTACCCAGATTTAAAGGTAGGGTCTATTGTAACCAGATTAAAAGGTAAGGTCTATTGTAACCAGATTAAAAGGTAAGGTCTATTGTAACCAGATTAAAAGGTAAGGTCTATTGTAACCAGATTAAAAGGTAAGGTCTATTGTAACCTGATTAAAAGGTAAGGTCTATTGTAACCAGATTAAAAGGTAAGGTCTATTGTAACCTGATTAAAAGGTAAGGTCTATTGTAACCTGATTAAAAGGTAAGGTCTATTGTAACCAGATTAAAAGGTAGGGTCTATTGTAACCAGGTTAAAAGGTAAGGTCTATTGTACCCAGGTTAAAAGGTAAGGTCTATTGTAACCAGATTAAAAAATAAGGTCTATTGTACCCAGATTAAAAAATAAGGTCTATTGTAACCCGATTAAAAGTTAAGGTCTATTGTAACCAGATTAAAAGGTAGGGTCTATTGTAACCAGATTAAAAGTTAAGGTCTATTGTAACCTGATTAAAAGGTAGGGTCTATTGTAACCAGATTAAAAGGTAAGGTCTATTGTAACCTGATTAAAAGGTAGGGTCTATTGTAACCAGATTAAAAGGTAAGGTCTATTGTAACCAGATTAAAAGGTAGGGTCTATTGTAACCCGATTAAAAGTTAAGGTCTATTGTAACCTGATTAAAAGGTAGGGTCTATTGTAACCAGATTAAAAGGTAAGGTCTATTGTAACCAGATTAAAAGGTAGGGTCTATTGTAACCAGATTAAAAGTAAGGTCTATTGTAACCAGATTAAAAGTAAGGTCTATTGTAACCAGATTAAAAAGGTAAGGTCTATTGTAACCAGATTAAAAAGTAAGGTATATTGTAACCCGATTAAAAGTAAGGTCTACTGTAACCAGATTAAAAAATAAGGTCTGTTGTAACCAGATTAAAAGGTAAGGTCTATTGTAACCAGATTAAAAGGTAAGGTCTATTGTAACCAGATTAAAAGGTAAGGTCTATTGTAACCAGATTAAAAGGTAAGGTTTATTGTAACCAGATTAAAAGGTAAGGTCTATTGTAACCAGATTAAAAGGTAGGGTCTATTGTAACCAGATTAAAAAATAAGGTATATTGTAACCCAATTAAAAGTAAGGTCTATTGTAACCAGATTAAAAAATAAGGTCTGTTGTAACCAGATTAAAAGGTAAGGTCTATTGTAACCAGATTAAAAGGTAGGGTCTATTGTAACCAGATTAAAAAATAAGGTATATTGTAACCCGATTAAAAGGTAAGGTCTATTGTAACCAGATTAAAAGGTAAGGTCTATTGTAACCCGATTAAAAGGTAAGGTCTATTGTAACCAGATTAAAAGGTAAGGTCTATTGTAACCAGATTAAAAGGTAAGGTCTATTGTAACCAGATTAAAAGGTAAGGTCTATTGTAACCAGATTAAAAGGTAAGGTCTATTGTAACCTGATTAAAAGGTAAGGTCTATTGTAACCCGATTAAAAGGTAAGGTCTATTGTAACCAGATTAAAAGGTAAGGTCAATTGTAACCCGATTAAAAGGTAAGGTCTATTGTAACCAGATTAAAAGGTAAGGTCTATTGTAACCAGATTAAAAGGTAAGGTCTATTGTAACCAGATTAAAAGGTAAGGTATATTGTAACCAGATTAAAAGGTAAGGTCTATTGTAACCAGATTAAAAGGTAAGGTCTATTGTAACCAGATTAAAAGGTAAGGTCTATTGTAACCCAATTAAAAGGTAAGGTTATTGTAACCAGATTAAAATGTCACCATTGGGATCAGCTATTTTAAAGCTTTGTCTGATGGGGATAATTCTGGGTCTGGGTTAAATTTAAGAAACACCAACAAAGTCCATGGTGCTGATGCTCATAGTAAAACAAACCAGAAATTTGAATCATTATATTGGGGTTAAAGAGTGCAGTTGAGATGTAAATATTTATGGGAACAAAATGTTAAGTTTCAATCTCTCATTTGTTATAGAAATGTGATTTACAACTGCCAGCAATTTAAGTCCATGATTATCTTGTTTCCAGGAGAAGACAGACACGTTTGAAGTACAGCAGGGGGAGACAACTCTCCAGGTAGCACTGAACATGCCGTTTGACATCCGCTCCATTGAGTGTCCTACAAATGAGGTCATGATTAAGGTAGGAGAGTCTTGACCCTTCAATCATTTCAGACCATTAAATATTTGTCAACATTGGATAGTCACCCAATCCAACAGAGGGATATTGTTTCACCAATTTTATTAGAGAGACCACCTGTAATATGGAGACATTGTGTTAAAATCTGGATGATTATATGTTAGTATACAGTTGATCATCATACAGCATCTACCTGGATTAAGCAGCCATTTCTCTAGTTCCCTTGTTTGGGTGCCTAAGACAGGTCTGACAGTAGATTGATAACCCCTAAGTAGCAGACACCTTTCAGGGAGGGACAGTTATCAAATATTGGGAGTTAAGCCAAATGTCATTAGAGTATGCAATACCAGATGAGTAGTTTTCTTCAGGTGATCAGAGCAGTGTGGATGGCTGCAACAAAATGTTCAACCATGATAATTATTAGCTAAAAATCTTTGACCTATCTGTGTGTGTTTTTCTCATGATAAAATAAAACATATATCTGCAATTTAATGAATATAATCTCAGGTCAATGATAATTATTTTGAAAAACAAAACCAATGATTTTAACTTTAACTTTTAAGAAAAAAAAAGAACAATTTTTTAAATAAAAAAAACAAAAAACAAACTTACTGCCCCAGAAAAACCATAGAAGTTTAACTCTGGAAACATGTGTCTGTTGTCACTACCTCAATCTTTTAGAAATTATAATGTCTAACATCAACGATATAAGCTGTACACCAGTTACAGATCTGATATAATTTAAACGATATAGCCTAAGACAAATATTTCACACTTTGCTAGCAAAACACTTGAAATAGATATTCATTAGTTTCTCATATTTGGACTTTATTCAATGTGGATAAGTAGAACCTTTATGACAATTTGTTTTAATCTTAAGGTTTTGCACTGACTTAAAGTTTGTACTTTGTAAGTCATATGATTTCAATTTCAAGTTGTGCACACAGTTAACCAAAACATCTTGCATGCAAAAGAAAGTCATAGAGAGGATTAGATAGATTTACAAACAGAGTAAATGATATAAATTGTATATTAAATACCCTTCAAATAAGTTTTTTAGAAAAAAAAATTCACTGGTATATTTTCCCCCTTTTTTTTAGTTATTTTTTAGTTCTAACTAGTTCAGACTGCTAGATAGTCAAATGTTCTGTATAATAAGCTGATTTGGCTTCCTGTCTTAAGTCATGTTCTAAGAAATACTTGAAATTTTTATGATATAAATAAGATTTTATCAGTATGATCATGACTGGTTACCTGTTTACAACAACAGAGGACTTTGAACAAGGCCACAATAGAGCTGCAGAAGGACCAGTCTATTGGTGATGGTTTCCAGCTTCTTGTGGGACTGGCAGAGATACATGTGCCTCGAATGTGGGTGGAACAGAATCCAGTGGACTCTGACCATCAGGTAGGCATTTTCCAAGTTCACATTTTTAGCTCACCTGAGCAAAGCTCAGGGTGAGCTATTGTGATCCCGTGAGCGTCCGTCGTCCGTCGTGTGGCGTCAACAATTTTTAGTGTTTACACTCTGTCACCTTTATTTCTTGAGCAATCATCTTCAAACTTTAAGACAATGTTTATGACCATAATGTCTTGATTGAGTTCGATTATGGCTGAGATCCGTCAATTAGGTCAGGAGTTATGCCCCTTTTAATATTAAAAAAATGCCATATTTCACGTTGTTTACACTCTAACATCTGCATCTTTTGAGCAATCATCTTCAAACTTTATGGCAATGCTTATGATCATAATGTCTCAATTGAGTTTGATTATGGCTGAGATCCGTCAATTAGGTCAGGAGTTATGCCCCTTTTAATATTCAAAAAATGCCATATTTCACGTTGTTTACACTCTAGCATCTGCATCTTTTGAGCAATCATCTTCAAACTTTATGGCAAGGCTTATGACCATAAGGTCTCAATTGAGTTCAATTATGGCTAAGATCCGTCAATTAGGTCAAGAGTTATGCCTCTTTTGATATTAAAAAAATGCAAGATTTCACTTTGTTTACACTCTAGCATCTGCATCTTTTAAGCAATCATCTTCAAACTTTATGGCAATGCTTATGACCATAATGCCTAAATGAGTTCGATTATGGCTAAGATCGGTCAATTAGGTCAGGAGTTAAGCCCCTTTTAATATTAAAAAAATGCCATATTTCACGTTGTTTACACTCTAGCATCTTCATCTTTTGAACAATCATCTTCAAACTTTATGGCAATGCTTATGACCAAAATGTCTCGATTAAGTTTGAATATGGCTGAGATCGGTCAATTAGGTCAGGAGTTAAGCCCCTTTTGATATAAAAAAATGCCAGATTTCAATTTGTTTACACTCTAGCATCTTCATCTTTTGAGCAATCATCTTCAAACTTTAAGACAATGTTTATGCCCATAATTTTGCAATCGGGTTCAATTATAACTGATATTGACAAGTTAATTTAGGAGTTATGCCCTTTTCACCATAAAAAAGCCAGATTTCACTTTTACACTCTAGCATCTTTATTTCTTGAGCAATCATCTTTCTCAGGTGAGCGATCAAGGGCCATCTTGGCCCTCTTGTTTAGAATTACAGCATTTCAACATTGCTGGATTACGTTGAAGCTAGACAAAATTTGAAAGCTATTATCACTCTGATCAGGTGTAAGTGTTAGGTAATCGTACTACTGTAAAGTTATAGTTCTGATTTTCGTCCATGTCAATCATTAAGTTGGACAAAATAATTTATTTAAACATCTTAAAACTTTGTGATAAGAGGGTTATTAGAAAGCATGTCAAAATGGCCTTTAACATTTTCTTATACAGATTTTGTACAAAGACATAATTACATTTTCCCAAAGTAAACTCCTGATTCAGTGCACTCTCTCAATCGTGATTCCCATCTGTTGAACATGCGTATGATCCCATCATGTGACATATTTGCTAGTGACTTGGTCATAGCTTGACAGCTCTACTCAGCTTTCAAAATGGGTTCCATGAAGTAAGGGTGTAACGGTATACCATACCGATATACCGTGGTATTTCTTCACGGTATGGTTCACAGTACGCTCCCAGGTCTGCATGGTACGGTACTATTAACTTCCATTTTTTTTTCCTTCCATAAAAGCAGCTTCCCCTCAGTAAAAAAGGGCAATATTTTTCACCTCTGAGAAATAAAAATTGTCCTAACAATACGATTTTCCCATCCATTAACTTTAAAGAAAATAAAAGGGAAATTATATAATGCATATCACTCTACACTGCATATTACTTAAATGAAAGCACCTGTAATGGCAATTAAAAAACCTTGCATGTTATCCAATCAACACGATTCTAATGCTTCCTGATTATGCAATGATGCGGAATACTCGGATAGTATCGTTCATAATGTCGGTTAACATCTTTCAAGCTCTCTACCGGCTACTGTTTTACTGCTTAATCATCACAATGGTGGCCATATGCGATAAACATCAAAAAATTTTGATGACATCTGTATTTTAGTTTAATTGATTGATCGGTTTGCATTTTGAGTAAAGGAGGGAAATTTCAACAGGTAACTAAATGAAAGATACTGATTTATATAAAATGGGATCAGTAAAATGCCTTGATGCAAATTATAGTTAATCGAACATTTGAAATCAAAACTTCATCTGATTGGAACTGCAGATGTTTGTTTTTTTCCTTGGTATAAATGTGGATGCTACAAGTATCACTTTTAGCCATTTCACTGAAAATATATAAGTTGCCATCTTGCTGACGTCTTTTATGGAAATAACATTTAAAATAAGTATTGTAAGTTTAATTAATTTCTGCAATAAATATGACACTATCATGTAGTATTAGTATTAATTTTGATTATTTAAGCGTTTAAAAATGATTTTTATCAGTAAACAACATATTAAATCATATAAAAAAAGTGTTTTTATAAAAAAAACTTAATTTGTATTTATTATGATAAAAACTATGCTTAACGTATTTACAATTCAGAATTTGTCTTTATTTGTCTTTGATTCTTAATTTACTCTTCATTTAAGGATAGGAAACTAGGTTGACAAAATTTAAAAGCCTGTATCGTGATACGTATCTTATCGTTACAACTGTATTGAGATATGTATCGTATCTTTGGGTAAGCTCATCGTTACACTTTTACCATGGAGAGAATACTTCAAAGTTAGAAACAGCCAGAAACCACATGGGGCCAAATCTGGATCATACGGTCGCTGTGGCAAATTTTCTCTGTTGTGTCTATTTAGATTATCTTATGCAAGTTTAGCTTATCTTATGCACGTTCTCATTATCCTGGTGCAAATATACCCCCTCCTGATAAGATCAGGTTTTTTTTTTACAAAGAGCCTTTGTCAGATTGGATTTAACAACTTAGGCATAGTATTCACCATTTACAGGAATACCTTCTGGTATGATTTGATTCAGAAAA
>CM037779.1:44017757-44067757 GCA_021229015.1 Solen grandis | reverse complement strand
ACTGTAGGCCCCATTATTACTAATGTACAACTTGTAAAAAATGCCATAAATACTCTTGTATTGTAACTTATCTGTTGTATACTAGATACTTCTGTGAACAGTTATCCAATCATTTTGTTATAAAAACTTTCAATTTACTACATAATTTATATAAGACTTGACTTGACTATTTGAGTTTACCGTCGCTTTGACAGTATTTCAGTCATATAGTGATGTCCAGCTAATTACAGGAGGAGGAAGACCCCGAATGCATGGAGGCATCCGGGTAGAATCACCAACCTACATGAAAATCCGAATGACCCTGTCGGGATTGAACCCACGCCGTGAGGCTGAGTGTGTGTTAAAGTCAGCGACTTGACCCTCTTGGCCACGGAGGCCCCTAATTTATATAAGAAATTTATCATGCTTTCTTGAAGAAATAAATAAAGAAAATGTTAATGTTACCAACATTTAAAAAAAAAATCCTAATGTTTAACATTATTTCTGCTCTTAACCGCCTCTTGACGTTGAATGAGAACTTTTCATAAATAATGAATATCTGCAAGATGGCAAATAAATTTTCGTGAAAAATGATCGGTCATAAGTATTTTCTTACAACATGGTATGTTAAAAGTTTTTGTGTAAGCAATGTTATTATCTTGACACAACACTCCTGTTCATTAGATATCCACATGTACTGGCATGTACTGCAAAAACAAAACTAAAGATGTTAAAGAAATAATAAAGGAGGGGTTATCTGCATAAGTGATTGCTAACAGATTGACAGACAGAGGGATAGACACAAAACACCATACCATACCATAATATGATCCTTGGGTATATAAAAAAACAATCCAAATGAATAAAGTTTTCATGAAAACTTTCATAGCAGCCAATAATTTGTGTGGTTTTCAAGAATTCTACAATCTATTTAGCTTATCAGCTTTTACAAAACTCATCACGGGTACTGTGAAACCCTTTACATTTAAATTTCTTTCATGAAAGCTACGTATGAAGTAAGCTAACTTTGGCATTTATGCAATCTTCTTCAACATAAAATTTTGTTAAGATAATTATATATCTTTCACAAAACTCATTATGTTGTCAGAATTTTTAGCTGAAGACTTATTTGACTAGAAAATGTTTGTGAAAACTTGATATGTTTTGAAAGATTTTGTGAAATTTGAAGTGAATAAGTGTAAATAATAGTTGTTAGAAATATCCCACCATCATACGTCACCTATAAATATCCATAAAATCAAATCATTTTCTGGTATCTTGTATCCTCAAATAACAAGTCAGATTGTGCTTTGAAGAACATTAAGTATTTTGATTATCAACAAATGCTGGGAACACAGCCAGGAATCACTTAATTTATCAAAACTTGTATAAGGGAAACAACTCTTCCATTATTTCAGTGGGTAATACTGATATAGGAAAAAAAATGTTATGTTTAGCTGAATTATACCTGAATCTGAAAGAAAAAACTTAAGCCATGTTTTGTTTTGTTTTATAATTTTTCAAATCTTCTGTAAAAAATGATTTAATAGGAAAAAAATAACATAAAAAATCTGCCTTGATTTTTGAGCTGAGTAAATATGAATTTCACTTTAAAAGTATGATGGGTATAAAAGTTTCCAAAAAGAGCGCCAGTAAGGCTAGGCAAAATATTATATATGGGTATCATAGTACAATGTACAAATGTAGGTTGTTAAAAATATACCACCATCATATGTCAACAATAAAAAATCATAAAATTAAATCATTTCCTGTATCTTGTATCCTCAACAAACAAGTCAAATTGTTTTTAGGCACCTTTATAAGTGTTTTGATTATTTTAATTTTCAATAAAAGCCACACAATTTGACAATTGTGAGGTGAGGCAGTATATTCATATATTTGTACTGTTTTGAATAGTTATGGGGAAGCAGTTTGATGTTACAAATGTCATGGATGATGATCTTTTGTAAATGTGGGGAAAAAAATATGTACATGTAATTACATGTGTAGTTTTAATCTCAATAATAACTATTTAATCATAAGTGAAAGAAGATAAATGAGCTTATCAATTAAAACTATAATAAATCAGCGGATTGTAACTTGACCTGTATTTTGATATTATATACTTGAATTTAATACATGAAGTCTGTCTAAAGTTATTGCACGGAAACGGTCATTGCACATAAAAGTTGCCTATAATTAGGGTGCACAACTCTATAACAAATTGCTGGATTATAACCAGAATCAAACTTGACCTACATCTATATACTTGTATACCAAAAATGAATTCAATACACAAAGTCTTTCAAAAAGTTATCGTGCAGAAATGGAATATCTATGGACAGGCTGATGCACGGACAGATGGACAGCACAAACCATTACCATCAATCAGTTGGCGAATAATAATTAAACATGACTTTTAAAGAAACTATAAATGAAACTTCTAGAATCTATGTGCAGTAAGAAATAAAAAAGCAAAAAGATGACACTAAAACTTTTGAACTTAAACAAATAGACATAAACATTAATCAAAAATGGCATAAAAAATCTACGTAAAACAAACTCTTACACTGACTAGATTTTCCATAACTTTCAATTTACAAGAAAATGTTCTCAGGTAGGTATAGTTTTCTAATTTGTCTTTGCTGATGGTAAAATACATTTACATGGAGGAAACCACTAGAAACAACCTGTTAAACCCGTAATATCCACTCTGACTAGATTTGTCTGTATGAAACAATTGCCTACAAAAAAGAAAAAAATTTTAGCAAATTTTTTTCAGTTCAAGGGACATAATTCCATCAAAAATGTGTGTTGGGGAGAGAAATTAAAAACTAATCACAGAACGCCTACAAAAAAAAATCAACTAAATAACTTCAAGTCTAAGGGCAATAACTCCATCAATCAACAATGATTAAAGATGAGGGAAATGCAAACATGGTCTATTTTCCGTCATAGTACATCAAAATACAAAATATCAGCTCTGCTTCTCTAAGCATTCAGAAAGAAAATTTGAAGAAAAACTAGAAATGTGTCCAGAGGACACAGATGCCCCCACCCTTCGCATTTTCCAAAACAAAGGCCAACACCCAGGAGCGCAAGTCATGTCCTGAGTAATAAATTAATGAAGTTTAAAGTCTGTAGCACAAATACCTGGAGAATTACCTGTGTCACAGTTTTGGGATGGACAGACAGACAAAGGCAAGTTTATATGCCTCACTTTTTGGTGAGTGGTGGGGGGGGGGGGCATAAAAATACCCATGTGTACAAGTTCATGTCCTGAAAAATATATCCATGAAGTTTTCAAGTCTGTAGTACAAATACTTTCAAAGTTTTATGCGTCACAAGCATAAAATTCCATATATTTCAAAAACAAAAGCCCATAACTCTGTCAACTTCAACAGGGGTTCAATGAAAATACCCAGATGTGCAAGTTCATATGCTGAATAATATATCCATGAAGTTTCAAGTCTGTAGTACAAAATACTTTCGGAGTTATGCATGTCACAAAGTTTAGGGACAGACATACGTACGTACAGACAAAGGCAAACCTATATACCCCCCCTCATTTTTTGTGGGGGCAAAAAAAAACTCTCTAAATCCAAAGACTATTAAAATAAGCCCAAAATAAGTTAGAAAAACAGCTGTACTAGCTCCTGAACAGAATGAAAGAATGATGGACAAAGTTAAAGCAATATGCTCCGGCCACTCAGTGTCAGAGGCATTACAAAAGTATACATTACACTTTCATTTTATAATGGACACAGTCGGCTGTATCTTTTCCTCACAGAAGAACAGCTCCTGTTCATCTCAAAGCCAATCAAAATCCAGTCCCTCTCACCATGTTTCTTGACAAGATTCATCAAGCGCTTGTCCTCTGCCAGCGTGAAGTCACCCTTTTTCTCTGGATGTGGCAGAATGTACTGAAACATAGAAAAAACACCTAGTAGAGGCATTTTACAGTCTTACTTTCATGCCGTTAGCATGTTCACCAAATGAACAGCTAAAGCAATTAATTTTTTACCAAGGATCTTTTTAAAAAAACACACACACACCAAAAAAAACCCTTAACATTCCAAAGAAAAAAGTATGTACAATTAGAAAATAAGAAAAAAAGAAGGAATTGTGAGAAACTCAGATCTGGGTCAAATTCCACAACAATTCTTAATGCTAAGTAAAACTTAAATACTTAATGGTGTATTACATTAGTCTCGTTTCTCTAATATAAATACCCAAATATTTCATTTCTAAACAATTTTTGTTGATTATTAAGGTAATAATTCATTTCAACCTAGTCAAGTACTTGAATATTTCATAAAATAGCAATGGTGGAATGTGTATCAACCTAGTTTAAGAATTCAAGTATTACTTAGCGCTAAGTATTGTTGGTGGAATCCAGCCTGAAGTAGACAGTTTTGTTCAAATTTTAGAAATTCAACTGTTCATATCTTGTTCCTCTAATAAACCATATTGTTAAAAAGACTTTGCAACTTTGCAAGTTATATTTAGATACTGTAGAATCATTAATTTTCGTGGGGTATTAATTTTTGTTGATTTCATAGATGACTTTATCCATGAATATGGATCCCAACGAAAACTGCTTTATTTCATAGACCTCATGTTTGCTAGAACATGATTCCACGAATATATGTACCAACAAAACTGATTCTATTACAGATTCCATGAATTTTATGTCAACAAAATTAAATGATTTTACAGTATACATGTATAAATTGACATAATTTGGTATTACCATACTCATCATTTTTTTTATGACAAATACCTAAATTCTGAGCCCAAACATTCTTTTATGTTGATTCCTGAAAGAAACATTGTGTAAATTTTTTTAATTTTTCCTGACATTTATAGCTTTTTTTTTTATATAATATAGTGAATTTTATAGATGAAGATTAAATTTTCAAGTGATACCAAACTTTATCATAAGAATGCTAGGTTTTGATAAACTTCAGAAATGAACAGTTGTAATTCCGTTTTTACATGCATGAATACTGTCACAACAAGATAAGATTAATCAATGGTATTTTGTTTTAATGGACAAATTGCAATAAGCATATTGCTTGCACCATCTCTGTTTCCTGCAGTTTATATCTTACATAAATACATGTATTGAAATAAAAAAGAAGCAAATAAAAACAACATATGCTTAAAAAGAGATAATTATGCCAGTGTATTTCAAACATATTTCTAAAAATTTAGCTCAATAATGCTACTTACTGCAGGGTGTCATATTACTTTCATACTTTTATTAATGTATAGTATTATCCAAGTATAGGTTTAATTCGTTTTGTAACGCTATTGCCTGTGATGAAAAACCATCCATTTTTTACAATCACAGATGTTGCATTGAGTAACCATGCATCTGTAGATGGGTATTGATAGATGTAATACAAACATAAAGTAAAAATTCAAATTATTAATCAATGACCATCTGTAAACAAGCTGCTTTATTTTGATGCACTGATCACATCCTCCTTCTGATTAGTTATCTGTGAAAAATATGTCCACATGTTTGTTAGATACGTCCATACATAAATATGTACATTCATAAGTGAAATATGTCCAAGTTTTCATACTATCTAAAAATAAATTCCTTTAACAAAAGTGTTTCCTTTGCTATTTTTAAGCATTTTTAAATGTTTGTTTCAGAAAAAAAAAATCTGATGAATATTTCATCACATATGCCAAATATTACTTTGCATTTTTTTTTAAAGAACTAAATACGTTAACATTTACAGTTAGCTTCATACCCTTTTTAAAATAATTATATTCCAGTGTCAGATAAATAACAAAAGCATAATTACTTTTCAAATATGAAAATAACATTTGAACGCACCTCTCTAATTTTTTGAGACACAGCCCCACAAGACCTGTTAATGCCCACTGCAAGATGCTGGTAGACTCTGTTATGTCGCAGGAAAGACCTTCTCTCTCTGGTCATACAGTACAGCAGGCATCTTATAGACAGGTGGTAGGTCATTTCCAGCTGGTGGATATTCTTTGAAAGGATTTCAATCTCAGTTTCATCCCAGGCGCCACGCTTATATCTCGTCTCCTCCGCCGAGGTGTGTCCTCCAGTTGGTTCATTATGCATGCATGGCCATGCTCCCAGGGACAGTAATCTTAGGGCAATAGAACAGATTATAAAAGTTGTTGAACAGTGTTCAGGACAATACAATATCGAGAGTTGACCAGGAGACTGTTTCAAGTGCATATAGAAATGAAGATGGAACAGTGCTTATGGTCAGTCCTCCACATACTGTCTTCTTGCTATTAAAACTGATATGAATTTACTGAACAAGCTGAAATAATATCAAAGGTCATCTTGTGTGGAGAGATATGGCAATTTTTAGTTGTGTGTGATGTAGTCACTCACAACTATAGTATCTATATTCTGAGGGTCTAATTCTCTACATTTAAAACCGAATAACCTCTTAATTTTGTATGAATGATCAATGATTGAAAGAATCTACAACACAGGTATCCTGAGATTCAGCTAAAGTGTTGAAAACTTAATTCTGAGTAAATAATACATAGTTACGGGAAACAATAATTGTATGTAGCATAAATTTAAGCACAAAAGAACTATTTTCCCTGTGATGTTGCGTTACTTTCACTTTACCACGCAGAAGAGTATAGTTTCTTTCGATGCAAAGGTGGCTCGTGCCTGAATTTGGATGGTAGATGTACAGATTTTGGTTATAGTCCAAATAGAATAATAGAAAGCTTGAATTCCGATACAAATCCGCATAACTTACTAATAATCACATCAGGTTATCTCAGACACAGGGGTTATTTGTTGCTCTATGGAATGGCTGATCCTGTATATATCTGCTATCAGAAGTTACTAAGGGCTATATATATACTATATACTATATATATGGAAACTGCGCCATTGCTTGGTAGTACAAATCAAAGCGCTGTTAGAGCTAAGAGAGCTGTATTATCGCATTTCTTTTCAAAGTAACTTTAATAAATGGGGGTCAAATTTTTTTGCAATGCCAATAACCCCACTTTAACGTTGCATTAACATGATCATTACAAGAAATTAAAGATGAATGCACCATTTGTTTCATCAGACTATTAACAATTGGCACATCGCCACTCTTACTCTCCCTATTTCTATAGCCTACAATGAACAATTGTTTATTATTTTAATATAAGTTTGATATTTGGCAAAAACTAAGTTACACTGTATATCTGCAGCTCATCAAACCCTCTTCCACTTTAGACACACACACAACTTCAGTGCCTTCAGCGCTTTGATTCCATGTTGGATTCACATTTGAACCAGCCAATATATTGTATGAAGGAGTAATTTTGGACAGTAGCTTGTGGTACTACAGCGGAATAGTTGGGTATATATTCAGGTTACACACAAAAAGCAGCTTGCTGTATCAATTCATCTTCAGGGTTCCAAATCAGCATTAAAAAGTAACAAATATGCTACCTTGTCTAGATTTATTTTCACTTAATGTTTCTATTCATATCTTGGTTCTTCTGCGTGATTTTGATATAATTGATCTCTGGATATTTCTGCTTCTTTCTGACACATTTAATTCTATACCCTCCAATTACACTGACAGATTACAAATCAAGGTTCAAGAAATTCAAAGAACAGTTTTTTTACTTACATGTATACACATAACTCTGAATAAGACCGGCTGAAGCATTCATAAAACTGAACAAAACATCATTAACTTTGGTGTGCATTGGTAAACAAATATACTCACAAATTCTGCATTTTGATATTTAGTCATATTTTAAAGCTCATTAGTTGTTCATTCAGACAAACTTGATGATTCTTTAAAAAAAAAAAAAAAAAAATGGATTCAATCACAGAGGTACATCTAGGTTTTCACATCTCTGATTCAGTAAAATGATAAGAAAGTGAGTGACAGTAAAAAAAAATATATTTATGTTTTTTCTTGTTAAAATATTTCAAAAATATTTTTTCAGGCCAGATGTTAAAATTATCAGGATGGAGATAACTCTATTGACAGTTGTAGTTTATTTTAAGTGATTGTAATCAGTAAATTACCTAATTACCTGCAGTATCAATGGACAGATTAAGTTTTGATATTGACAGGTCTGCTCTGATATTCTTTGCAGCCTGCAGACATCCAGGAAGTGATATACAATGTTGTGATTATCTTTAGTGAAAATCAGTCCTCACAGGTTCTGATTTGGAGTAAAAACCATCTTATATAAGTCTTGCTGCATAGAACTTTATTGACACATTACTGTTAGTAATCCCAGTTAATTAACAGTTATTTTCAGAGAATGATCAGTCATTCTGGATTGTAATGCAAAAGGTTGAATATACATACTGGGTAATATGACTAAAAGCATTGAGGAATTTGATGATAAATAGAAATGGTGATACAAGTTTCAGGAGGTGAGTCAATAAAAACTGATCAATGAAATTCTATAACTCAAAGTACTGATCTACAATGTTGTTTGTTTGTATTTGGTGTGTTTTAATTTATGAATAAAGACAAAATGAAATTTTTGAAGTAAAATAATTACAAGTAAATTGGTTGTACTCTTAATGAATTTATTATTGAACCAAAGTGCCTTTCTTGTTCATGACATATTGCAACATAGAGTAAGACCTATATTCTACTGTGATTCTGATGCTCTGCACATTTGCAGTTTTATATCACATGTGGTATTTCTTCAAGCTTCCTGGAAGAGGTAAGTTACAATCTTCAGATGGTTCACCATGTATCATTTGTTAACTGTCTTTCTAAAGATAAATACATACAATTTCTATTGCAATTTCTTGAATGTGCATCAGACATTTACTAAGAATGACATAATTCCATAGAAACATATTTCTAAAAAACACACACGGGTAACCACATTAAAGTTAATATTGATAAATTAATGCATCTTCATTCTATTAAAATAATTTTTTTAAAAATGTCAGCTTCTTTAGATATAGTTGAATGAAAGTAAAAAGATCATCTAAATGAGTTTGATAATATTATATGTATAAAATGTGATGTTTATGATTTTAAGAGAGAAGAACATTTACTGGCTCATGTGTAGAATGATAATTTCGTTCTAACATGATCATACTAGGCTTTGGCAGAAAAGTAGAAATAATTATAGAATAATTCCAAAAGATTAATAAATCATATACTGTTTTATACTGTAATGTCTAGTTGATGATTGCTTATAGGGACAGAGGTTTTATAACAAAATCATTGTCTGTTGTTTTATTGAAAAGCACAAAGAATGTAATGACGATTACTACAAAACTATATAATTAATAATAATGGGTAAGTCTTAAAATTATAATAAAAAACAACAGCTATACAGTCACATTTCAATCAGCAGATTTACAATCCTTTATGATTAGAAATGTCAATTTGAACAAAATTAAAAGGCTATGGAAATATCTGGATAATATCTATATGATGATGATCAGTAATCTTGTCACAGTTACTCTAACATGTCAACAACAATCTTTACAGTTAGTTAAAATAAATACGGTAGAGTCTGATACAAATATACATGTATTGCAAACAAAAATTTTAATAAATGTAATAAGGACAATAGACTCCATCAAGCGATCATGATGTGCCAGGATATTCTATAGATAATATAAAGGTCCTGATGTGCCAAGGATATCACCAATAGCACTTAAATGCTGTGTGCATTTGATAAAATATGACAATAGTACATAACATAATAGAGAGATATTATTCAATGTAATATAGATATGGGGCAATTACTAAGTGAAAATTGAAGCAAGATGGACTAGTTAAAATGCACATAGTATACCTTGGAGTATTATAAGTTGTTAGTTAAATGAAAATCTACAAATGGTAGCTAGAAATTGTAAGCAAAATGGATGTCTATAACCTAATGATAAAACAAGGCATAACTCATTATCATATCAAGCATCATTGACGTGCAATGTTGTGTAACTAAAACTTGTCTCATTAATATTTAAAATGTGAAATTTAATCAAAATCCAACAAGGTAACTTGGAAATAGGGGATAATATAAATCTAAAAATGTAACGCGCTGCTACAATGTCTAAGGATCATTGACAGCAAGTATCATTAAAATCCTTCCAGTAGTTTAGGCGGAGTAGTCCGCAGAAGTTTGTAATGCAAAAATCATCAAAGGGGCATAACTTGGTAAATAGGGGAGGTAACTCAATGCTATATAGATAACGCGCTAATACAATGTCTAAGGATCATTGCCAGCAAGTTTCATCAAAATCCTTCCAGAAGTTTAGGAGGAGTAGTCCGCAGAATTTTGTGTCTACAGACGGACGGACAGACGGACGGACAGACGGACGGACGGACAACCTGATTCCAGTATACCCCCCCCTAACTTCGTTGCGGGGGGGTATAATTAGTAAATACTTACCTGTTATTACTTCAGGTATGTGTCTATTTGTGCACAGCTTCCAAAACAGAGTCCGCAAAATAAACCATTCCCTAAACCCCCTAGTTACCGGAAGTGTAACCCCCGTTCTCCAATTGTATATGAAGCCATCGAGGGATACAACCGCCAGCAAGCGGGGAGGGAGGTGGGACTCTGTAATAACAGGTAAGTATTTACTAATTAAAATTAATTTTACTTCAAAAATTTCATTTTAATAGCATAAATACGTTACCTGTTATTACTTCAGGTATGACTTCGTCGCTAAGGCGGGAGGTTGCTAACAAAGAACCTTGATTGCAGCGACACCCGAAGTAGGAAACGACCAAAGCCGCCGAGGCGTCAGACATGATGATTAAACTATTGTCTGAGCCACTACAAGTGGACCCAAATCCACAAGGTTTTGTGATTGGTTAGCCAGTGAGCGGAGATAAAAGGAAGAAAACGTAGTAGAAGACTTCCAAGAGGCCGCTTTGAGAATATCATCCATGGGAGATTTATTCAAGAAAGCAGACAAAGCACGGAGCTCATGTGGTCTAATTCTTAAAAAGGATAGATCCCTGTCCGAAAGATCCGAATAGGCAAACTTGATAGTTGAGGCTACCCAACGAGATATTGATGCTGCCGAAACTTCGCCCCCCCCTTTTATTGGGAGGAAAAGTCGAAGACGACGACCCGTAAAGATTTAACCTTCTGGAGGTAAAACTTCAAGGCTCTAACCGGGCAAAGAAGCCGATCAGGATCTCCCTGGCGCAAGACCTAGCAAGGCTCGGAATAACTACCGGAGGGGGACAGACCGAAGGGAGCTGGGTTTTCGCAAGGAAACCAGTTGAAAGCTCAAAGATACAGAGCGATCAGATTTGTTAAAGCGTAAATAGCCTTCCTCAGTAGAAAAGGCATGAATTTCGCAACGGCGTTTAGAAGACGCCATTGCTATGAGAAAGACCCTCTTCCATGTTACGTGCAGGAGAGAAGCTCAGAAAGAGGTTCAAAAGGTGCCTTAGTAAGAGCCAGTAAAACACAAGAAAGATCCCACTTTGGAGTTAACGAACGAGAAACTGGCCTAGACAGTTCAAACGAACGAATAATTTCCGAAAGATAAGGATCCGAACCAAGGGAAGAGGATCTGTGAAACTTAAGAGTGTTCGATAACATAGACCTATAACCCTTGATAGAACTGACCGCAAGTTTTTTCTCGTTAAAAAGAAAAACTAGAAAGTTAGCGATTTCTCTGACAGGAGCTTTGACCGGATTAATCTGCCGTGCGATACACCAATCACGGAAGACCTTCCACTTTGCCTGGTAGACAGATCGAGTAGATTGTCTCCTGGCTTTAGAGATAATAGAGGCAACTGTCGCCGAAAATTTCTTCTGTCTAATTCGCTGTTGGATAACATCCGAGCGTGAAGACGAAGAGCGCAAGGATTGTCGTGTAGGACCCTGTTCCGACCTTGTGACAGAAGGTCCGGAACCTGGGGAAGTTCTACAGGATCGTCTATCAGAAGATCCAGAAGATCCACGAACCAAGATCTCGTTGGCCAAAGTGGAGCTACAAGGAGGATCCGGCACTGAGATCGCAGGATTTTCCTTAGAACTAAGGGAATCAGAGAAAACGGTGGAAACGCATAAGCAAATAGATGATCCCAGTTTACAGACAGAGCATCTATCGCCCAAGCCCGGTGATCCGATACCGGTGACACAAACAGTGGAAGCTGGTTGTTCAGCCTGGTAGCAAATAGATCGACAGACGGAGACCCGAAAATCGCAAACAGAGTTGTCGCGATCCGAGGAAGTAACTTCCATTCCGAGGGGAGAAGAGAATGCCTGCGGGACAGTTGGTCCGCTAGAACATTTAGACGACCCGGAAGATGTCTGACTTGAATGAGTACCGAAGACACCTGACACCAATGAAGAAGGTGCCATGCTTCATGCACAGAGAAGGCGAGTGCGTCCCCCTTGTCTGCGGATGTAAGAGACAACAGTCGTGTTGTCTGTAGATACTAGAACAGATTTGCCTCGAATGAGAGGAGAAAACTGTCGTAAGGCTAGTAGAACGCTTTGAGTTCGAGGTTGTTGATATGAAGAGAACTGTCCGAGGGGACCAAAGACCCGAGGTTGTGAGACCAGAGGTTCCAGATGAGCACCCAGCCTGACAGACTGGCATCCGAGAAGAGGAACAGTTCCGGTTGAGGAGGAGAAAGAGGAACACCCTCTCGGAGAAACGAGGGGAATTCCACCAACTGAGATGATGAACCAATTCCGGAGAAACCGGAAGAATGGTCTGTAAATGGTCTCGACTGGGACGCCAGATCGAGAGTAGGATAAATTGAAGAGGTCGCATGTGAAGGCGGCCCAGCGGAACAAGATCCGCTGCTGCATTGAGTACTCGAGAAGCGATAGGAATTCGCGGGCTGAGATCGACTGCCGACGCGAAAACCCCCGAACCAGAGTTAGAAGAGACTAATTCTGGGTTCCGGAATTCTGATCCTGTTTAGGTCGGTCAGAAACTGCATCCGACAAACGTGAAGTTCTGGGATGGGATCAACTCCGATTTCTCGGAGTTGAGGATGAAGCCTAGCCAGAGAGCTAGGTCTGTCACCCATCGAAGTTCGTCGAGAAGAGCGACTGGGTCCATGTGAAGAAGAAGCCAGTCGTCGAAATACGCCAGGAGGCGTGAGCCGCGAAAATGAACCTGGCGACCAGAACCGAAACTATTTTGGTGAAGATTCTGGGGGCCGAAGACAGGCCGAACGGAAGGCCTTGAACTGGTAGACAGTTTGGCCATCCGTAAAACGAAGGTATTTCCTGGAATGAGGATGGATAGATAATGGAAGTAGGCATCGATAAATCCAGGGAAACAGCCAGTGACCGGGGAGGACGGCTGCCCTGATCAACGAAGTTGTTTCCATTTTGAAGTGTTCCTTCGGAATGAAGGAGTTTAGATGAGATAGGTCTATGACCGGTCGAAACCCGCCGTCCTTCTTGGGAACCAGAAAGAGACGGCTGTAAAACCCGGAGAGGTTGGAATCGAGACCCTTTCTACCGCTCCTTTTTTCAGAAGATCTGAAATGGCGAGTCCCAGACGAGGATGATTGGAGGAGAGATGAATGGGAGAGCGTGATAGTGGAGGGGGACGACTGAACGGAACCCGATACCCGTGTCTCACGATAGACAGGACCATTGGTCGTCGGTGATTGTCTCCCAATGATGAATGAAATGAGTGAGTCTGCCGCCTACTGGAAGGGGCAGAAACACTCTTCCTCCTAATCGAACGTCTGGAAGAGGAAGCGGAAGAAAGGACGTACCCCTAGGGCTTACTCCTACCCCTTTGACTGGTAGAGGTAGAAGAAGGGGTGGGGGGCGATGAAGGAGGAAATCGTGGTCGCTGAGGACCAGATTGGCGAGCGCCCCTGGAAGAGGGATTGCCTCTGAAAGGAGATTGAGGCTTGCCTTTTTCCGAGTCCTTCGGGGATTTACCGGTAGAAGCCGAAGGTTCTTCGGTATCCGGAATTTAGGGGGAGCCGAAGTAGGAGTGCGGGGCTGGAAGGCCACCGCGCCGTGCATTTGCTCCTCCCTGGAGGCATCCGCTACTTCCTTGATTCGTCCCCCAAAGAGGGACGAAGAAGAAAGAGGGGCCGACCTAAGCTTTTCTCGAGAAGAAGAGAGAAGTAGCTTGTTGGGGCCGTCCAGGATGGCATCCCGCCTGCAGCGAGTCATCTCGGAAGAGAGAGAGAGAGATAGCAAAATCGAATGTTTTGCCGTCGCTGCTAAGGCCTCTAAAAGAAGCCTGACGGAAGCAGATAAGGCATCCTTTTGTTGTAGCTTGACCGAAAGAGCGGCCACGAAGGAGTCAGTATGCGACGAGATGCCGGAAAGAAAGCGGGAGCGTTGCTCCCAGCGATCCAGGACCTTCAGCTGAAGCGGTAAAGAGGAGGGGACCTTGAGCCGGAGCCGACTCGCATCTAGGTCCAGTTTCGGAGGGTGGATAGAAAAATCACCCTCCGGAAACTTGTAGGTCTTGGGGTTAAAACCCAAAGGCCGAAGGTCTGAAGTTGGAATAAACCAGCCCGGTCCTGGCTTAGAGGAGGATGAAGATTCGAAATCCTCCAGAGCCGAACGGACGACCGGAGAGAAAGGGAGCAACTCGGTTCGACTGATTTGGATTCCTTAGGCTTACCGACAAGGTCAAGGTAACCTTCGCACCTCTTCCGGGAGGGAGGAGGGGCCGGTTTGCATACTGATGCAGGTAAGGTAGCAAAGACCTCCTGAACAGCCCTGTCCATGGAAAACGACTGTCGTCTGACTCTCGTCCTCGTCAGAGAGAGGATTGTCAGTACGAGGTTCGGAATGAGCGCTGGATCGGCGCGAGGTGGACGAAAGAGGCACGTCCTCAGCAAATAAGGAGTCCTCCTCCGGAGCATGAAGGGAGATTTCATCCTCCAAGTGTCCGCTCAAAGCAGTCCCACTAGTAGGGGGATTGCGAGTAGAGGGAGGAGACCAGCCTCAGGGCGAGATGGGGGAGCATCCTGAGGGGGAAAGCCCATAAAGGGAAATGGAGGGAAAAAGGGCCACATAGGGGGCTGTGCAGAAGAAGCGCCCTGTGGACCCGAGGAGGGAGGAGACTGAAGGAACAGTCTGTGATCTAGGGTCTCTGGTGGAAGAGAAACCGATCCTCCTAGAAGATGAAGGCTCACCCGGTATGACGGGGGGGGAGGCAGAACTGAAATGCCTGGCGTATTCCCCCATCATGTGGGACCACCACGTGGAAGGGTCAAAGGTTGAGGTTGCGCTGAAACATCCGCACCTTGAACCTTCGAAGACGTGGTGGAGCGTAAAGGGGACCGGTCCCGAGTAGCAGAGCTAGGGACTGGTGACCGGAAAAACCCGGGGAACGGTTGTGGGACCGTTTCTTGGGCACCCTTGAACATGAGGGAGGAGGTGGCCGAAGCGGAGAAACCGCAGGGCGTGGATTTGCAGGGCCGGAAAAACCAATTTTAAAAGTCTAGAGTGGTGAGCCGACCTGGCCGTTGATCGGTGACGATCTCTTGCCATGACCGGTGATGACCGGTTGGGCCAAAAAAACCGGTGACCGGTGATTGATGACCGGTGCCCGGTGATTGATGACCGGTGACCGGTGCCTGGTGACTGGTGACCGGTGACCGGTGAGTAGTGGTCGGTGACCGGTGCCTGGTGACCGGTGACTGGTGGTCGGTGACCAGTCCTGACCGGTGACCGGTCCCTGGTAGATATACCCGGTGACCGGTCCCGTGATGGTCGGTGACCGGTCTTGACCGGTGACCGGCCGGTCGTGAGCTTGGTTATGACTGCGATCACGCAATTGACCGGTCATGCCCGGTGACCGGTCGGAGTAGTCTCCTTGACTGCTCCCCTGGGGCTGACACAAGGAGAGCCGGGCAGGGAGCCAGGAGATGAAGGCGGCCTCTCCGGAGAGGGGCGGGAAGCCTTCTTCCTGGGAGGGGGAGAGGGACTCCGACCCCCAGCAGCACTGAACCCAGAGAAGGAGGAGGAAGATGAGGCCTTCCTTTTCCGGGATGAGTAAGACCGACGTGAGGAGGCTTTCTTCCAGATCTCGTCTGTCCACGAAGCACAAACGGTGCAGGTGTCGACCCTAGAGCACCCTGAACATGAAAGGCAGGACTGATGGGAATCCCTGGACGCCTTGACATGTCCGCAGGAGCCCCGAGACTGCGACATAGTAAAAAGCAATACAAAAGAACAATGTATGCAAAATAAAAAAACGGGAAGACCGAAGAAAACCCGTACAAAGAAATCTCGAAACGAGACAACAGTATATACAAAATCAAAATAATAAACCAGTGTCACGGGAGCCGAAGCACGGAAACCCGTGACACAAGGCAAAAGGTCCCGATACGGGACGGAGATTGGGAATTCTACACGTATATAGAATAAAACCAATAAGAACAATATAACAACACAGCCGAGGCTATGAAAAGATAAGAAAAGGAGAGCTGTAGCGCACAGAAGCTATCAAGAAAGGGACACGCTAGGTTACCCACTGAAACTCGATGGCTTCCAAAACACAATTGGAGAACGGGGGTTACACTTCCGGTAACTAGGGGGTTTAGGGAATGGTTTATTTTGCGGACTCTGTTTTGGAAGCTGTGCACAAATAGACACATACCTGAAGTAATAACAGGTAACGTATTTATGCTATTAAAATGACTGTTGTTGTGAAGAAAAAATACAGAAGTAAAATATGGTTGTACTTTCTGTTTTAATGAATTTATTATTTGAACACAAAAGTGGTCCATTATCTCTGTTCTGACATAATTCACACATAGAGTGAAGACCTATATTTCTCACCTGTGATTCCTCGATGTCCTCTGCACAGTTTGTGCAGTTTTGAATCACATGGTGGTATTTCTTCAGTGCTTCCTGGAAGAGGTAAGTAACAACATTCTTCCAAGACTGGTCCACCATGTCTCATTTTTTAACTGTCTTTTAACATAAATTAGCAATCACAATACTATTTGCAATTTTCTTGAATGTGCATTCAGACATTTACATAAGGAATTGACGATAATTCCATAGAAACAAATTTCTAAAAAAAAAAAACACACACACACCAACATTAAAGTTATATATTTTGATAAATTTTGAATGCATCTTCTTTCTATTAAAATATTTTTTTTAACCAAATGTCAGCTTCTTTAGATATATTTGAATGAAAGTAAAAAGATCATCTAAATGAATGTTTGATAATGTAGTTATAATTGTATTACAATGTACTGTTTATTGATTTTAAGAGAGAAGAACATTTACCTGGCTTCATGTGGTAGAATGGATATTTCCGGTTTCCTACACTGATCATACTGCGCTTTGGCAGAAAAGTAGAAATTTAATTTTATAGAATAATACTCAGAAGAATTAAGTGAAATCATACACCTGTAAATTGTATACTGGTAATGTCATGTTTGTATATTGCTTATAGGGACAGAGGTTTTAATTAACAAAATCAATTGTCTGTCTGTGTATTATTGAAAAGCAAACAAAGAAAACAGTATGACGATTACTACAAAACTATATATATTAATAATCAATGATAATGTCTTTAAATTAATAATAAAACAACAACAGAACAGTCACCATTTAAACACAGATTTAACTCCTTTTATGATTAGAAATGTCTTTCAAACAAAATTAAAGGCTGAGGCAAAATCATCTGGAATAATATTACTATCACTGAAGGTGATGAATACCCCCAGCTAATGCTTTGTCACAGTTACTCTAACCATGTCAAAGACAAGTCTTGGTACAGTTGAAGGATAAAAATAAATACGGTAGAGCTCTGATACAAATATACATGTATTGCAAACAAAAAATATTTAATAAATGTAATGAAGGACAATAACTCCATCAAGCCGATCATGATGTGCCAGGAGATATTCTATAGATAATATAAAGGTCCTGGATGTGCCAAGGATACACACAATAGCACTTATAAATGCTGTCTGTGCAGTTTGATTAAAATATGACCAATAGTACATAACAAATAGAGCAGATAAAATATATTCGAGAAATATGACCAATATGGGGGCATATTACTATAGTGAAAATTGAAGCAAGCATGGGACATAGTTACAAATGCACAAGAAACCTTGGTACTTATAATTGTTGTTAAGTTAAATGAAAATCTGACAAATGGTAGCTGAGAAATTGTGAAGGCAAAATATATTCTATAAGCCTAACTGATAAAACAAAGGGCCATAACTCAATTCATATCAAGCCAGTCATGACGTGCCAATGATGTGTAACTATAGGCTTGGTACTCATTAATAATTTAATAATTTGAAATTAAATCAAAATCCAACCAAAGGTAACCTAGAAATAGCGCGGATAATATAAATCTAAAAATGTAACAAACGACCTTAACTCGTATATCATCAAGCCAAACGATATGCGCATTTGGCTTGCAGTCTTGTAATTTTTAGATCTCAACACAATGTGTAAATACAGAATTGCAATATGTGCGTTGATTTAAGATTATAACAGTTATTTACGTATATTGTTATGATGATTGTTAACTTTTCATGAGTATATAAATGTACTTATTTCAGGGAACTTCACGTCGTCTTAAACAAATAGCGTGTTAAATATTTCCCGCCATCTGTCAGTTGTTGTGATAGTCTCTACCGGGTTTAAAATTTTGTCAGGGGTTAACGTCAATTTCTATACATTCTAAATCATCCTAAATTACTGTTTCCAAAATAATGAATGAAAATTTTATATCTGGAATTCCTGACGATATTCATACATGATATACAAATGTAGTTCAATTTATTTGTTTAGAGATTATTTACACGATTCAAAATGGTGGTCACGTTGCACAATCTTGATAAATTCGCCGCCTTTCAATGCCACTCAGCATTTTTCGTCTGAACTAGGTTTGTTGGCAATTAATTCCTAGTGTTAGAGTTTGAATATAGCAGACTTCTTTTTCAATTAATTATATATAAGTCAATTACAAATATGCCAACTTATTGCCAAGTAAGCAGTTTCATAACTGAAAAGTAGCCTGTATCCTGGAGTATCCAGTTCTCGCCAGCATATGAAGTTATTGCAAGGAAAATAACAAGACAATCTCTCACTTTTCTATTTAATATATCATCAAATGTAGCAATCTTTTCCCTTCAAATGTAATAAATTACCAATGGTAATTGACAACATATTTATAAAAATGTAACTCTAAATCCATCTACAGGCAAAAATATTTCCAAAATGGCGTCTTGAGTTCTCGATAGTGAATTGACAATGTCTTTATTTTTTTCTCCAGGTTTTCATCTGCAATTATGGAGTGTTAGGGTAGAGAACAGTTTTGTTTGCCCCTGATTTCCAGGGGCAGACAGGTCTTGCCAGAACTAGTCAGATATTGTTCCAGGACTGAAAGCAACTTGCAAGTGGAGAAGTCACTTAAAAAATGACTGTGTGAAGGATGAACTGTTGAGGACACTTTGACAGCAGTTGAAACCTGAAAATTACCTGTCTTGATTCTCTGCATGGATTTGAAGTTGTATGAAAATAGGTTGAATACACTGTAATTGTTAGGTATAATCATGCCATACAAGCACATGGAGTGTGGGCCAAAGTGCCGTTCAAGAAAACATGCATATGAACTGAACGCTGCAATCAGCAAGGGTAACTTGCGTGAAATTCAGAGCTACAGTGCACTGTGTTATAATGGGGCATTGTTAAATGACATACAAGGACGTTCAGCCCTACACATCGCAGCAGGATGTGGGAAAGTAGATGTTATTGAGTGGTTGCTGGAGGAAAAGCAAGGGGATGTAACTCAGAAAGATTTAGAAAGTGGCTGGACTGCTCTGCATAGAGCTATCTTTTATGGTCAACTGGCCAGTGCTAGGCTTCTGGTTCAGGTATTTGAATTTTTTTTCTTTGATTTTTGACTTTTATCTTTACTATTCAGTCATCATACTGAAGTCTGAACCCTGTCCAATGTTCCTTAGTTACCAGAAATATGATCTTAAGCTTATGATCAGTGTAATGTTGCAAAAGATCTAAAATCAGTGATTCTTAAAGATAAACATCTTCCATTATTATGCAATGTCATTTCAAGCTCCTTAAAGATCATGATCAATTCTTTCTACAATATTATGAGTGATCTGGTGATACTGATATCATTTGCAAGCCTCCACTTATCTAGTCTAAAATGATTGCTGATGAGGTGTTGATGCACACTTCATTGACAGATAGATTAGTAATAGGGACACAGTGATAATTTAGATAAGGCAGGGTGGTGGTAGAATGGAGATCAAAGGGCAACATGGTGCATTTCTGTGATATAAAAGGGCACCATGACGCACCACCATGGCCAAAAGGCCTGGGGGAAACATTAAATGATTTGTGTGTGTGTTGAAAATGAGAAGTTAAAAACAATTCAAATGAAAAAGAAAAATATTACTGATATATTTATTCTAAAGTTACAACTCAAATATGTGTTTTTAGCTCACCTTTCGTCCTCAAGGTGAGCTTTTGTGATCACCCTGCATCCGTCGTCGTGCAAGGTGTGTCGTCAACTACTTGCTTTAAAAGACATCTCTTCTAAAACCATTTGACATAATTTAATTAAGGTTGGCAGGGATGATCCTTAGGTGAACCTTCTTCAAGAGATGCTAAAATAAACTTGATCCATGTAGAACTCTGGTTGCCATGGCAATGAATAAAATGAAAATTTTAAAAATCATCTACTTCAAAACTACTGGCTAGATTTCAGAACGTTTTAGTACAGATGTTTCTTGGGTAACCCTATATTCAGGTGAGTGATCCATGGCCTCTTTGGCCTTCTTGTTTCTCATAGCCTTAAAATTGTTCAATACATATTTTTTTTATTTGACATTGCAGTACAAGAGTGACCTGTACACTCGTGACCATGAAGGTCTTGGGCCACTGGACATAGCCATGAAGGACCGGATGCTGATTTCCAGGCATTCTGTGGCACCTCCAGGTACTGGTCAGCTTGCATTACCAAGTTACAAATACTGACCATATCAAACCTACTTTTTGATGAGAAGATATTCACTATAAATAGCTAAAATTTATTCCAAGGAGTGTAACTGAAAATGTTTTTCCTAGTAACTACAGCGATTAATCTATGATTAATCTGTTTGAACTTTGCTTACAGAGATAATGTATGCAAGCTGAAATTATTTAGAAGTATGCGTTTGTTACTGGTAGCTTTTTGTAACTCTGCAAAATTTTATTTTCTAAAAAGAAAAAAAAAAGTATTTTAATGACATATGCATTGAACATGGCAGTTATTCTTAAATCATTGTCCATTTGTGTGTCAAAATATTAAAATTATGTTGCCTTTCTTTTATATGGATACAAATACAAATTACAATAGAGACATGGATCAGTTTGAAAGAAAAAAAAATGAATGCAAGTTCTGTTTAATGTGTTTCTGACTTGCATGTTGCTACCAATCCAAGGTTAACAAGTACACTTAACACTGTTTCAGTATATGAAAGGACAGACCCGCATGAAGTGTTCACATGGGGGGATAACTCCAACTTTACCCTCGGTCATGTGACAGAGCAGCGGCGCCACACCCCCGAGGTGGTGGATGAGTTCCGTAAACACAATGTCAGAATCTTGCAGGTGTGTTATGAAGTTACTGTCTCTTAATTCCAGAAATATATGAAGATTTCAGTAATCCTGACCTGTTTTAGGAATGAAACAGAAGAGCTACCGGTAGTTCATATACTGGCAATATTTATTGTCACTATTTTTGGCACCTTTTGACCCTTTCCCAGCTATATATGCTGTTTAAAAAACCTATGCTGAACCATTTTTTAATTTGACGATAGTTTACAGTGTTATCTTCTCAAAGATATTAATAAGAATGGAATAGTTAGGGGTGTGAAATTCACTTTGCCTGAATCTTTTAGTGCAGGGTAAATGAAAAACCAGAATATTTTCTTTGTATTTTTCTTGAATTTACTATTTCAAATTTGGGAAGTGCAAGGAAGGCTGAGTTATGATTTTAGGAATTTTACATCCTTGCAGTAATATCAACAGAATTTCCAGCCATTAAGATTGATTAATTTTATTTTATGAAGAACTCTATGAGGTGTTTTTTTATATTGATATACATGTACAAAATGTACTATGATCATTATAAACAGGATGTCGAGGTAAACCTTATTAAAAAATGTGAGGAACTTCTTCTTGTGTAAGTAATACAGTTGCTAGTAAAGAATAACTTTTTCAGTGAGGAGTCTGGAATATTGAGGCTGTCTTACATTTTTATGTCACCTGTTGTAAGCAGAGGTGACTTATAGGGATCACTTTTCCCTTGTCCATCTGTCTGTCCGTCACACTTTTTCTGTCATGCTTCAGCGGGTGACATGTGTTTCAAAGAGCTCTTTTGTTATTTCCTTGTGAGTTTGACAAGAAAATATATAAAGTAGAGTGAATTAATCATTGTGTACCTGATATTTAATGATGATGTGTGTGTGTGTGTCCAGATCGTGATGTGCATGTACCACACGGTGTTCCTGACGGTGGATAACAAGGTCTACACATGTGGACACGGACATGGGGGCCGGCTTGGACACTCCACTGAGGAAACCTGTCTGGTGGGTATCCTCTCTGTACATACTGGACATACATAAATGATAGTTGTTTCAAAATATTTACATCACAGATTTGTTTAGAGTGACTATTGGAATCTATTTTTTTTATTTGATAAATTCCTAGGAAATAATTGATATTAGTTACTCGCATGAATTTATAATATATATAAATCATAATTTATGCATCTTGCTGGTATCAGTTTTATTTTTTTAGTATATTTATTTGGTGGAAGCCATTGGTTCGAATTGCTTCCCCAATACTGGACTGCTATTACTGCTGCAGTTATGTGTCTAAGGTCACTTGAAATCCAGAGTGTTTCAACTTTCTTGTTGGCCAAGTTATAGTTGTTAAACATTAGACTAGTATCTATCCCTTGTGTTTTATGCTCATTATAAGGTTAGTTCAAGGACTCAGGATATTGAGACTGACTGTGGTATCATGTCACATGTCTATTGGTGTGATATTACAGTGATGTAACTATACCTTTCTCCGGTAGACAAAAATCTTCAAATGACGGAAATACTGTCAGAGGGATGTTAAACCCAAGCAAACAAAGTGCTCCAGTTCTAATTTCATGTCATCTTTTTTCACTGAGTTTGTGTGTGTGTGTGTGTGTGTGTGTTTATTTTGCGGTAATTCAGTGTCACATACTTTGTGTACAACACCTTGTAGGTCCCCAAGATGATAGAGGCAGTCAGTGGGGAGGTGTGTGTAGAGGTGGCAGCAGCCAAAGATCACACTCTGTTTTTAACAAGCAGGTAATGTTTACAGATTATTACCATCTATCATGGGTTTCTAGGAATAGCCAACTCTTTAGCACATTCTCTGTAGCCGAAACAAAGGTTTGCTGATTCATTGGTATGTCTCCCTTGCTTGGCACTCTGCATGTAATGGTAGTTGCAGGACTTGTTTGACCAGTGTTAGGATAATGTGAGTAGATGTGATATCAGGCTGTAGACAAGCAGCAAGTGAGTCGCATTATCCTGAAATATTAATGCATTTTAATGAAATGAGGTAGCACCATATATGTCTACCAAGTTCCCGAAAGATTGATGCAGTTGATGGGGTTCAAGCAAACAAACAATTTTTAACCACATGTTGGGTTTGAATCATGGACTGGTCACATACTTTTCATGTGATAGGGACTTCCATTTGGCTTGTCACAGGTAGGTCAGTGGTTTTACCTTGGTTTCCCCTTGTAGGTTTTGGGTTTTCCTTTACCTGTAACTAATAAAATGTTGCTATGTGACTGGATGATATATTGTTGCAGCAACAGTAAAGTACCAAACAACAGCAGATAAAAATTTATTTGTTTACACTGGTGACTGCAATTCTCTCATTGTTAAATTTTCATCACAGAAGTGCTGACAACTAGTGATAGGTCATTGTAGACCGAAACTAGTCCGATATTAAAATTATGATTTTGTTGTTGGTGTTTGTGCATTACCGTATTCTGCTTCCAAATAGTGATTTTGTATGAAGCCTAACTGGAAAGCTATTATTGTTTTATACTGTTCACATATGTCATTCTTATTGACAGCTTTTTGTTAATAATATCTTATGTGTCCATTTCAGTGGATTAGTGTACAGCTGTGGGATGAACGACTATCACCAGCTGGGCCAGGTACCAGTCCCTGACAAGTGTCTGGTACCCAAACCTGTCAACTGTAAGATGGTGAAGGGGCTGGCCATCAAGGGTGTGTGTGCGGGCCGGTTCCACTCCGTGCTCTACACCTCACACTCTGTGTTACATGTGGACTGAATGCTGGGCAGCTGGGTAGGTTTTGTACCTTTGGATCACATAATGAAGCGGGGAAATACAGGAATTACATGCAATGTTTTACCTTGTCCATTAAGGCAGTGTAGCAGGACTGTTCATCACCATAAGTGATAAACGTTGTTTTGTCTCTGCCACTTTGTTGCCAAGGCACCTTGTGTTACACTTGTCTGTCAGTCTGTAACACAATAGTTTTGGGGATTTATTCTACATACTTGGAGGTATTAAACTGACTTTTGATATTTAGTTTTACTATATGAGTTAAATATCTGCCCTGTGTTCAGTTACTTTTAAAAGTCCATAACATTAATGTTTGCATCCCTGTTGTACTGTAGAGTATAGAGAACAAGCAGGGTACCAAATACATAACAGTTGCAAGCATTGTGCTCAACTGAAGACAGGACAACTGTCCTGCATCTCTTAGACATATAAAATTTCTCATAAGAAGTACTGCCAGTGTTAGATTCACATCTTTAGCATTCCTCACTCACTAAATATTCTTATTACACTATTAAATCATTGGGTCATGGTGAAAAAGTCAGGTAATTAGTAATTCATGGTGATAAATTTGTGATTCAGTGTTAACTTGTTTCTCCTGAAGGTCATCCCAAGGCGAAAGGTGATTGTAAGATCAGTCAGTTGAGACAGGTGTCGGCCCTCAATATCAAGGAGCTGACCATTGTCAGTGTCAAGTGTTCCGATGCGGCCACAATCATTCTTACAGAAGCGGGGGAGATCTATGTGCTTCATGAGTACCAGTGTAGGAAAATAGCTTCAAAGTGAGTCATATATCACTTGTGAAATATTCTTTGTGATTAAGTTACAAGTTTTTAAGTTAAAAAAAAAAAAAAAAAAATTTTGGTTAAAAAAAAAAAATTCTGTTCTCCAGTAGGAATAAGAATATACTGGTCTAAAAATTGATGAAATTCTATATTGGTAAAAATTGTAGATTTATCTGTCTATGATAAAGATATTTGTATGGAAGTGATACATTCTATCTATGATAACGATATTTGTATGGAAGTGATACATTCTATCTATGATAACGATATTTGTATGGAAATGATACATTGTTGCATGTGACTGTTGCAGTCGGTCAGACATCCGGAGCCTGTATGTGGTGGGTGGTAACCTTGACCACACGGACAGCCAGGTGCTGCGGGAAAGGGGCGGTCAGCAGCTTGTCATCAGCATCCTCAACCACTCCGGCAAGGTGAGACAACTGTTGATGGTTAGCACCAGGTTTGCAGGGGTGGCAAAACAGCTTCCATTTCGCTAAGATTGTCCAAAGACCAAGAAAAAAGTAGAACAAGAAAGAATTTTGAAGAAAAACAAGAAATATCTTTAAAAAAAGATATTCAGCGTAAAATGGAAAACAAACTGAACTCCTACAATCTAATAATAGACTGTATTTCCGGGAACCCAGATGTATTCTTAAAATAGTGATCATGCAGTCTATTTATATACATTCTGTACACACTGACATGGTTAAGTTTACTTATTACAAAAAGGGGTCAAAGGTATGTTATTGTATATGTAAGATTCATAATGTTTGTTGGTTAGATCCGTATTGATAAAGTAAGACCCCCTAATTGATAGGAAAGTATGTGTTAATTATAATATATGGGTTAACTTCCACCTCCTCCGCATACTACATGATCAACAGGTTAAAGTGGGCGAGTCCACTTCTGCAGATTTGCAGGGGGGATTTTGGTCTAAAAATAAACATCGAAATCGATTTTATACAGCTACGCTGAAAAAACAACTCAAAATCCTTTTTTGCCTACCATTATTGTGGGGATAGGATTTTTTTATGCTATCTGCCTTTAACCCTTTCCCTCATAGAGGAAACCAAGAAAAGACCTATGCGAACAACATAAAACCAGATCAGCCTGCGAGTTACTCGCAGGCTGATCAGGTTTTATGCTGTTCGCTGCTCCTCAGTGGTCTGGAAATGAGGACTTTATAATTAAATTTGGTAAGGTTTAACTGTGATTTTCTGCAGATCAGGCTTTATGGGTACCTATTGAGTGCGTCAAAATGAGTCTATATGAGGGAAAGGGTTAAAAGCTTTATCACAATTTTATGTAAACCCATATTGTAATGAATAGGTGTCACACTGAACCTGCACTGTATGCATCAGGTGCACTTCGTATAAAAAAATCTTCCTAAAAGATGACAAGGTTGTACATTTGTAAAATGTGCTGAAATGGTTCACCTTTCTTGATGTTTTATTGTGCAGATAAGAACTGAATAGACATTATGAAGGACATCATTTTTATGACTCAGATTTGTGAGTATGATGTTAAGTTCAACGAGATGCCAGTTCATCACAATGTTTGTTTAACTGGAAAAGATTTCTGTCTGAGACTTATTTTCAGTTTCATCAAGAATATTCAATATTGGTATTTAAGTGAATATTTTTAACTATGATAGCATAAATAGGTACAGTTCAAACTTAGTTTACATTAAATATGAAACAAATTATCACAATTTCAATGGTTGGAGAGTGACGTCAGTGGTCATTAGTGTTATCAGTGACATTAACTAGAGTACCAGGATTTCCTCTCACATACATGGGCAGGAATTGAACCCAGGATATTATGGCGATAAGCAAGTTATCACTATCCAGGAATTTATTATCCCCATGTGTGGCACATTTTGTATGCAGGTATATTGTTGTGTATATGCAGGTGTTCATCTGGCGAGAGAAGAGTCCCAGTCTGAAGCGTGCCCATTGGTTGATCCGCCGTCTGCTGCATGTGGTCGACTTTGTTCTGACCGAGAGTGGCCTGGCTATTGTGACCGACGCGGGTGAGGTGTATGTGTGTACACTGACCAGTAAACCCCCACCTGTCAGGGAAGCCTCACACTCTGTCAAAGGTACATGCATGTAAAGCAATAGGCTTAAAAGGCATTTTTCCATGAAAATTCCAGCTTTATCTATTTTAAGGGGAATATTTCCTTTCATAGCTAGGTTGATTGCTCACAAGCAGTATTGCATACTTATTTTGTATAAATCAGGTCAACTATCCCATGGTAGTGATTGGGTAATGTGATGACTCAGTTTGAATATTCATGTAAACATTGGAAAGGTCCATTGATCCTTAGCACTGATTTCTTAATCTTTATATTTGTTGCTTTTGAATATGTGATGTATTTTTACATACCACCTAACTTATATTCTCCACCATCCAATTACATGCTTTAAGTTTGTTGTTGTTAGTGCTAAGGTTGTTCCAGAACCAATATCAGCAAGTAAATTGTGAAAAAATTTACTACATACTTACCATATGGTCAAGTAAAAAAAAAAAATTTAATAACAAATACATGCAACTCATACTTAACTAGTGTGTCAGCCTTGTGACCAGGGGGTCTTGAGTTCCGTCCCAGGCTGCAATATACTGAAGTCATTAAACAAAGAGTTGACGTATCTCTCGTGAGCCTGGCGTCCATCACAGCACATATGGGTAGTTCTAGGACTGATTGACTCTGATTCAGGATAATGCAACTTAATGTGGTATCTTTGGGCTTGATATTACAATGAATTAGTCTCTAAATAATTGAAATATAAGTGATATTACATTAAGTCTTAATCAAACAAAGTAAGCAATTATCTTAAATAATATTTTGCCATCAATGCTTTACAGAGCAGAGTGAGGGAGAGTTTGGGAGCTTGTCGCTGATGGACCTGCTACTTCAGGAGGAGACGGAGGAGGTGCAGGTGCATCGTGTCCCAGGGATACACCGCGCCATGTACATCACTGCTGACAGGAAAGGGATACAACTTTGCTACACTGCAGGTCCAGCCAAACTTCAGGTAAGTTGGTTGAAGAGGAATTTTTGTTTGTTAGGCATGTTTCAGTTGTCTAGGCAACAGATATGGACCTTAAAGTGGAGCAGCAAATGTTACAGTCACCTTTTAAATAATGTAATACAAGTAGTTAATTGTTTATATCTATGCTTTACAAAGTTAAGTAGGGCTATTAGAAGTCACCTCGTGATGCACTGTGTTCCATTACAAAACAAAACAAAAAAAAAATATTGAGTCTAGATGGTGTAGTTGGGATATTCATCTCCTTCCATGATAGTTTAATGTTTTTAAGCCCATCTAACAGTATTTTACAGATAATGCTTCCTTGATTAGCAGTGTAGTAAACAATGATACTAAAGATAACCAGTGCATGAAATGCAGCTGTGAACATAAGTTGTTTGTGTTACAGTTTGACAGACATCCCATCAGTCAGTAGTTCTGAGATGCGGGCTAACTTCCGGACCCTGTTTGAGGAGGCGGATGAATATGATCTCATACACGATCTCATTATACAGGTAACTGAGATCCTGTTGTACATAATGTGGTCATTACTTCTTGTGAATAACATGATGGTGTTGTTCAGGTACTCTGGATTAAGAGGTTGTGGGGCTGAGCCCCACTTTGGGCATGATTCTTTATCTTAGCATTTCAGGCTTCAAGTAATGGTATTATCCTGAAATCATCATGAGGGACATAGTTTAAATAACTGTTACCAAATCAGAATAAAAGATAAGTTAAATATCTTATTGAGGGAAAAGATACAACAATTCTATAGACAGTTATGGTTATTTGATACAGGGTCTAAGGAAGTCTTGGTTTTGTAGTACCAATAGTCAATTAGATAACAGAAACATGAAAATTGCCTCAGGATTATTGGGTACTTATACTCTAGAATCTACAAAATTGGAAGACAATGAAATATCTCTGGACTTTTCAAAAATGGAATATATCCTAGCATTTCCAAGAATTTGAAAGCAATCAAATTTCCCAAGCATTTTACAAACCGAATAACTTGCTTTCAATCCTTTCAAGTCAAGACTGATAAAAGTTATGAATTTCAGATATACAAGATTCAGATATTCATTTTCAGCGTTTACCTAAATTATTTATTTGACCCTGGATGATGTTTATGTATTATCAGGTGGATGACCACAGATGGCCTGTTCATAAGTTCATTCTGATGAACCGCTGTGTGAACTTCTCCAGTCTCCTGTCTAGCAGTCTTCAGACCGACAACAACAGTGTCCCTGTCCTTCACATCAGAGATATCCACCCACAGATAGTCGAGCAGCTTCTTTTATTTGTCTACACCGACACTTGTGACCTGCTGTCTGTCGGAGCTGAATTTATGCTCGACGATAAACATGATTACAAACGTGAAGATATCTTTCAGATGGACATGGATGGAAATGATTGATTTTGATATTACAAGCAGGGATAGTAACAGGAAAGTCTCAGCGTTTGAGGTGCATCAGAAAAGTAAAGGCAAGAAGGGGAAGAGAGGTGGGCAGAAAGGGCCAGCAGGTCAAGGTGGAGGGGGAGACAAGAACCCAGTCAAGATGTTACAGGAGGTGGCAAGGAAGTGGGGTGTGAAAGGACTCTCTAAAAGGTTGGTACAGGTGGAGGTCACACCACAGACAGTTGGAAGTTCTGGTTAGGGAATTGACCTTAAAGATTAAAAAAAAAAAAAACCACAAAAAAAATCTTATCTTCATATATTTTGGATGGAGGATATGTACATAATTTGAATATTTTTGTGTCACCTGCTGTAAGCATAGGTGACACATAGGGATCACTTTTCCGTTGTCTCTCTGTCCAACCGTCCATCTGTCTGTCCATCACACTTTTTCCGTCACGCTTCAGCAGGTGACACACATGCTCCAAAGAACACCCTTGTTTTCATTATTGAAGTTCATATTATTGTGCATAAGGTTAAAAAGTTTTTCTAATTGATATTAAAGAAATGTTTAACTTCCGTAGTTTAGCATGATTACTTGTGCTTTTATTACAGACTGGACTGCGTACGGTGTGTTGGGGGGCAGGTGGTCTCTTCAGGGAAGAAACAGCCCAGCACCAGTCTGCATTTCTACAGGGACAAGATGAAGTAAGAGATTCTTCATGTGGGCTCAGTCCTCAATTTGCAAATTGAGATTTTATGCAACTAATTTGTAAAGGTACATTTCCATGCCATCTGCCCTTAAATGGCCGAGGCATATACTTTTACCAATGTCTGTCATTCTGCAATATAAGCTTACTGAGAGATGTACTGGGACATCTTTTATTTCAAAACTGCTGTCAGGAATTTATATTTTTTACAGAAAATAGTAATGTGAATTGGTTAGTATTGCATATATGAGATATACCAATGCTGGCTAGTTTAAGATATGTTGTGAAAGAGATGTGATTGTTGTAGGGACACAAAGTTTGAGATGTTTGACGTGACGATTCAGTCTGAGGACGGGGTCATGTTCCAGTGTCACAAGTGTGTGTTGGTGGCCCGGCTGGAGTACTTCCACAGCATGCTGGCCAGCGGCTGGATGGAGGTATACACTACATATATGGTGTTACTATAGAAACAAAGGAACAAATTAAAATTTAATATTTGAATATTTTAGGCTCTGCTGGTGAAGATAATTCATTTCTGCATCAAACAAGTTCAGTGTTTACTATATCCCTGCTTCACAAAGTATCATCTTCAGTGATAGCCTTAGTTGAACCAGGGTGATTTAATTTAACATCAAGTTTTAGATTGTCAGTAGTGTTATATAGTACCTCTTTTAAATGCCAATATGGTCATGTTTATTAGTAGTTAAAACAGATTTTATGTTGGTAAAAAAGTATTCATGAGAATGATGAAAGTAGTATATTTGTATAAATTGCTGATTGCTCTAGTGTAGCCCTGTAATTTGATTGTGTGTGTATTCCAGACATCAAGCACAACCGCCCTGACCCTGCCAGTCCCAGGAGACATCCTGGAGGTCCTCCTGGACTTCCTGTATACAGATGATTCTCAAGTAGTTAACAGTACGTCTCATATTTGTCAGCTGTCTGACTTAGCTTTTCTGTACAAAATATGCTCGTAAAACCACTAATCATATGATCTGGAGGCCAAGGCGCTTACCCAGTATTGGAAGGTTGAAGGTTTGATCTCCTGCAGTGTCTTATCAGTCTTTGAAAATGGTACTGGTATATCACTACCTTGGCGCTAAAAGCAGGTAATGGTAGTTCCTGGACTGTATGGCTTGATGTCAAGAAAATAAATAAAAATGGGCTTTTTTTCTCTTTAACGAAAACCAAATCATTTTAATGAAACATTTTAAAACCTCAGTTTTTAAGTTTATTTGAAAAATCAAACTTTAAAGAGATTAAAAAGTTAAAAGATATGACAACATTGAAACTCTTTTCACAAGTATAGTGTGAATAATGAGTTCTTTATTTATATATTGGAACATATGAGAAATATTCAATTGGAATCAAAATCCATTTCTATAACTTTTAGTCATCTGTGTGTTACAGATTGTCAGAATGCCGAGTTCCTGTGTAACATCCTGGTGGTGGCTGACCAGATGTTGGTTATTCGGCTCAAGGAGAAGTGTGAAGCTGCTGTGACTGCCCTCAGTAAGTTACCATTTACAAGATGTACTGTACACACCAAAAGTGTCGGTAAATGGCTGAGATGAAGCAGAATGATAGGCGTATGAATTAAATTTCAGTTAAAGTTCTACTGTCCAGATTACCTGTTACTTATTTATTCTCTGGAATAACTAATAAGTAACAAGACTTCTATTTTAAGTCCCCTACCGGAGTTTACACCAGAGGGGACTATAGGGTGTTTACACCTGAGGGGACTATAGGTTTGGTCTCTGTCTGTTTGTCTGTCTGTCTGTCTGTCTGTCTGTCCAGATGTCTGGATCCCATGATAACTTAAAAAATGTTAAAGATAATGTTATGCTTCCAGATGCATCATTTTATGGCATATGTCATTCCAAACTGGACTCAGCAGTTACCTCCCTTATAGTTCAGTAATCGCTACCATCAAACAAATATTGTGATGAGGTGAAGTCATAAAATTGTCACAATGATGTAGAACTAGAATCTTCTCCTTTTTTTGGCTTTGTATATTTAACAAATATGCACATGCTTTGAATGATGTTTTGATAAATCATTTTAAAAAAAAAAGGGGGAAGAAAAATTATTTCTCATGAAATTTCATAAATCTTTAATACTGATACATTTCCAATGTGATGTCCAGGTATTATCTAACTTGTAAGGGGAGATCATTATGTAGAGGATAAATGTCATTCAGAATTTATGTTTATATTGTAGAACATGATTGTAATAAAAAAGTTGTTGATTGAGAATCAGCACAATATGCAAGCATTGACAGTTACATTTACTGTTTAAAACAAAAATGAAATTATGTGAACTATTGGCCTTTATCCCTGCAAAACACATCAGATCAAAACCTTTATAAGTAACCCCGTGTTATGTACGCTTGATTGCAGTCACTCTGAAAAATGTAGGCGAGCTACTGGAGTTTGCATCCTTGTACAATGCGGGTCAGCTGCGTTCCACATGCCAACAATACATCATCCTTAACCTTGCGTCACTGCTGGAGGGAGGGTGAGTGTCAGTACTCAGGGTACATTGTGTCGATCTGTGTCACGGATTTCTACATAAACTTGTCAGGTGGCATAGAATGTCAGCTTGTGCAGCCAAAGATCAATTGTTGATCCAGTCTTGTCACCATTTGTCAGGTCAATCATTTCAGTCTCCAGCCCAGTCTATATAATGTGTCTGAGGTAAAAATGGGAAAGGGACAGAAGAAACTTAGAAATAGCTTGTTGTGGTAATGAGTGGAAGCTGGAACCAACAAGCCTAACATCAGTTTCCATTTAAAGTATGGCACATGTATTGTTATTCAATGTTTAGGAACCCCATTTCATAGCAAATAAATTTGGAGCCATATCTATGGGTAAATTTGGGTGAAAAAATACCTAAAAATTTAGAAAAATATATGTGATAAATTATAGAATTGAAACATTGTTGGAATATTATTATGAGTTAGCTCATGAAAAGATGCTGTGAGATCTGTAAAATTGCAGGATTTTTCTGCAAGGTTTTGGCCAGTATAAAAAAGTTTATTTCAATTACTTACTCTACATGAGAGATTGTGTCTCAGTAAGTACATGTGTCTCTTACAGTAACCTGGATGTATTGAGTGATGAAGTCATGGAGGAGTTGACTGCATACTACAGACAGTCGGTATGTGATGTGTTTGTTTAACCCATAACCTGCTGAATTTCTCAAATGGACTTAGCTAGCATCTTTTTTGGAACTGTCCATTATCAATTTTAGGGATAACAAAATGAAAACTTGTAGTTGGTCAGCCAACAGTAAAGAGCCAGGCCAGCCTGTGCAAACGTGCAGGCTGGCCTGGCTCTTTACTGGTGGCAAAGGTTAGCATTTACGGTTCCAGCAGGGTAAGGGTTAATGTTGAATTTATACCTCTGCTTCCCGAAGTAAAATGGGTGATGTTTACAAATAATGTGCGTTATTCTGTTGCATTTCATAAAGTTAAATAATTGAGTCAAGTTGGAATGATTGAGGTATATCAGTGATATTCATCACTTTTAGTGATAGCTCTTGTTAGCATATTTTATGAGAAAATGATGTTCAGTTTCTTGTAATTAAACTTTGTGATGGTGAAGGCTCATATACCCTTGTTTTCTGATGGCATAATAGAAACCAAGGTCTAATATTTCAAAGATTGTCTAATATAGTATTACATTTTAGTTATACTGTATATAATACTAATATTATAAAAATGTTGGGAAAAAAATTAAAACAGGAAAGAAGGTGCATTTGATAAAAAATCACCTTTTTTCGTTATGGGTATAGATTGAGAACATGTCTCGTCGGATGATTACACCTTACGATGAGGGGCCGGACAAGAGATATCTGGAGGCCTTGGCAGCAGAAGCAGACGACACTGAGACTGGTTCCCAGGTGACACCTGTTTTGGACTTTAAGAAATCCAAGGGTCGCAAAAAGAGGAACCGGACGAAGAGTATAACAGAGGAACAAGAGAAAGTGGCAGAGAAGGGATTAGAGAGAGGAAGTCGGCGAATTTCTGAAAGATTGTTGTCTGTGGGGTCGGATGTTAGTGTGAAGTCTGATGAAGATTTTGTGGATGTCAGTGAGGAGTTGACAGTGGACTGTTTAGTAGATGCAAAGGTGAATGATCCTGTTTATCAAACTTATTATACCCTTACTACACACAATAAAATGAAATATATAAATATCAAACAAATTTTACCATCCTGTTTTACAAAAAGTTGAGTACCGTTTCATATTGTTGAGTTCAGGGTATATAGTAGGGCATTCATCACGTCCAGTGATAGCTCTTGTTTTGTAGTTCTGTAAACTGTCAGCATCGTAAGTCTGTATACAGCAGCATAAGAGAATGTGATTTCATTAATTGGTGGTTGTGTCTGTGTAAACTGTTTACATTGGTTACTCAAGAATTGATAAACATTCATAAGGATTAAGAACATGATTCTTGCTATATAGAACAAGATTCTTATTAATTGATAAATCTTATCCTTAATAATGATAAATATAGCTAACATAAAGATTAAAACATATAGAACCCAAGTGTCCATAAAGGATCAATATTTAAGTCATCAAAATTGACTTGCCATGACCCAGTTCTAGTTGATTGATTTCAGAGTATTTATAGATTTATATTTTTAGACATGATACCTGTTTCTAAATATAGTATTCAAACAGGTAGTATCCTGTTGTCAATTGCACATTCTGGTTTAAGTTCCTGTCATTGTTTTCATCAAGTTATCCATCTAACAAAACAAGATCAAAGATTTTGTGAAACTTTGTAATAAGAAAACAAATATGTTTTATGTTTTGATTCAGGAATTGCTTAATTTTATTTCTTATTAATAAAAGTGTTCATTGCATGCTAATATGGGAACCTGTTTCAAAGATAGTATAAATTATTAGAAAGGCATAATGATTTATTCTAAACCTGTCGAACCCATAAAGTTCAGACCTTCAGTTCTGTGAAGGTAAGGTAATTTTTTCGTGTCTGATCTCGGACTAAAATGAAATTTAAGTTTATATGAAAAATCTTGTCTTCCTACCAGTCCCCACCCAGCATTACCTCTCCGGGACCCTGGGATAGGAAGCCACCTCCCTGCAGCCCCAGTCATCCTCTGGACCCCTGTTTATCCCCTGAGAGTCCAAGACAAACACCAGGGATATGGGAGTCTGCAGCATCCCCACACCAGGGGAATGGAGGTGGGCTCAGTCTTAGGGATATCATGAAGCAAGAGCAGATGCACAATACCACCATGACTGTAAAATCCAGGTAAGGTTATATCTTGTTTGATTGTTTTCTTGGGTTTAGAATCCCACTTATAGTATTGCAGTCATTTGAGAACTTTTTTTTTACATGAGACCAGTATAGTGCTGTCTTACTGGGATATCATTCTGCAAATGACAGGCATAAATGATAATACCATTCAATTCTCAGTTACACTATCTTGACGCTGGGCAAACCAGTTCTTGAATTACCCTTATATAATAAGTGCCAAGCAAAGGAGCTACGCTAGTACATGTGTCATGTTTTTGCCCCCACTTTAAAGTGGGTAGGGGGCATAGTCCATCCTGTCTATCAAAAAATCTTGTGTCATTCTCATCTCAAATATTATAAGCTCACCTGAGCACGAAGTGCTCAAGGTGAGCTATTGTGATCACCCTTTGTTCGTCGTCGTGCGTCGTCAACAATTTTCTTTAAACGACATCTCCTCTAAAACCGCTAGACAGAATTTAATGAAACTTGGCAGGAATGTTCCTTGGGTGAGGCTCTACAAAAGTTGCTAAAATAAAGTTGATCCATGAAGAACTCTGGTTGCCATGGCTACAAAAAGAAAAATAATTTGAAAACTTTAAAAATCATCTCCTTCAAAACTACTGGCTAGATTTCAAAATAATTTGGTACAGATGTTCCTTGGGTCAACTTCTACCAAAGTTGCTAAAATTATTCCGATCCGTAAAAAAACATGGCCGCCAGGGGCGGGCTTATTTGCCTTATATGTATATAGAGAAACCTTTAAACAATATCTCCTCTGAAACCACTGGACAGAATTTGATTAAACTTGGCAGGGATGGTCCTTAGGTCAACCTACACGAAAGTTGCTAAAATAAAGTTGATCCATGAAGAACTCTGGTTGCCATGACTACAAAAAGAAAAAAATATGAAAACTTTAAAAATCATCTCCTTTAAAACTACTGGCCAGATTTCAAAATAATTTGGTACAGATGTTCCTTGGGTCAACCTCTACCAAAGTTGCTAAAATTTTTCTGATCCGTAAAAAAACATGGCCGCCAGGGGCGGGGCTTATTTGCCTTATATGTATATAGAGAAACCTTTAAACAACATCTCCTCTGAAACAACTGGACAGAATTTGATTAAACTTGGCAGGGATGATCCTTAGGTCAACCTTCACAAAAGTTGCTAAAATAAAGTTGATCCATGAAGAACTCTGGTTGCCATGGCTACAAAAAGAAAAATAATTTGAAAACTTTAAAAATCATCTCCTTCAAAACTACTGGCCAGATTTCAAAATAATTTGGTACAGATGTTCCTTGGGTCAACCTCTACCAAAGTTGCTAAAATTTTTCTGATCCGTAAAAAAACATGGCCGCCAGGGGCGGGGCTTATTTGCCTTATATGTATATAGTGAAACCTTTAAACAACATCTCCTCTGAAACCACTGGACAGAATTTGATTAAACTTGGCAGGGATGATCCTTAGGTCAACCTTCACAAAAGTTGCTAAAATAAAGTTGATCCATGAAGAACTCTGGTTGCCATGGCTACAAAAAGAAAAATAATTTGAAAACTTTAAAAATCATCTCCTTCAAAACTACTGGCCAGATTTCAAAATAATTTGGTACAGATGTTCCTTGGGTCAACCTCTACCAAAGTTGCTAAAAAAATTTCTGATCTGTAAAAAACATGGCCACCAGGGGCGGGGCTTATTTGCCTTATATGTATATAGGGGAAACTTTAATCAACATTTCCTCTGAAACCACTGGACAGAATTTGATTAAACTTGGCAGGGATGATCCTTGGGTCAACCTTCACAAAAATCGCTAAAATAAACTTGATCCATGTAGAACTCTGGTTGCCATGGCAACAAAAAGAAGAAAAAAAATATGAAAACTTTAAAAATCATCTTCTTCAAAACTACTGGCCAGATTTTAAAATAAATTGGTACAGATGTTCCTTGGGTCAACCTCTACCAAAGTTGCTAAAAAAAATTCCGATCCGTAAAAAACAAACAGTTCCTCTGAAACCACTGGACAGAATTTGATTAAACTTGGCAGGAATGATCCTTGGGTCAACCTTCACAAAAGTTGCTAAAATAAACTTGATCCATATAGAACTCTGGTTGCCATGGCAACAAAAAGAAAAAAAATATGAAAACTTTAAAAATCATCTGCTTCAAAACTACTGGCCAGATTTAAAAATAAATTGGTACAGATGTTCCTTGGGTCAACCTCTACCAAAGTTGCTAAAATTATTCCGATCCAATTAAAAAACATGGCCGCCAGGGGCGGGGCTTATTTGCCTTTTATGTATATAGAGAAAACTTTACAGGGATCATCTCCTTTAAAACTACTGGCCAGATTTCAAAATGTTTTAATACAGACTGATGTTCCTTGGGTAACCCTATACTCAGGTGAGAGATCCAGGGCCATCATCGCCCTCTTGTTTTAGTAATAGATATGCAACTAAATTAGAGCAATGACTAAAATCAAGTTTGTTGTAAATTCATTGGGTCATAACAAAGTTGCGACCCATGACTTTGTGAAAATGGCACCAAGTGGGGGCATCATTTCCAGTGGATATTTATCTAATTAAAAGAAAACTTAACAAGAAAATCTAATTGAAGATTAACTAATGAAAAAATTATAGAAGTGTTTGTCATTCGTTTGATATATTTGATATTTTGTATTTTTTCCCTGTCAATGTGAAGTTGATGCAAAGGAATTCTGTAAATTGTCGTGCCTTGTTCTGTTATACAATAAAAAAAGTTAAGTGCAGGCAATTTATCAGGGTAATGAATAACCATCATTGATACATGTAACTTGTTTCATTTTCAGTTCAACCAAGACAGGAAAGTTCTCTTGGAAGGAAGCTAAGAAGCATCAGCAACAACAGCTGAAGCAGCAACAACAGAATAAGAACAACAAGAACACTAACAGTTCTGGCAGTGACCCCACCCAGGGGAATATGGGTGTCAGCCCTGGCACAGAAACCAGCAGTCCATGGTAGGTGTAATGTGTGTATAGTTACGACAGTGTTGAATACAGTGCTTATATTCATAGGTGTTGTTATACCCTTGCAGCATTAATTTAAGTTTGAAGTACACAGGAATCACCCATGGGGTTGTGTTGAGTCCTGCCAATTTCTAGATGTTTTAAGTCCCCTTTACGTAATTATACCCCCGAAACGAAGTTTGGGGGGTATATAGGAGTCACCCGGTGGTCGGTCGGTTGGTCGGTCGGTCGGTCCAGCGGTCCGTTGCATCATTGGAATTCAATACAACTTCATACAATGGTCAACCACAATATGAGGAAGTGCAGTGCACAAGAACCATAACTCTATCTAGAGTAATTACAGAGTTATTGCCCTTTGTATTTTTCCTTGTCCGGAGTATAACTTGTAACCTTTTCCGGAGTATAAGTTGTAAAGTACTGATTGGATTTCAAAACAATTTCATACAATGGTCAAGCACAATGAGAGGAAGTGCAGTGCACAAGAACCATAACTCTATCTATAGGAATTACAGAGTTATTGCCCTTTGTTACTTTTCCTTGTCCAGAGTATAACTTTTAAACTACTGGTTGGATTTCAAAACAATTTCATACAATGGTCAACCACAATATGAGGAAGTGCAGTGCACAAGAACCATAACTCTATCTATAGGAATTACAGAGTTATTGCCCTTTGTTACTTTTCCTTGTCCATAGCATAACTTGAAAAGAACTGGTTGGAATTCAAAACAATTTCATACAATTGTCAACCACAATAAGAGGAAGTGCAGTGCACAAGAACCATAACTTTATCTATTGTAATTACAGAGTTATTGCCCTTTGTTACTTTTTTTTGTCCGGAGCTTAACTTTAAAACTACTGGTTGGAATTCAAAACAATTTCATACAATGGTCAAGCACAACCTGTGTAACCCGGCCAAAAATCTGGAAAAAAAACTAATGTAAAAATGTCTTTTTCATACTCATCTTCTTAATCCTAATAACTTCATCATTTCTAAAGCAGTATTGCGGGGGTATTAATCACATTTAGTGATAGTTCTAGTTGTTGTTGTTTTAATAGAGAAATTGTATCAAATTGATACCAATGAATTAAGGTGGGTGATATGACAAAATTATTTGTAACTTTTGTGTGATTTGAAATGATTGTCTTGCAGGGGATCGCTTAACAAAGTGGTACAGTCCTTCAGAAGCTTAATGGTGGAGGAGCAGGTTGTCTCCCAGTCCCACAAGTCAGCCCCACAGCAGGGAACCAGTGTGAGGGAAGGAGGACAGAGGCTGGCACCCAGCACACAGGGTGGAGGAATCAAGCAGGGTTCAAGTCCAGTTGCACAGAAGCAGCCACATGGCAGCAAGTCAGGGGGGAAATCTCAAGGATCTGGGGCAACTAGTATTGTCAGGTAAAAAAAATGAATTTCAATGATTCCAAAATTGGCTAGCGAAAAAAATCACATATCAGACCATGCGATTCACTGTTCCTCAGCACCTGCAAGAGCAGAACATTTCAGTTTAAAATTGCTTTCAACCTGAAATGACTGAAGAGAAGTGGGGGCTATATAGGAAACACATTTGTCATGTCCTGTTATGTACCATCTGGGTCCTCCGTGGCCGAGAGGGTAAAGTCGCTGACTTTAGCACTCACTCTGCCCCTCACCGCGTGGGTTCGAATCCCGGCTGGGTCATTCGGATTTTCATGTGAGGAAGCCTTCCAGCTGGCTTGCGGTAGGTCGGTGGTTCTACCCGGATGCCTCTATGCATTCGGGGTCTTCCTCCACCTGTAATTAGCTGGACGTTGCTATATGACTGAAATACTGTTGAAGTGATGGTAAACTCAAATAGTCAAGTCAAGTCATGTACCATCTAGTATACACTTCTATTACTTGAAGACAAGGATGGATGTGAAAGAATTCATCACCTGTGGTGATAGTCCTAGTTTTGACTGTATTCTTTTATATTTCTATCTGCTATACTCTGTATTTCAAGTTGTATCACTCTTGCTTTATTACTCTGTCTTTCTAACTTTGTATTTCTGTATGACTTTGTGTTTTCCAGCTGGGGTCTACCCACCAGTGGTAAGTCCACGCCCAAGGTTAAGATACCATCCCGGCTGGAGGAAAGCCAAATGGGCCCCAAGTCTCCAGACAACCCCTGGGGCATGTCTCAAGGAGCTCAGAGTCCCATCGACACAACATGCAGCTTCTCAGAAATCCTGAAGGATGAAATCCACAAGATTGATGTCCTGGTTAAAACTTCCAACAAACCTCTGGCACTGATACAGGTCACTTGAAAGCATAAATGGCAAAATTAACAAAGTTTAGCTTCCTTCACTTAAGTATAAAATTTAGATATTCCTTAACTCTATATTTTAACCCTTTCCCTCATATAGACTCATTTTGACGCACTCAGTAGGTACCACATAAAGCCTGACCTGCAGAAAACCACAGTTAAACCTTACCAAATTTAATTATAAAGTCCTCATTTCCAGACCACTGAGGAGCAGCAAACAGCATAAAACCTGATCAGCCTGCGAGTTACTCGCAGGCTGATCTGGTTTTATGTTGTTCGCATAGGTCTTTTCATGGTTTCCTCAATGAGGGAAAGGGTTAAAGATATCTTGCTATGAGATTAGAAATGGTGCATACATGTTATTATAAATATGTTCATACAGGTGATGGTCCTTAAGAAATATTGGTATTTCAGAATTAGGTTGAGATTTTGAATTGAGGAAAATCTAACTTTAATGTTGAATTGGTGAATTGCAGGCTCTATTGTAGACATTATAGTTGAACAATAAATAATTCTGTACTGAAAGTTAAATAAATTTAAATAAAACTTTAGTGAGATATTTTTGTTGCATTTTAGAACATTCACAAGATTTTTTCAGTACCTGCCAGGGTTCATAACGCTCATGTTACCAAGGAAATGTTGGAACGTATTAAAATAACTCCTTTTTTCCAGTAAATTTAAAAGAAATGAGTAAAAACATATGAATGTTATTATTCTAGATTGAGGAGCAAGCCATCAATGATCTTCTACGTCTGTATGAGGCAGAAGCAAATGTTGATGAAAAAATCACTGTGGAGCGTGTAACTGAAGTGTCCGCGACACCGCTGTGGAAACGGGAACGACTGCAGTCCACCTGATCAGGCTGCACATCTGTATTATTCTGTCATTAGGGCAAATTCAAATGTCCAGATGTTTGCAAATTCATATGAACTGGTATTAATCTGGTCGCAGTGTTTGTATGGGGTGTTAGTTAGAGTGACCATGGAACAGGCAATGTATATTGGTGTTAGTGTCTGAGAGTGGCCATGGAACAGGCAGTGTATGTTGGTTTAAGTGTCCGTTATGAAATGGACCTTTCACGTTTTCACAGGTGTATTCAAATGGACTTACAAGCTCCCAAATAGCTACAGTGGGATGCTAGGAAGTCAAGGGTTGACCTGGTCTACACAAACATACATGGTGTTGTTGATATGCAGTTGGCCTCGCCATGAATGGGAAGGATGGCAGACATTTTCACTGCTAAAAAACTAGAAGGCGGAGATGATGTAAGGGTCATGAGGTTTAGGTGATTAGTCGTAATGTGACTCCAGAAGCACAAAGGGTATAAAAGTTTAACCAGTATTATGTACTGTGCATAGCTCTGAAAAGAGAACTTTTGTCCTATACTTAAGACCTAGGGTGAGCACATTGTATATTTGATATAAGTTTGAACCACTGTATAGTAGGAACACAGTCTTATCTTAATATGTCAGTCTGCAGGGTGTGAGACCTAGTCATGGATAATCCTAGCTTAAAATAAGTTTTGGTATAAAGGTTGAGACAAACATTAATCATAAGTGTGAAAGAAAACGCATCTGTTTATTAGAGTCTATGAACTGTAGCTCTGGTCTGTGATTCATGAAATACCTTGTAAAGAAATTTTCCTCAACTCAAAATTTTGATTTTTTATTACCATAATTTGGAAAAATTTGAAATAATGAAATATTAAATTCTGTAGAATCATGTTAATAATAGCATGTTTAAAAAAAAAAGGTTCAATATTTTAAAAAAAAAAAAAAAAAAAGTTGATGAAAATCTCAATTTAAGATGTTTTATAAAATGCAACCTGATAGTATGTACATATACTTTAGGTATAGGTTTTGTGAAATGCTTGCCATATGACTAGGACTGTTTTTGATAAGATGACATTGGTAAGGGATTATTAATTTCTGTGAAATTATAATCGAATTGCAAGCAAAAGAGATCACTGCCAAACAGTACTTATGTGATGTTCATTTTGCAGTATACATTTTTCTGTAGAAATCTAGTATATAGAGATATGAATGTTTGACCTGTATTGTTGTTTTAAAGCATTTCATAGGGTATCTCTTATTGTTTAAGCCAAAGAAGGAATGTATGTTTACATTTTTAGCATCTTTAAATGTGAATCTGAATACCGTACACATGGTCAGATTAGGCGCAGCTATGTATAAGGCACATCCTAATTTTAAGGGTAACTTATTTGAAAAAAAAAAAATTGCTTATTGTATCGTATGCAGCGAAATCTTGTTTTGAAATTTGTGCTGTCGTACATTTTGACAGATTGAAAGCTATCCGTACGTCACTGGGCTAATCATACCGTGAACCGTTTTATTTACACATGGCATAAGATTACCGTTAGACCATTACATTAACGGTATGATAAAGGTGACACATTTTCATAACATGACATTACTCAACCGTGTCCCCGCATTCTAACACTGGGGACCATTGTCACCTGTCAAAATTCTCCCAAGTGACAAACATTACGTAACAATTGCCACCTGTCAAGTTTCTCCTATACATCATGAGGTCCTGTAAAATAAACTTATTTGTTTATATTGAAAATGGCTTCCATCAAGTTGTTTCAGTTTCTCACGATAATTTTTATCATGAAATATACGAGTAGGATAACTAATAAGAACAAAAGCAATAATCTGGTATTGTTTATCATGTTTTCTTATAGACTTTGTGGCATATTATCATATTCATTGGCTCTCAGTATATCCATTTTCTGAGATCATATACCGGTAAATTTCACTTCTCTGTGATTGAAAAAAGAAACTTGAGAAGCTGTATATCATCATATAAAGCGCACCCCCTCTATAAACTTGAATTATCTGGAAAAAAAAGTGCGCCTAATCTGCTGGTGTATACGGTATACGAATACTGGTATATATTTTACTAAGTTAGAACACATGAAAATGATCATCAGGATTGTTGTATTAAATGATGTTTGCATGCACATGAATATGTAAAAATAGAATGTACCGATATGAATGAAATAGTTTACATGTAGGCTTTACTATGTTGTTTTTTACAAAATAGATGGTTTATTGGTATGTGTGTTTGTGTTGACAAATATGGCTTTTGAGGCCTTGCTCAAGTTATGTACAAGCATCTGTTATGAAACTTTTTTTAATGGTTTCCAAAGATTGGTGCCATTGATGTTAATATCTGCATCATTTTGTAAAATAATTTTTCTTGTTGTTTTGGAATTAAGCATTGTTGCAATAGTATTTAGGTCATATTCTTGCATCCAGATAATCACAGATGAAGGAAGAGTACTTGTGCACAGAGACATAGACTTGTATCTTCTGCATCCTTTTCCCAAAACATATTTTCTTAAGTAAATTTCTGTTTTAGCAATTCACACAGACAATAGAACTGCACATTGGCAAATAGAATGTTCCACCTTTGTTGTAACCTTTCCCAAGTTATGGAGGAGACAAAATATTGATAACAAAAAAAACAAGAAGTAGATATTGACATCTACATCTAGTGCTTACAATCATTTTATAGCTATAGAGATGGATATATAGAGCTGCTCTTGACAATTTATAGCTTACTAATACAGTGTAACTCATGTGCAAATGTGGAGGTCTGCGTTCAGATATGGTGCTATATTGGACAGCATTATATTTCAGTGACAGATAATTTGGGATCCATTGATGGACCATATTTTATTTGATTTATCTCACAACTAATGAGTGTTGTAAAGGCCTCCCACTGTAAACATCCTGTAAATGGGTCAGCTGATCTTAGATCTGGCTCGAATTGCACCAACAATACTTAGCGCAAAGTAATACTTAAATTCTTTAGCTAGGTAGATACACATTGCACCATTACTATTTTATGAAATATTCAGGTACACAACTAATCTGAAATTAATATTTACATTAATAACTAACAATTTTTGTTCATAAATGAAATATTAGATATATTTATTAGAGACAAAAAGACTACTGATATTTGCCCTTAAGTATTTAAGTTTTACTAAGTGCAATGAGTTGTTGGTGGAACTTCGACCCTGCCATGAGTAGCTGCTGTAGATAATACAAGTTGAAGTCTCTCTCTGGTAACTAGGGTGGGGTCACTGAATGTTAATTACACATTTTCATGTCATGTATAGAAAAAAAAAGTGTCAGTTCTATGATAATTCCCAAAAACTTGTGGCGAAAACTACTTCTACATTTCTTAACCGATTGGTTCAAATTTTGTGTGTGCATTGATAATCAGGTGGAGAGGTGTGTGACATAAATTTAACTTGAGTTATCTCAAGGATTACAGAGTTATTGCCCCCGATTCTACTCTAAATATCTTGTGACACAACTACTTCTACATTTCTTAACTGATTTGGTTCAAATTTTGTGTGTGCATTGATAATCAGAGGAGAGGTGCTGCTAATTTCACTTGAGTTGTCTTAAGGATCAGAGTTATTGCCCCTGATTCGACTCTAATTATCTTGTGACACAAACTACTTCCACATTTCTTACCTGATTTGAACAAAAAAATTTATGTGCATTGATAATCAGGTGGAGAGGTGCGTGTCATAAATTTCACTTGAGTTTTTCAAGGATGGCAGAGTTATTGCCCTTGTCCCATTTTTGAATTATCTTCCTTTGGTTAATTCTGTTTTACTAGTCGTATTATTACTCATATATTTTACAAGGTATTGACTTGAAATTTAAAATATAGACAGATGGCAATTGGGAGAAGTGCAGTGTCCTAAAACTGCCTACCTGGTCCCACTTTTTAATTATCTCCCTTTGTTTAATTCTTTTTTTCTTGTCCGGAACATAACTAAAAAATTATAGTACATTATCTTTAAAGAAAAGAGCTAGCTTATTGTAGGTATTTTTAAAGTGTTGATATGACAGGTTATTGGTGCATCTGTAGAGAAATCATGTTACTTTATATCACTGTCATAGCATGTCTCTTGAGAGAATATACAATTGTGATGTTTCTTGCAGTTTACCGATACATAATAATATAACGTTAGATTATATTACAACATAAATACGATGTAAACTACACAATGTTTTGTTATTTTATACCAATAAACATCATCATGTTTATTTTTGTCATATCTTACGATTTTTTAGCTGTTATATTGGAATAATACCTTGGATCATTGGCTGAGGTTTGCATTTGGTATTCGGTGGAAAAACACAACATTTGACATCGAATTCATGTATTGATTCGGACAATTTCAAGAAAAATATTATTTAGCAATGAGCTTTCTTTATGTCTCTGTCTAACATAAATCCAGAAACCCCCGATAAATTTATTTCAACCGTGCGCCCTCGTCGAGTATCATAAAACGCAAAGTATATACTTATAGTTACAAATTATTGATGGTACGCATTGCATCCAGGAGTATTAATTTACCTTATTCCCAAATTTTCTTTTACCAAAATCCGAAGCATTCGGCATTTGGAGGGATGGTTTCACCTATGTTATGCATAGTAACTTTTGAAACGGGAACCAGGAACTATATTTAGAATTTAGTTGCACATGGTGCAGTCATGCGTGGTCAAAACAAATTGGTTTCAGGTGAGCACTTATGATCGGGATAATTGTTTGTTTGTTCGGATGTGTTAAAGATGAATATGTACACATGCTCCAGCGTACACGATAATTAGCAACGGAATCAAACACGGTCGCTCAATAAAGTTGATTTTGTGCATAATCTTACGTGCTGGGACTTGGTTTATATGGTCGCTGGTCGCATAATAAAAAAGTTGCTTAATGGGATAAATTGATATAGTAAAAACGTTCGGGGGGGATTTATAACGGTCGTTTAATAAAAAAGTTGTTTAATACAGGTGGTCGCATGTACGATGTTGACTGTATGTGCAATAGTATTCATCCATTCCAATATAAAATCCTCCTCTGTCCAAAAAACTTGAACAAATCCGTAACATATCAAAAGACCTAAAATTGGGTTCCACGAGTGACGCTCTAATACAGGACTTCTTTAGTCTTTTCTGGGCGTCTCTCTCCCCTTTATATAATTTCATATCCAGTATAAAATCAAATATAAATCCTCTTCTGTCCAGATAACTGAAACAAATGCAAAACACATCAAAAGGCCTAAAAAGGGTTTCCTCTAGTGGCGTGCTATTACAGGACTTCCAAAGTCTGTTCTTGGCGTCACTCTCCCCTATACATAACAAGTCCAGAAACAGTGCTGTAAGACTCCTTCTTGTTCCAAGAGATAGCTTTGGGCATATCTTTTTCCCAGCTTGCCCCAAGAAAATGTTTATGTCGGGATGGATGTATTTTCCCTTCTCGCTTCTTGGCTTCTCCTTTGGGCTTCTGTGCTGGGCAACTTTCCCAGTGCACTACTCCATTTCCTCCACAAGTTGGCCATTACAGCATGTTTGTTGAGTGACTGATAGGTAATTTATGGCTGAAAGAAGTATTTATTGTTTGAACCTCGTAGTAAGCATAGGTTTTGTGAACTATTCTACGAAAAAAAAAGGAATGTTTTCATGTAATATTTTACATGTAGTATGAAATTGCATTTATGTAACCATTACCGTAGTTCCTAACTGAAGAAAGTGAAGTGAGAGCTATATAAGAATAAAATGCAAGGTCCCTTTATGTATTTTCAAAGTAGTGTATGAGGGGCTTTCATTGCTTTCAGTGATAGCTCTGGTAGTTGAATAATTTTTGTGGAAAAAAAATGCACATTTGTACTATATTTCGTATTTGCAGGTACATTATCTTTTAAGAAAAGAGCTAGCCTCTTATTGTAGGCATCTTCAATGTGTTGATATGACAGGTTATTGGTGCATCTGTAGAGAAATCATGTGAGTTTTATATCACTTGTCATAGCATGTCTCTTGAGAAAATATATGACTGTGATGCTTAGTTTACCCATAATGGAACATGAAAGTTGTTATGTTGGTTTAATAAAGGTAAAAATCAGTTAGCTGCATTTCAGTGTCTTAAAATAAAAAAATATATATTAAAATTAACATCTGTAACAGCAAATTTGGGAGAATATACTTTGTAATGATAAATTAATAAAAATCCTATCATGCTATATCTGAAGCTCACCCTTTATTTGAATGTAACCTTATATTTGATATAAGCCACATTTGATAAAGTATAGTGTGGCCGGCACATTAGTGTTTTGTTGGTCATCTGAGGTAGAGATATGTACTGATTAACCAGCCTGAAATCAGCAAATAGTTTGAAATTGCATGACATATTTAGGCCAAAAATTCATGATATTTGACTTGAGGGCTGGGCTTTAAGCTGTAATGACACTCTTCACTTTTAAACCTTACCAAAGCCAACATGTTTCAATTTTGTTGGCAAATACATGTACTTATACATGGCTGACTAAGAAACCATAGGAATGATAATGAAATCAGAAAAAGAAAGATTTATGTGAAATCCAGTATCAATAATAATTTGATAAACAAGTATTAGGTTTCAAATTAATTACTTTTTTAATTTTTTAAGATATTGGAAAGGTTTTATTTTTCAGTTGGAATATTTTTTAAGCTTTGTTCTTCATTTAATATTCAGTAGGATGTTCATTCAGAGTCAAAATGTGTTCATACATATATTATTATGTAGAGAAAGTAATCATGGTGCAACATAACACCTGTACAAATGTATTACGCATATGATGTTCCCCATTGTAGCTATAAGTGCTCAGTATATTGTTATTATAACATTCCTAGTATCTTGTTAAGTTTTAACTTTACTTCTTTTGGAATGATTGGACAGGAAGTGACATCACTTTTGAAAATCTTCATGTTTGCACTGCTGATGTCATTTGCATAGTCCTTAGCATTGGAAAAAACTGGAGTATCTGGAGAAAGGCCACATGTCTGAACGAGTAACCCATTAACCGTTCACATACAATATTGCACCGACCTAAGTTGCATCAGTGAAAAGCCAGTGCGTTAACCACTATGTTATCCGGACACCCATAGTGCCATTTGGCCAGACATTTGTATAAAGGAAATTCCAGTCTTCCTTGTAGTAAGTCTGATTTCACAGTGCCATGCTTATAGAAAATTCTTATATTTGAATAACATACCAGATGATGGTTTTATTACAGTTTCTGTTATATGATGTACAGTAATGCAATGATATTTGAATTTTAGATATATTAGCACCTCATATCAAAAGTTTCCAGGAAGTGATATATCACCAGCATTATCTAGAACATCCAGAAGTTTAGAAATATGTTCCAAAGTATAAACCCTTTCCCTCATAGAGGACACCATGAAAAGACCTATGCGAACAGCATAAAACCAGATCAGCCTGCGAGTAACTCGCAGGCTGATCAGGTTTTATGCTGTTCGCTGCTCCTCGGTGGTCTGGAAATGAGTATTTTGTAATTAAATTTGGTAAGGTTTAACTGTGGTTTTCTGCAGATCAGGCTTTATGTGATACCTATTGAGGGCGTCAAAATGAGTCTATATGAGGGAAAGGGTTAAGTATTACATAGTGCTAAATCAGTGGTGGATTGGGTCTAGATTTGTCAAAATTCATAACTCCTCCATAACATTTTTTTTTTTTAATTCATACCTCCCACTCAAATTTATTTAAGAGATGAAGTACTATAGTATAACCACTGTTGTAACAACTGAATGAAAATTGCTTTTAATTCATCTCATGAATGTCAACATTAAAGATTAAAAATCAGAAAATTATAAACAGGCACTTTAAATTGTTTGGATAACTCGGGGCCTGATTCCAGTCACACTTCTTTTAAGTAATAAATTTCAGTTTAAGTTTTGAATACATGTTTTAATGGGATGTACAAAATAGCCAGTGTTCTTGGTATCAAGACATGAGTTGCATCCCAGGAATGTATATACTTTGTTATTATAATGATCTGATGATAATAAAGATGATGTATTTTAATAATATCAAATGATAATTTTTGTCATTAAAGACTCTTGTTACAGAAATGGATGTGTCTTTTTTTTTTCATTTTCCAGTAAATATAAACAAAGGATGGAGACCTACTACATAGGATTCTGAAACTTGCATGATTAACAGACACATGCATTTTTAGTTTGTTTTTCAAAGAAAAAACTTAAGGTATTGTCATCACTCTTGTGTCACTGTCTTCGTCGTGAAAAACTTTAACCTTGGACATAACTTCTAAACAATCAAACTTTCTGTCATCAAATTTCATATACTTGTTCACTATCATTAGGGGCCTCCATGGC
>CM037779.1:43992373-44017657 GCA_021229015.1 Solen grandis | reverse complement strand
GAAACTATTGTGAAAAATCTTCAAAAATTTAGATACACTTAAAGGAGTTTTCAGCCTGAACAAATAAAAAATTCAAAATTTTAAAAACATTTTAAAAAAAATGGCCTAGAATGAATTGGAGTAAAAATTTATTATAGATCTCCTCTTATTAATAAAATATTGGAGGGAAAAAGGTCCAAGACAGAGAAAGGGTACGGTATAACTGCCTTGGTTTCCACATGTTCCCCCTTTGGGATACTGCGTGTGGCAGCACTATATCTGTTTCCTCAAGTACCCCCCCCTCTCCAAAGACTGAATTCTGTTGGGGGGACCAGGAAACAAAGTATATGTAAAGTTGATTGGCTGATGAAACCTTTTTAACGATTTTTGGTTTAAATATTGTTAAATTTTTCCCCAAAAAGTTAGTTTTTACCCTGAAAAATAAAGTTTGAAGGGTTTAGATGGAGCAGTTTGTTTGTTTTGTTTGTTTGTGGGGGATGTGATAAATTGTGAAACAATCAAGTCTTGTAATGCAAACCATTTCTACATTTTTTCACCAGTCAGCTCAATTTTTATAAATTTAAAAATGCCCTGAAAATAAATGTGGTGGAATAATTTTATGACACCCTTAAAAGAAAAAACCAGGCCCTGATTGGTTTTAAGATCTTTTGAGGAAATTAAGTGCATTTTTTTTCCCTATTTTGTTTAAAAAAAGTCACAAGCTGGGTATTCATCCTTAAATGATGTTTAGTTCTAGTTTAAATAATTCGTAAAATACATTTTTTCTTTGTTACATTGAAATATGAGTCATTAATGAATGCAACATTGTTGAACTTAAAACTACTTAGACTGTGAAAGAAAAAAAAATATTTGTAGTGCTCTTGCTTGAACTAAATGGTAACATAGTGCAAAAAAGATCAAAAATTTATATTGTGGTGAATCTTATGGGGAAGTTGGTCGGAAAAGGAGTTGGGGAGGCATTTTAATGTACTTTACTAGACAAAAAAGGGGTCAATTTTGAGGTACTGGACTAGAGTACTAAGAATGAAATTTTTTGTTTTTTTCTCACAAATACGCACTTTTCAGTGGGGGAAAAAATAATAGAGGATTCATGAATGTTGAAAATAAAAAATAAAAACAAATGACGATCATTGTGTATTGGGAAAATGAGAACAATGCTTTTAGAAAATGGCCGCTGCCAGGTCTCACTTGATTTGAAAAGTAACTACTGTGAAATCATTAATTTCATGGGACACTAATTTTCGTTGATTTAGTGGAGGTTTATATCCATGAATATAATCCCCATGAAAACTTGTCTCTTTTATTCACCTCATGTTTTCTAGAACATAGATCCATAAATAAATGTACCCAAAAACTTCCTCTAGTATAAAATCATTAAAAGCTATGTCAACGAAAATTTAATGATTTTACAGTACATATTAACATAATAAAACTGATTGAATGCAAGAAATTGAGGAATTATATTCATATAATAGAATACATTAATTTTGTGATGTATGACAATTATTTTCAGAGCTATTTGGTTTCTTCAGTTTTATGAAAAAGCATATTTTCTGAAATATTACATCAACTTGGAGTTGACTTCCACGAAATTCTGAAGAAAAAAAATCTCATTTTTATACCTCCACTTCCAAGAAGTGGGGGCAGAAGTGGGGCCTTATATAGAATTTTGAAGTAAAGTGTAAAGTCCAGAAATCATATTTCAAGGAATTTGAAATATCCTTAACGTGTTTCAGTTTGTAAAAAAAAAAGAATATCTTCATTAATTTGGATAAACAAAAAGGTTGCTAAGAAAACCTTTTGAATTTTTTTCCCGACGTTTTCCATATAAATCAAATTTAAAGCTTCTTTATCTCTTACCCCTTTGGCTAGTCCCAATCGCTTTTTTAAATTAGTGTTTATGCTTGAAAAGAATTTGTGAAAAAGTTTAAAGGAAGTTTGGGGTTGCAGCATTGTGAAGGAGGTTTTAAATTGAGTGTACATTTTCCCTGTTGGTTTTTTTCCCACTTTTTTGTGCCCCCCCTTTTAGAGAGAACCCCTTTCAATTTTTGGGGGGTTACAAGGAAAAAATTTTTTAGGGGAAAAAAACCTTTTACTGCAGATGGTAAAGGGAAAAATTTTTAAACCCTTTCCCTCATAGGGGAAAACCCAGGGGAAAAGCCCTTATGCAAAAACAACAAAAAAACCAGATAACCCTGGGGAAAAAACTTGCCGGCTGATAGGTTTTTTGTGTTCGCGTCCTCGTGGTCGGGGAAATGGGATTTTGTAATTAAATTTGGGGGGGTTTTAAACCCGGTGGTTTTTTGCAGATGGGCTTTTTGTGGAAACCCTACTGGGTGCGGTAAAAATGAGTCTATATGGGGAAAAAGGGTTAAACATTATTTTTTATTTTGATTTTTTTTTGAAAAATTTATGTAATTTTATGTAAAATTTCTTGGGTAAGGGCTGTATAATTTTTTGAATATTTAAAAACAAAACAAAAAAATTAGATATGCTTGAAAAAAAATTTTTTTTTTTCCAATTTTAAAAAAAAAAAAAATCAAGAAACCAAGCATTTTCAAAATTTTGAGGTCAGACACCAAATTTTTCCCTTATATGAATATTTAAAAATTGCCTTGTCAATCAGTTTAAAGACTTGGATCGACAGCTCCATCCTCAGTTTGTAAATATTTTATTGTTTTTTTTTTTTTCTTTTTTTTTTTTCATTTTCCCTATAATCGGGGGTAAACCCCATTTTTTTCCTCATCAATAGGTGTGTGTGGGCCCGAGGCCATCCCACTCCACCCCGTACATAATCAAACTTTAAAAAAAAATAAAATTTTTTTTCAATAAAATTATCGTAAAAATTTGTAGGGTTGAGGGGGGAGGGGAAAGGGAAAAAAATATTCGCCAAAATATATATTTTCTTTAATTGGTTTTAATGATTAAGTTTTTCCTTTTATTTGTTTTGTTTTGGGTTAAATTCAAATTTAAGGTATTTCAGACAAAAGTCTTCAACTGACCACCTTTTCTTTCTGCATTGCTTTTTCTTGCTGATTTAAAAATTTTTCCCAAGAAAAAATTTTTAAAGCTATTTATCTTTTGATTGCATTTTGGGAAAAAATTTTGTTTCTTTTTAACTTGGGAAAAAAATTACAATGTATATTTTTTTAACTTCTAAAAAAAAATATTGTATAACATCTTTGTCTTTTTATTTTTCATATATTCCAAAATTAAAAATATTTGTGTTGAGATGTCCTAAATTTTTTTTTTTTTAAAAATTTGTTTATTTTTTTCTATAAGAATTAAAAAGAAAACCCCAGTTTTTTTGGCCCAAACCCCAGAATTATGATATGGGTTATTGTAGTTCAGTTTTCTCACAGTCTGCATGCGGGGCAAAGAAAAGCTGTTTTTATATCAGCCTTTAAAGTTTAGTAAAATTAATATTCATTGAGTCTTAAATTTGAGCTTTGTTTTCATAAGGCAAATTGGGTTAAAAATTGGTGGTAAATTATCCCCAGGGGCCCAAGTGAGTAAAAAGGGGTCAGCCTCAGGAAAAAGGTCAGGGGTTTCGATCCCCGGCTGCGAAATCCCCAAGTCTTTATAGCCCCCTTTGCTTGGCGTCAGCATTTAAGGTATTTTCCGGGGGAACTGGTTGGTTTTGGTGCGGGGTAATGTGAGGGTTTTTTGGTATCTTACTCATGTCTGTGCGTGAAACTGCAATGGGGGGGCAGCGCTATATCTGTCTAAAGTAAAACCTCTTTCTCCAATTGACTAAAAATTACTTTTGGGTGGGCCCAAAAACTCAACAAAAAAAAAACAAATTGCCCATGTTTTTAAAAAAAATTTTTTGAAAACCATTAACTTAAACACGGGTTTCCCTTTTTTAAGGGTTTTTAAGTCAAATGAAAAAAGGGAAATTTATTCCCTTCTGACTCCCAAGGCCCGGGTTAAATTTCCCTGCAGAAATAGTGAAATTTTATTTCTTGTTAGTTTTCAATACTTAAGAGTGTTCTAGGGGGGGGTTTTGGCATTGTGTTGGGAATTTTTTTGTTTTGGGTGGTAGCATCACATGCCAAAGACATAGCAGGGGAAGCAGCCCCCTTCCCTGTCTCTTTATAGGAAAACCCCCCAAAATGACTGATTTTTTGTCGGGTGAGATTTTAAGCCCAGGCAAAGGGACATTAAGTTTGTTTCTGTCATTTTTTTGTATCATTTTTCTTTTTAAGGTTTTGTTTTTTTTATGTGAAAAAATTTAAATTTTTTCGTGGGACACTAATTTTTGTTGTTTTTCGGGGAGTGTTTTATTTTTTGGGATTTTTCCCCACAAAAGTTGTTTCTTATAATATTACGTTATGTTTTCTAGAAAAATTAAAACCCGAAAAAAACCATACCCATGAAATTCCTAGGTACATAATCAATGAAATTTTAATGTGAATGAAAATTTAATTTTTTTTTTACAGTTTATGTTGAAAAAACATTTTTTATTTTTTGGGGAATAAGGGGGATAAGGGAAAAGTGGTGTTGACACAATGAGATACAAGCTATCTATTTTTTATACAGACTTTTTTCTTCGTTATTACAGTCTAAGTATTTTGCAAAGTTTTTCTCCGTCAGTTTAAACTTAAGTGTTTCCGTAAAACTAAAGATAAAATAGATGTCATTCGTTTAAAACGAATGATTTGGGCTTTCTGAAAATGTTTTTAAAGCAAAAAGCAGGAAATAGAAGTTTCATGTAAATTTTATTCACCTCTGGTAGTTTTTTCATGTTCGCTTAAAAAATTGGGATTTATATTCCGGAAAAATTTTTTGCAAAAAGATAAGAACTTAGTTTGTCTGGGCGTAACATGTGTTATATGACGCAGGAATGACTGCAAACTTTATTTCTAGTTTAAAGGGGCCTTGTTCGAATCTTGTTTAGCCAAATACTTTGGTTTTTCGGAATTTAAAGGGTTTGTGACAAAATTTTCACACCTTTGTTTCAAGGAAAGTACCCTTGGTTTAAAAAATTTTAAGAAAAACTGATCAAAAAATGGCGGCGTAGAGCGCGGGAAAACCATTTTTTTACTTTTTTAGCTTTTTGACGTCAAAGTGAGTCATAGGGGGTGAAAATGCTGTTGCTCAAAAGCTTTAAACAACTGGCATCTTTTCGAAATCATTGCCCCAAAATTTTAAAAATTTAAATGGTATGCTTATGACGTCCAAGGGCGTCACGATTCAAAATATTTGTGAAATGCCCGCAGAACTGCAAACGGGGTAAGTTTCAACTTTCTATCTAAACCCTTTAAGCTCTTTTAATCCTAAAAAAGAAAAATTTTTTGGGCCTATGTTCGAATTTATTTCCCGCCACAGAACTTCGGTTTTTCGGAAAAAATTTGGTTAGCTGGGGATATGCACAACCCCCTTTGTTTCAAGGGGGTACCCTCCCGTGAAAAAAATTTAAAAATCCGGGCCATAAACGGCGGTGTGGGCGCGAACACCAAAGTTTCAATTTTTTTAGCTCTGGCTCACAGGACGTATTTGGGGGCTGGGAAAATGCTTTTTTTCAAAAGCTATTTCTTTACTGTCTTTAAAATGAAATTTTTTTTATTTGAACAACTGACTTTATGTCGAAAACTTTCCCCAAATATGAAAATTAAGGGAAATATGCTTATGACGTCACATGCGACAAATTTACGTCACGGGCTCAAAATTTATTTAAAAAATTATGCAGAAATGCAAATGTGTAAGTTTAAAATTTCATTTTTCATCCTGAAGCTCTTTAAACCTAAAAAGAAATGTTCGGTTCCCCTGTTCGGAAATTTTTTTCAGCCCCCAGAACTTTGGTCTTTCGGAAATTTTGGGTTTGCTGACAGGGAAAATGCACACCTTAGGGTTTTAAGATTTTAAAATCTGTGAAATTTTTGAAAAACCCACCAAAAAATGGGGTGTGGGGGTGAACACCATTTTTCCTTTTTTTTAAACTTTTTTTTAAAAGTCACTGAGGGATATGGTGCTGAAAATGTTTTTGGGTCAAAAAAAATTACTTTACTGTTATAAAATCTGAAATTTTTCCCTTTTCTTAACAACTGGCATCATGTCGAAATTTATTGTCCTAAAATGGAAAAAATTAAAAAAGTATTTCTTATGAGTCACGGGCCCCAAAAAAAAATTTGTTTTTGGGAAAATTTTGCAGAACTGCAAAAATGTGTAATTTTTAAATTTCTATCTCATTTGAAGCTCTTTAATCCTAAAAAGAAATTTTTGGTCTTGTTCGAAATCTTATTTCAGCCACAGAAAAATTTGGTCTTTTTGGAATTTTGGTTAGTTAAAAAAGGGTATACTTAAACTTATTTCAAGATAACCATCTGTGAAAAATTTTAAGAAAATTCGACCATAAAAAGGCGGGCTGTAGAGCGTGAAACCCTTTTTCACTATTTTTAGCTCTGACGTCACATGACGTCTAGGGGCTGATGATGCTTTTTTTTTTTAAAAAACGCATTAATTTTTTTTCCCTAACTCTTTAAAAAATTTTATTATTCTGGAAAAAAAAAGGGGAAACATGTCAAAATCATTGCCCCAAAAATTTAAAAATTTAAAAATGTTTTCTTATGACGTCATATGGGCGTCCGATCAAAATTATTAAGAAATTTTTGCAGAAATTAAAACTGTGTAAGTTTCAAATTTCTTTTTTAAACCTGGGAAACTCTTTTTAAACCTTTAAAAAGGAAAATTTTCGGTCCCATGTTCGAAAACTTATTTAAAACCCAGAACTTCGGTCTTTGGAATTTCGGTTAGCTGAAAGGTTTTAAAACATCTTTGTTTCAAAATATACCATCTGTGAAAAAATTTAAGAAACTTCGACCATAAAAGGCGGGTGTAGAGGTGAACACCATTTTTCCCTATTTTTAAACTTGAGTCACAAACGTCCCTGGGTGCCCGAAGAGCTTTTTTTTAAAAGCGCATCCATTTCTGTCATAACCTGAAATTTTTATTGTTTTTGAAAATGGCATCATGTCGAAATCATTGCCTTTTTTTTAAAAGAAAAAATTAGATGTATGTTAATTTACGTACTTGACGTTAATTTTACGTCACGACTCAAAAATATTTAGGGAAAATTTTGAAGGAAAAAATTGGGAAAAATGTGTAAATTTCAACTTTTTTTTTTCATCCTGAAGTCTTTTAATGCTAAAAAGAATTTTCGGGCCTATGTTCGTATTTATTTTAGCCCCCAGAACTTCGGTCTTTTGGAATTTTGGTTAGCTGACAGGATATGTAAAACCTTAGGGTTTTAAGATGTACCCAAAATTTTTGAAAAATTTTTAAAAAAATCCCACCATAAATGACGGCTGTAGAGCGCGAACACCATTTTTCACTATTTTTTGCTGGGCGTTATGTGAGTCATAGCGTGTGACAATCATTGAAATAAAAAATTTTCCCCACGTGATAATAACCCTTTAAAAATTTTTATTGTTTCCCAGGGGCATTGGGAAATATTAAAAAAAAGCGTTTTTTTGGAAAAGAAAAGGGAAAAATTTTAAAAAAAAAAAGACGTCACGTGCCGTCATAGGGCGTTTATTTTCCCCATAATTGTTAAGGGCTCCCGAGACCTACTAAATGGGCAAAATTTAAATTTCTATTCAAATTTGGACAGTTTTTAAAAGCATTTTAAAAAATTGACGTCCTTGGTTCGGAAACTTGGATCCCCCATAGATGCTTGGCTTTTTGAATTTTGGGAAAAAACCGGGGCAAAGGTAACACAATAAGAAAAATAATATACCCCAAATTTTTTGTGAAAATTTTTATGAAAATCGGCCAAATTTTAATGGTCTGGGCCGTGTAAAAACCCTTTTGTAGCAATTTTTTAAATGGGACGTCATATGACGTCATAGGCCTCTGAAAAATTTTTGAAAACGAAAATTTTAGTGTCCCGAAACTTTGTCATTAAAATTTTATTGCCCTTCGGGCAATTCAAATATAGAAATACTTTTTGTTAATTTAGAAATACTTTTTATATAATGAGCAAAGTGAAGTCATATGAAATTTTTTTCAAAAAGGGTTTAAAACTTTAGGGACCTATATTTCTGACCAAAAATCACTTTTCTTTTCAAAAGGGCCCATTTTATAAGCCCTTTTTAAAAATTTTTCGGAAACCCTTTGGGTTTGAATCTTTTGGGAAACGTATAGAACCCTGGGCTTTTCGCATTTTGGAAAAAAGGGGCAACGAGATCACAACTAGAAATTAATATACACTTTTTGTTTAAAATTTGAAAGAAAATTTGGCCCATTTTAAAAATGGGTTGGACCCTGTACAAAAATTTTTGTAGTCCCCCTTTTAAATGTGACGTAATATGACGTCATAGGGGTTTTGAAAATCTTTTGAAATCCCAAAAATTTCGCATTGAAAATGCGGCATTAATTTTTCATTGCCCTTCATTTAAATTTTTAAGTTTTAGAAATAATTTTTGTTAGGAAATTTGAAAAAACATTATCATATAAAGAGTTTACGGGACGTTTATATGGGCTTTTTTTTTCACAAAATTTTTTTAAGACTCCCCGAGACCAAAAATACTGACCCAATTAAACTTTCTATTAAATAGGACCGATTTTATAAGAATTTGGGGAAAAATTTTCGACCTTGGTTCCCAATTTTTGGAATCGCTATAGAACCTTGGACTTTTGGGGAAATTTTTAAAAACGGGGCACCGGGATGCACAACTAGAACCCAAAAATACAAAATTCTGTGAAAATTTGATGAAAAATTTTTGGTTCATAACAAAATGGCGGGAAGACTGCGTAAAAACTTTTGGGGGGTTGGGGATTTAAATTTTCCCCCGGGTTTTTTGAAGGGCAAAATTTTACGTCCAATTTAAAACCCCCTATGAAAAAATCCATTTAAAAAAAAATCCCCCAAAATTTCAAAAAACCCGGTGAAAAGCAAAAGTGGTTTTTTTTAAAATTTTCATTTTTGCCTTTCGGGGCCAATTTCAAAAACATATAGGGAAATAAATTTCCCTTGTTTAAAAATTTTAAAATACATTATATATATTGACGGGTTAAAGTGGGCGTCATATGGGCAAAAAATTTTCACAAAAATTTTTTTTAAAAATTCCCAGAGACCTATTTTAAAGACTAAAATCAACTTTCTTTCTTAAATGGGCAGATTTTATAAGATTTAAAAAATTTACGCCCCCTTTGGGTTTGAAAACTTGGATTCGCTATAGAACCATGGGGCTTTTCGAATTTTTAAAAACGGACAAAGGGATGCACAAATAGAACTTAATATAACCCAAACTGTGAAAAAATTTTTTGAAAATCGGTTCACAAACCCAAAGGCGTAGGGCGCGTACAAACTTTTGTAGCCCTATTTCAAAGTGACGTCTTTTGAGTCTTTGGCATTTTGAAAATCATAGAAATCCCAAAAAATTTCCCGGGCCCTGGGTAAAAAGTCATAAAAATTTCATCGTCTAGGAGTATTGCAAAATAGAAAATAAGCGTTTAGTTAGGAAGAAAAAAAAAATAATAATAATTTTAAAAATTAAGAAGAAGAAGAAAATGATTTCATTGTTGATACGAATTTTAGGGCTTTTTTGTACATTTTTCAAAAACTTAAAAAACAAAAAAAATAAGAGGGGTATAAAATTTCAGCCTTTAAAATTGCTTTTGTATGGGCCTTAATTAAAGAATTTGGGAAAATAAAAAACCCTTTAACTTTGGGGGAAATGGCAAAAATAACTGAAAATCATTTTTTTTTTATTTTCAGAAATTTTATTTAACTTTTTTTACCTAAAATTTTTATAATTTTTTATGTTAAAAAATTTTTTTAAATTTATTTTTTTTAAAATCGCTTACAAAAAGAATTTCATTTTCCTGTTTAAAAATGGCTGTAGACCCCGGGACAAGAGTGTTTTTTAGCAACGTCAAATTTTTGCCCGTTTACATGACATTTTTAAAAGGCCATAAAAAATTTTTAATGAAAATTAAAGGGTTTTTAAATATTTTTCAAGGGAATTTTTCAAAACTCCTTGCAAAAACCCCTTTTCCCAAAATTTAGAAATTTAAAAGCGTTTGCTTTTTAATTAACATTCTTTTTGGGCATTTATGGGGCGTCAAAATAAAAGTTAATCTTCCAGAAATTTAAAAAAAGTCTTAAAGGGGGCAATAAAAAAGCTCCAAAAATTTTTTAACTTTCTAAATTTTATCTCGAAGCGGAAAATTTTATTTTTAAGTTTTTGGGGAAAATTTTACGTCATTGGGTTTTTTGAAATTTTTTGGAATTTCGAAAAATACAAAACCATTGCCCTTTTTCCGGTTTTTTTTCGTTTTGTAAAACAGGACCCCGGGATTTTCCAAATAGAGCGTTTAACCCCTATTTCCATTGTTTGGAAAATTTTTGGGTTAAATTCGGTCCAAAATAAAAGGTGTAAACCCCGGTTAAAAACCTTTTTTCCCCGACCGCAAAAAACTTTATGGGATATTAACCGTCAAAATTTAATGAATTACAATTTCATTTTTTTAAAGCATTTTCAAAAGTAAAATAAAAATAAGAAATTTCATGGGATGGGAAGTTAAAAAACAAAAAAAATAAATTTAGCGTCTATTTTCAGAAATAAATTTTTTGACCTTTTGCCGGGCATTTTGGGGCCGGGAAAGACGTTTCTTTTTTCAAAAGGAAAAAGTAAAAGCACTTCTTTTTGGGGGACTTATTTACCCCTTTCCAAAAAAATTTTTATTTCTTAAAACCCTCTGGAAAAACGTTTTATAAAGTATTTTAAAAATTTGAAGCCAAAGGTAAAACGAATATTGGATTTTTCCCCCATTAAAAACCTTTTGGATTTGGGGTTTGGAAGAAAAAAGGGACCCCGGGAAAAGCCTCAAAAAATTTTTTAAACCTAATTTTCACCTTTTCTTTTTGATTTTTTTATTTGGAAAAATCGGTTTAAAAATAAACCAATGGCCCGGTTAAAAACCGGGGATAAAAAACTTTTGTTGGGTTGGCAAAATGTTTAACCGGCCCCTTTTGAAGTCAATTTTGGCCATTTGAAAACCCGTAGGGAAATTAAAAAATATCAAATTTGAAGCCCAAAAAATCCCTTTAATTTCCTTTTCCTGGGAAATTTTTTAAACCCCTATAGAAACTTTTCTTTTTAAATAATTTGAAATGTTTTTCAAAAGTATTGACGTCATCTGACGTCACAGGGCGTTCCTTTTTCACAAAAATTTTTTTTCAAGTCATCCTAAAATTTTACCAAATTTCAAATATAAATATTTCTAATTCTTATTAAAGGGACCGTTTTTATTTTTAAGGCCATGTAAAAAAATTTAAAAAGGAAAACCCCGGTTTTCAATTTCCCTTTTTGGTTTTTTTTCCATTTAAAATGGGGGGTTTAGAATTTTTTAAAAAATGCGGGGCCCAATAGATCCTTAAAAAATTTTGGGAAAATTTTGTAAAAGAAAACATCGGGATAAGGTAAAATGGTTTAACCCTTTTCTAACTTTTTAGGGTAGAAGTGTGGGGAAGTCATAGGGGTCCTTTTTTTCTTTAAAAATTAAATTTAAATAGAAATTTTTCCCGTGAAAAAAAATTTGCCCCCCTTTTTTTTTTATTGCTTTTTGACCATTTATTTCCAAAAATAGAAATTTTTATGTTATGTTTGAATTATTTTGATTTAAAGAGTCACGTTTAAGTTAAGATCCCAAAAATTTTTTAAAATTTTTTTGATTGAGAGACCCTTCCCTACTTACAAAATTCCCCAAATTTCATCCCCCCCAAATAATATTTTATAAAATTTGAAAAAATTTTGACCCCTTTAAAAATTTCCCCCCTTTTTGGGAAAAATTTTTTTGTAAGAAAACCTTCAATTTCCAAATTTTAGGAAAAAAAACCGGGGGCCCAATTAAACCCCCCTTTAATTTTACACAATCTGTGAAAATTATAAAAACCCCCCCACACCCCAAAAACCCTTGGAACCCTACAAAACCCCCTTTTTTGTTTTTCCCCCCTTATCTAAAACAACAAATTTTGAAATTTTTAGAAACCCCCAAAAAATTTTAACATTTTAATTTAAAATTTTTTAAATTTCCCTTCAAAATTTAAATTATAAAAAACTTTTAATTTTAAAAAAACAAAAAATTTATATAAAGACCCCCCAAACGGGCAAATGCATTTATTTTTAAAAATTAAAAAGGGTTTTAAAATTTTTTAGAGAACCTTTTTATTTGGGAAATATCCCCCCAAACCCAAACCCCTTAAATGGACCCCCCCGAATTTATAGGGTTTAAAAATTTCCCCCCCCTTTGGGGTTGAATCCCCGGGGGGCCCCCCCCCATAAACCCTTTGGCTTTCGGGGGGAATTTGGGGAAAAAAGGAAGGCTTCCCCCACCAAACTTTATACAAAGGGAAAATTTGTGAAAAAGGATCCCCCAAACCCTGGCCTTTTAGCCCCGGGGTTTTCAAAATTTTGGGGGGGCCCCAACAAAGTGAACCCCTCCCCAAGAAATCATAGGGGGGGATTTGAAAAACCCCCTAAAACCCCAAAATTCCTCCTTTAAATAAAAAATTAAAAAATTTCCCTCCTAATAAAGGCAAAAAGGGAAAAATAAGCCTTTTATTAAGAAAAAGGGTTTTAAAAATTTTCCCCCGGTTTATTTCTTTTTCCCCAATGTTGGCTTTCCCCCCTTCTCCCCTTTATTTTGAAATTAAAAGGTGGCCCCTTTTTTTAGGGGGGGTAATTTTTGGGGCCCTTGCCCCCTTTTTTTTCCCCCCTGGGGTTTCTTTTTTGCCAAATTGGGGCCTTTTTTTTGGGTGGGTTTTTTTTCCCCCCTTTTTTTTGCCTGGGGGTTTACTAAACATTTTTTTCGGCCCCAAGGCCCAGGGAAAGGAAAATGGGAAACCAGTGCAAGGTAATTTCTAACTTTCCCATAACAAGGGGGGGAATTTTCCCCCTTACCCCTCCCGGGGACCTTTTGGTTAAAGTTTACCTTTATTAAAAAGGGAATTATTTTTTTTTTTTATGGGGGAAATTTTTGGGCCGGGGAAACCGGGAAAATTAATTTAAAAATTTTAGGGGGTTTTTTGGCCTTTTTGGGCTTTCCCTTAAATTTTTTTTCCCCCCTTTAAAATTTTCCTTTTAATTTTCGAAAATTTATAATTTTGTTAATAAAATTTAATTTAAAATAAAACCCGAGCATTATGAATTTTTTTCTTTAAAACTAAAATTCATTTTTTTAATTTTTTTTAAAATTTGGGCCCCGCGTTTTAAAAAAAATTTTTCCAAAAAGGCTTTTTAACTTTTTTCGCCTTAAAATACTTTTGGTTGCAAGAACGGGGTTTTTTTTTTGCGGGGCCCGGTTGAAAAATGTTTTTAACCATTCTTAAAATTTTGGAAAAAAAGGTTCCAAAAAATCGGGGCCCAAAAAACAACAAAACCAAACCCCAACAAAAAAAAGAAACAAATTTTAAGGGTAAAAAGCCATCCAAATTGCAAATTTGAAAAAAATTTATTTTTTTTTTTTTTTTTTTGGTTTTAAATCTGCCAAAGTATTTAAAAATTTGGGCCCTTTTTTTGGGTTTTTAAAATTTTACCCCTTTTTTTTATAAAAAGCCAAAAAGAAAAATTTGGAAAAATTTTAAAAAATTTTCCCCCTTAACTTTCCTTTTTAATCCAAATTTTCAAAAAAAAGTGGAAAAAAAGGGTTAAAAGTTTAAAAAATTTTTTAAAATTTAAATTTTTCATAATGTTTAAACCCTTTTTTTTTGCCTTTAAAAAGTTTTTATTTTTTTAAACCTTTTTTTTAATTAACTTTTAAAATTAAATTTTTGGGGGCCTCCCATTTTGCCATAAAATTCCCTTTTTAACCATTTTATTTTAAAAAATCCGAAAATTTAAAATTTAATATGGCTAAAAAAATTTTTATGGCAAAATAGGGGGGTGAAATTCAAAATTTCCTCACGGTTTCCTAATTTAAAAAAAAACCCTTTTGTCTTGGCCTTTGCAAATTTTTAAAATTAAGGGTTTTTAAAAAAAAAGAAAAAAATAATAACAAAAAAAAATGAGTCACGTGCGTCAATGAGTTTATTTTCTCAAAATTTAAGACCCCCAAGCCCTACTAACTGACAAAATTTCAATTTCTTCTAAATAGGCCCGATTTTATAAGCTTTAAAAAATTGACTTCCTTGGTTCAAATTTGGTGCCATAGATGTTTGGGACTTTTAAATTTTAAAAAAAACGGACACCGGTATACCAAAAAGAACGAAATATAACATTCTGTGAAAATTTAATAAAAATCGGCCCTTTTAAAAATGGCTCTGGCCCGTTTTTTCTTATTTCTAGTCAATTTCAAAAGTGAGTTATGACGCCGAGACATATAAAAAATCATTAAAAACGAAATTTCGGTTCTGAATCATTTGTCTTTAAATTTTCATTCCCCTTCGCAATTTAAACATATGAAATCTCTTGTTAATTTTTAGAAAAACTTTCATATAATGACGTACAGAGTCAGTGCGTTTTTTTTACGAAATGTTTAAGACTCCCCGGACCTATTACTGACCCAAAAACACTTTTTTTACCCCAAATAGGACCGATTTTATAAGCATTTAAAAATTGACGACCTTGGTTCGAATCTTGAATTCGCTATAGAACCATGGACTTTTCGAATTTTGAAAAACGGACACCGGGATGCACAACTAGAACATAATATACACATTCTGTGAAAATTTGATGAAAATCGGTTCATTAATAATGGCTCAGGACCGCGTACAAACTTTTGTAGCTTATTTCAAGTGTGACGTCATATGACGTCATAGAGATATGAAAAGCATAGAATTCGAAATACCATCTCTTGAAGAATATGACATCAAAATTTCCTTGTCCTTGGACCATATTAACATATAAAATTATGTGTTTAAATATTAGAAATTTGATGACGTCATATGACGTCAAAAGACGTCCATTTTCACAAAATATTTAAATCTATCGGAGATCTATATACTGACAAAATATCAACCTTCTCTCTCATTTAGGGACGATTTTATGAGCATTTATCAATTTGACGTCCTTGGTTTGAATCTTGCATTCGCCATAGAACCTTGGGCTTTCCGAATTTTGAAAAACGGACACCGAGATGCACAACTAGAACATAATATACACATTCTGTGAAAATTTGATAAAAATCGTTTTTTTAATTTTCGCTCTGGACCGCGTACAAACTTTTGTAGCAATTGCCAAGTGTGACGTCATAATGACGTCATAGGCATTTGAAAATTATAGAATCTTTTAATTATGCATATGAATAATATGCCATCGAAATTTCATTCTCCTAGGACGATTGCAACATATGAAAATCCTTGAGGAAGAAAAGAATAATAATAATAATAATAATAATAATAATAATAATAAACAGAACAAACCCAATAGGACTTTCTGCTTTAGGCAGAAAGTCCTAATAATAATAAAAAAACAGTACAAACCCAATAGGACTTTCTGCCGAAAGGGCAGAAAGTCCTAATAAACAGTACAAACCCAATAGGACTTTCTGCTTTAGGCAGAAAGTCCTAACAATAGTATACAGATTAAATCTAAGGTCTATACTGTTCTTGGATACAATCGTTATCAGAATTATCAGGAAGTAATGTCCCTCAGATATGGTCACTACCCAGCTGTCAGAAAATCAAACCCCTTGTATTAAAATTAGCCACTTCCTTCCTTTTTTTTTTGTAAACTTGAGACCATTGCCGTCTGTTGGATTTCCAGTTTGATAATATCACAATAGTATTGAAAGTTGCACTTGTGATAATGTGACACTGACAGATTAAAAAAAACATAATCTGATAATAGGAATCAGATCAAGTAACACTTATGAAACATCATCTCACACTGTTTTGAACTGCAGATTTGGTTTTTGAACTGCAGATTTGGTTTTTGAACTGCAGATTTGGCTGTGATTATATGTAACAAAATTGGTAACAGTGGCTATGTGGTTAGGGTATTTGCCATGTAGCCGGGAGGTTGTGGGTTCTACCCCTGATGAAGGTTTTAAAAATAGTGCTGAAATAATTATCTTCCTTTCATGGCACTCAGCTTCACGTTCTAGGACTGGTTGGCCTGGAGTGAAGGATAATTATGTAATGTAGCTGGATTTGGTATCATGCCATAGCATGATATAGTGGTAAGGTAGTGCTACATTTGTCTCAAATGCCCCCAAATGCCTGAAATACTGTCTGTTGGATAATAAACCTGAATATTTAAACAATATATAACAAATTGTTACCTCCTGACATTTCCAAAGTTATTATTAGTTAAACCTGGCTGAAGAGGCCAAGCAAAGGTACAAAAGGAAGTTTATAACAGCTACTGCTTAAAGCAGATGGGTTCTTAATAAAGGCAGACATCATGAAAATTGATGGTTCGATGGACCTGACCAATAACATTTGATACGGTCCTCAAAAATCAGAGGAAAATTGGTCCAGAACTGAATGTCAGTTAACATCTTTAATTGTCAATTAACATCTTTAATTGTCAATTAACATCTTTAATTGTCAATTAACATCTTTAATTGTCAATTAACATCTTTAATAAGGATTAAGGATCTTTACTTTTAACTGCAAATTTTCAGTTTAAAATTTGTAGGATATTGGGAAAAAAAAAGAAAAAAAAAAAAAGAAAATAAAGTAGAGCTGTTACATATGCATTCATTAAATATTAGTTTAAACATATTTATTCCCATCATATATTACAACATAGTATACAAAAATTCAAATAATTGGGATAGGGGGAAAAATTTGAAAAATATAAAAAAAAGAAGATAAAATATATTTTGAATTGAGAGTAAAAATGCTAGTATAAAGTGGAGATCTAATGAATAGTTTTGGTAAAGAGAATAAAGAAAAAAAGGGAGAAAGTGAAGAGGAGAAAGAGATGTAAAAGGAAGTCGTCCACCAACATTTAACAATGATCAACGTGCGTATCAAACCTTTCCGTATTTTAAATGAAAGTCTGGACACTTTGAAATATAAGTTCATTTTGGATAGAAGGCAAAAGAGGGTCACCACAAAGTAGTTTATCAAGATTAATGCTTAGATCCTGTAGAGTCAACAACATTATATTTCAACAGTGTGTATATAGATAACATTCTAAAAAATAGTGATTATTGTTTTCGATGTAGCCACAGCAACAAAATGGATCTGACAAATATTAACACATCATATCATTGTAATGCATTATAATAAAAAAAACAAAAAACAAAAAACATGCATTGGTTTTATAATTTACTTGTCAGAAAAATTGACAAAATATCAGGTTATGTCAGACCAAATGACTGACACTTTTTTAAACTTTCACAGTGTCTGTAAAGGTATAATTTGTTATAAGATTATACCAATTTGGAATCTTGTTAGTGTGAGTTTACCCCTTTACCTCCTTATTAAAATGTTCTGACACCTTGGCAAAAGAGCAGGCCCAGATTTAAGACAGCTCCTGGGAATAGCAACTGATCAGAGTCTGCTCTGTTTGCCAGAGTTGAGACAGTTAATATTTATTTGGTCATAAATATTTACATAAATATTCATGGAGTAAAAGATTAGAACAGGCTGGCTGTTAATAGTACAGGTGGCCGTTCAAATATATGATTTACTGTAAATACTGTTATGAAATGTATTTGAAATTTGATTGTATTGAAATTGAAAACTATCATTTTTTTGTTTGTCAACTGCTTTAAGCAGAGGTGACATATAGGGATTACTTTTCCGTCATCTGTCCGTCCGTTTGTCTGTCCGTCAAACTTTTTCCATTACGCTTCAGCAGGTGACACACATGACAAAGAACACTCTTGTTTTTTTTTGTTGTTTTTTTTTCCAATTTGTGACGTGTGTCATGATTTTTTTTTTCCAAAATCAGAGAAACCTTTCCCATTTTGTGATCTTTGTCAATTTTTCACCAAAATCAGGGAAACTTTTACCTTACCATTTTGTAATCTTTGTCAATTTTTCACCAAAATCAGTGAAACCTTGCACATTTTGTGACCTTTGTCAATTTTTCTTCAAAATAGGTGAAACCTTTTTACCAAAATCAGTGAAACCATGCCCATATTGTGATTTGTGTCATAATATTTTACAAGATTAGTCCTTCCAAAGTGCAAAAAAATATCCCAGTTGTAGGTTGAGTTTTGACAAAATTGTGTAAAATAGAGGAGTTTTTCAGCATTTCTGTAAGATTGCTATGCATTTATAAACCATTAATGGATGCTCACATGAGCTAACAGTATAGCAAGTTGGACCCCTGCTTGCATTATAAAGGCAGTGATATAACATGTTAGTGACTGTTAACAAATAACTGGGTTGTGTATAATACAGTACAGTAGGACAGCTAGTTCCACCTTCCTATCTTGGCATTGTTTAATATCCGGGCAGACTCGGTATGTAGTGTTCACCTGACAACCTTCTGTTTATCTGTCTGTGTGTACTCTGTTGTAAGATAGGAACCTTTCTCTGGCTCATCTCCACACACACACACCCACACACACACACACTGTCACATGATTGGGTTGTTATGGAATGGGGACTTATGACTGTCATCCATATTGATGAAAAGTTGCTGCACAATTGAAATGCCGCACCTGCATTATCATTTTTAATGAATGTTTGACATTTTTTAGAATTAATTGATATAGGTATTTTTATCAAGAAATTATTTTTTTTTTTTATTGTTGTTTGAACTGAAAAATAAACTTGTCAAGACTAAATAATGCGTTCTTTGTGAGTATATTTTTTCGTGTCATTTCAAAGGAGAATCTCCATATAGTAGAGCTAATTATATGATTTATATTCCTCCATTCATAGCCCCCTCTTTTTCCACCCACAGTGAGATGTACATGCATAAATTGTAGATTGACTAATTCTATTTGAAAACAAGATAGAGAATTCCAGGGAGATAACTACTGAAGTGTCTGTGAGAAACATGGGCGATCAGGATTCAGAATTTAACCCTTTCCCTCATATAGACTCATTTTGACGCACTCAGTAGGTACCACATTAAGCCTGATATGCAGAAAGCCAAACTCAAACCTTACCAAATTTAATTGTAAAATCCTCATTACCAGACCACTGAGGAGAATCGAACAGCATAAAACCTGATCAGCCTGCGAGTTACTCGCAGGCTGATCTGGTTTTATGCTGTTCGCATAGGTCTTTTCATGGTATCCTCTATGAGGGAAAGGGTTAATCCTTTACTTCATGAATATTCATTTAAAAATTTACAACTATGAATATTAATTTCCGGAAATTTAAATGGCATTTGAAACAATTTTTTTTTTTTGCTCTACAGACTCAGTAGAATCTGAGTTTCAATAATGCATGAGCACACACAGAAGACCATGCACTGTTTGCTAATGACTCAAAATGAGTCCTTTCTAGGTAAAGTGTTAATAAATCAGAATTGGTTTGTGTAAAGAATATGATTCTTATAAGAAATGTGTTACCTGCTGTAAGCAGAGGTGACACATAGGGATCACTTTTCCATTGTCTGTCTGTTGATTCATCTGTCTGTCAGTCACACTTTTTCTGTCACACTTCAGCAGGTACGTGACACAGGTGTTCTAGAGAACACTTGTTATTTTATAGTTGCATATTATATGCATATTTTAGCACTAGACAGAGATTGGTTTTATATATAATTATTTAAGTAATTAAGATTTTGTTTGAGTTAATATTAACACTGGGGACTATCTTTCATGATCAAAAATATTGGAAGTATGTTAAATGAATTTAAATAAATAAAATTAATTACATTGTCTTTGGTGGAATAGAACATTTTGAATATTGTGTGTGTTTGAACTTGTTTTCCAATCAATGTAAAATAAAATCACTTTAAACACTGTCAGGAAAAAAAACACACACACACTAATTAACTTTTTTTCCCTCTTTAGACCAACACATGCACTCATTAACATTTTTTTTTCCCTATTGAGACCTAGTAAATCTAGTTAAAGTATGATCCATGCAACCAATATAAAATTCTGAGTCAGATGAGTCTAAAACTTGCATGGGCTTCTATAATCTTTGAGCTGAGGAGAGAAGAAATACTTAAACCTGTAAAGACAGAGCATTTCTTTAGCATTCCTTTCAGTGTGGTTAGGCTTCTCATTAGTGTATCAGTTTACCTCATGAATATTCATGTACAAATTTATGACTTGATGAATATTTATTAACTGAATTTGTAAACAGAATCTGAAACAACAGGTTTTACTAATGGCTATTCAGACTACACAGTAAAATCTGAACTGCAATAATGAATGAATAAACAAAGGAGAAAGAAAGGAGCTGTCTGATCTGGGTCTGCTCTGTTTGCCAATGAGTCCAAATGAAATGTTCATCTGAGTGGTGGGAGGTAAACTTGTCCTTTTTTGAGGACTACAAATAAAGGCCAGTTTTTGCGAGTCTGATATAGAGTTCGAAATCATGGAGGCAGGGCACCATTTAGACAGCTGTCAGGTGAGCAGATTGCATCTTAGTCAGTTCCTAGAAATCTATCTGGAGCAGCTTCCATCTTAATTATCCTATCTCAGTTAAAACAAGCAGAAGATAGCTTAACTTTTCCTTTTAATTTTCCGACAGATAACAACTTGTTTAGCTTACAAATTAGATGCAGCAGTTTTTTGTCCGGTGTACAAATGCACTTGAAGGTGTTACTGTTTTATGAGGATGAAGTTTGTGGATAGGGTTGCATGATAATTTTATATAGACTTTTTCAAAGTTACGCATTTGACATTTGCACATGTATAACAGCATAGTCCCAAACCTAGAAGATATTGTGTGTGCATCTTAATTAAGATTGCAACAAGTTCATGAAAATTTTGCGTCTCTCACAAACATGTATTTACTGCAAACTGATGTATGTAATTAGCTAGCACAACCTAGAGTGTGTTATTTCAAATTTGCATTTTCACGCGAGTTGATTCCTTTATAAAATTGGAGCTCAGCAGACTGTAATGCCTGATTACCTGTAGTCAGTCGCGTCTAAACTATAATTTAAACAGTAAGCTACTGAGTGCAAATGTAGGCAAGCTTTGTTCTGGACTAGCTTGAAATCAGACATCTGAAAAGGAAATTAAAAAAAAGTATAGACAGCCGAGGGTATAAATGAAAAAATGGATGTCACTGACTGGGCCCCAATTGACCATTGGTGGTATACCTAGCAATTTGGGGTCCATTCGGAACTGAGATTAATTGTTTTTGTGGCAATTAAGTTATATTGCATTGAAAGAATGTGTTGAATTTCGACTGTAACAATTGTTGGCATGTTTTTGAGTATTACTTTTAAGAAATGTAGCCTAAGGAAATGTTTTTGTTTTTTTTGTTGTTGGAGGAAACAGATACCAAAAATGTTTTTGGATAATTATTTATGAAATCATGACACTGAGCATTCCATGTTTAATTTTGAGGCTTCTTCTAGCATGGTTTTTAAATATGGTCATATTATTGTATGGCAATTAATTTGTAAATACATGTATATAACATATTTGTCATCTTTTGAGGATATTCCAGGGGAATGTTACGCTTAATCATTATGGTTTATTAAGTGTTCTTTAAAAATTTTATGTCAGATTTATAATAAGTTCAAGGCTATGGTTTGCTGTTTCATTTTCTATGAGATATTTTTTCCATCTGTATAGCTATTTGAACATGAATGGATGTGAAAAAGATACCAGTTGCTAATGAAAAGTAAATTTTTCAGCTGAATGGTTTTAATTATTTACTGGAAATTTTCAATTTTTCTGAACACCCAGGCTGATATTCAACTGTTCCATAAACAGAAAACATTTAGTATAATGCATGAGAGCATGGCTAGTGTTTTATATTACACAAAAAAAAACAGTGGAACATTAGTATTTTATGGTGGTATTTTACAATGACTGCATCTATGGCAATGTTTTGGTGCTAAAAGCAGACAAGCGCCGTTCTGTTCAAGGGAATTAGAAACAAAGCATTGAGTAATTACCCTACCAGGGTGGCAATCAGTGGCTGTCGATTTAATGGTTGTTATAATTCCCATCACCAACAGCTTAGAGTCATTAGTGTTGTTAGATTAAATGAGTTGTGGAAAAATTCCAGCACACAATTCTTCAGTCTGTGGTTGTAAATAATAGGCTTGAATATGAGTATCATGTAGGTCATGTCAGCTTTGTGTGTACCGTGTGTCTGTTTTTGTGTCTGCGTGTGTCTATATGTGAGAATGTGTGTCTCTCTCTCTTTCCTCTCTCTCTCTCCGCTCTTGTCTCCTTATCTCTAATAATTCTGTATCACTCAGCCCCTTTCTGCTGTGGGTTCAAGTCCTGTTATGGTCACTTATATATGTAATCTGTGGAAGCCCTCCAGCTTGTTTATGGAAGGTCGCTGCTTCTACCCAGATATACCTCTGTGCACTCTACCACAGTAACAGATAACTTAATTCTGTGGCTGGCTGTCTTTCTTTACCATCTCTTTTTTTTTTTCTTTTTTTTTTAACTCATTTTTTCCATAGAACTAGACTCTTATTTTTTTTAAATTCTTTTTTTCCTCTAGATCAGGCAGTTTCGTCTTAATTTTAATAAACTTTGCCTGATGTTGAATATTATTTTACCCTCCTATCAAATGCATAAAACCTCACCACATCTGTCTCATTTGACAAGATGTTTCTTCTCCCTTATATATTAAAAGACTTCACCGAGATATACATACTATATACTATTGTACGTATAAAACACAGTGCCCTAGCTGTACCCTGTGTCTATAGATTGCGGGAATTTTTCACTCAAGGAACTATTCATCCATTATGGCTTGTAATAATCAAGAGTGAAAATCGAGACACAGCAGGTGGTTGAATGGAAGAGTATTAAAAGTGTCGGCTTCCAGTGATGAAACGTATGCAAATCAGCTGCATTACTGTAACCTTCGACGCATGACCGATATCAAGAAATATGGCAAGTGCAACCAGCATATAACCAGATCTGCCCTTAAGTACTCATTTGTAACTTGCATGCTGATCTGGTTTTTATGTACAGGGGCATGGCATATAGTATTCTAGTAAAAAACGATTCTTATACTATTATTTTTATCTAGAATAAAAAGTCAGTATTGCCTAGAAATTGTCAGAACCCTTGTGGTTATATATTCTTTGTTACACATCAAAACCTTTGAGATTACAAGTAAGCACTTAATATTGTTTGGACTAAGATTATTGAAGTTTTCAGTGTGATTGCTTTGTAGTGGTTTAACCTATAGTCCATGGGATCTGAAGATCTGAGGGTAATAGGTATAGACACTGTAGCTGGGCCAAGAATATATCATGGCCTTCCCAGGTGCAACCTGGGAACCATTGAAAAGGATAAGACTCATACAGACTCATTTTGACGCACTCAATAGGTACCACATAAAGCCTGATCTGCAGAAAATCACAGTTAAACCTTACCAAATTTAATTATAAAGTCTCATTTCAGACCACTGAGGAGCAGCGAACAGTATAAAACTTGATCAGCCTGTGAGTTACTCACAGGCTGATCTGGTTTTATGTTGTTCGCATAGGTCTTTTCATGGTTTCCTCTATGAGGGAAAGGGTTATAATAATGTGTCCCTTAATCGTTGTAAAAAGAAATGTGTTAAACATAGTGTAAAATTGAAAAACAGTTAAAAAAGTTATACATGTATTATGCAAAAGTATATCTGAACAGTAGTATTCATATGTATATCTTCAATCAGCATTATGCATAATTATATTATGTTGAATTGATATTTTATGCAAATGTATATCTTAATAATAGCACAATTTAAATTGTACACCCTTGTGAGACTAAGATTTATCTGTATATTTTAGAAGTGGATGATACAAAACAGGGAGGCATGAAAAGGTACTTGAACTATTTGACCTTAACATGAGGAGAGCTCCCTTGGATTAATCTGTCAGTGTCAAAAACAGACTAGCTGTGTAATAAATTGCTGAGTTGATAGCAGAGTTTAAAATGACAATTTTCCATGTGTTTTTTATTATCACGTTTGTTAAGAAAATTTTATCTGTTTCAATAGAATGAAATTTGATTATCAGGTGTTGGAATTTTTTTTTTTTCAATTGCTTAAAAAAAAAAATGAAACGATAGAAAATTGTAGGTGGCCCAAGGGTCATTCTCTATATTTTTTATGGCAGTTGCATCTTTAAAAAATTCAAGATTTAATCATTGCATTTTTATCTGAATATGCCCCAAATTTTTTTTGAGAAAAAAAAATCCTTAGGAAAAAATGTAAGGAAAATTGAGAATTTTAAGAAATTTTGGAGGGAAGTATATGAATGGCTTCTGTATAGAAAAAAAAATCATTGGTAACAAAAGTTAATGATTTAGTAATCAAAAAATTTTAATTATCAGATGTTGATGTTGGAATTTATTCCCCATGATATTTTTTCTCTCTTCCTACAGCCAAAGTTTGGATACTAAATAAGATTGTATTGTGATGTTTACGCTTTGGAACTGTCCTAAATTTAATTTAAACCCCCTTTCCCCCTATAGACTCATTTTGCGCACTAATGGTATCACATAAACCTGATTTCAGAAACCACAGTTAAACCTTCCCCAAATTTTTTTATAAGTCCTCATTTCCAGCCACTGAGGAGCAGCGAAAGCATAAACCTGATCAGCCTGCGAGTTACTCGCAGGCTGATCTGGTTTTTTGCTGTTCGCATAGGTCTTTTCAGGTTTCCTCATGAGGGAAGGTTAAGCTGTATTTTAAAAATAACCCAAAACAAACTTCCATGCATTAAATGCAAAAATGTAAAGTAGTTAGTGTTATCAAGGTATCAAAAATAAAAAAAGATTTGAATGCAATTCATTTGATGGTGTCAAAATCAATTTTAAAATATTGCTTGTAGAAAAAACTTCCCCTTATCATGATGTTGGCATTCCAGAACTTTGAGGTAAGGAAACAAGATTTTTTTTTAAAAATTTTGATCCCCGCGGTTACCAAAATTTACCCCCTGCAAAAACTATTGGTCCATTACTTTTTATAGAACCCGGATTGCATTTTTGAAAAACAAATGCATTACATTATGACATTAAGTCCGGACACCCATTATTGAATTTGCTTTGATCACCCCGTAACAAAAAAAGATTTGTTCACGTAGCCCAAGTCTAAGTTGTTGTTTTACAAACAAAAAACTAATCCTTCCTAATCCGATAGACCCTTTTTAGTGTGGCAGTGTACCCGTTGTTGGCAACAGTAAGAAGACATGGGGCCATGTCACCAAACTGATTAAATTTGACCCCCGTAGGGTAGTGTATAAAAAGGGTTTGACACTTGCGGAAAATCAT
>CM037779.1:43967559-43992273 GCA_021229015.1 Solen grandis | reverse complement strand
TGGTTATTGAGATTCGGTATGCTGACGTTCTTTTTATCTACATCGTAAAATAACAATAATGATGCCTTATATGTATACAGATAACAACTTCCTTGTCGATTTTACATGCAAATGATGGGCACAAACATTTACCAAAACATGCTGTAGTTGAAACCGGAAAGAAATGCAATTTAGTTTCCTTGCCCACTGTTAGGAAATAATATGTTGTTTAGAAGAGATGGTTATCTACAGCTTCTTTGTTGAATTAGGTTTTCATATTGTTCTTCTGTTGATTTTTTTTTTTTTTTTTATTATTTTTCCAATTCCACCCATTTTTGTGTCCAGCCTAGCGGCCAGATGAGAAAAGCTACAGCTATGAAATTTTGGGCATGGAGTCATCTTTATCTGAACATGTGCCCAAATGGTCAAACTTTTCACATTTATTTCTGATTTAGCCACTAGGGGGCGCAATGCATGTAAAAAAAAATTGTTCTAGGAGAGGTTGAATGTTCGAACCTTGGAAAAAAGTGGAATAATAAGGGTAGGTCTACGAAAAACCTACCCACTTTTGTTAGAGATCAGATAGAAGAATTCTGTTTGCTGCATACGATTTGCAAGACATATACGCAAAAAATATATGGGGTGGCGAATTAAGGAAATGCGAAGTTTGTCCTCTAGAAACGGTCAAACTTCACTAAATTTTAGGAAAAATTAAAATTTCAAAAACATGTTTTTGTCGCTCCTGACTTTATTTTCTGTTCATTCTTCATGAATTTTTCACACGATATGTTTTGTTATGTTTGAAAGGGCCTCACAATTCAAAAAATAAAAAAGAATTGAAAAGGTCAAGGTCATATTACGATTATTGTGTTTTTATTCGGCCACAAATAGCTCCAAAACTAAAAATATTTCATTGAGAGTATATGAACAAAAGTTTTAGTTCTTAAAGAGCTCTTTCCAGTGATGTTTAATTTTTCGAAGATCGGACTTGATTTGGTCATTATACGGCAGTCCAAAGTTTGATCCTTTTTTGGAATAATTGTAAATCAGGTTTTATGCTTTAAATTCTGATACATAAGAATAAAAAGTTTGACTTGTGCGACTAGTAAACTTGATTGAATTATTTGCTGCTTTGCTAGGTACCTAATGGTAAAATTTTAATCAATTTTCTTTCTCATTTTGCCGCTAGGGGGCGCTTTTCTTGAAATCATTCTTTTGCTTATAACTCAAAAAGTTGAAGTCCGATTCAAATGCGGCTTTTTGCATTCTGTTCCCTGTTGATAGCCTAATAACATATGATAGGATTCGAGGGTCCGTGTGGCTGAAAGCTTTTGAGCTACGGAAGGTTGAATGTTCGAACCTCGCAAAAAAAAAAAAAACTGTGCAAATGAGGGTAGGTCTACGAAAAACCTATCCGTTTTTGTTAGAGATCAGATAGAAGAATTCCGTCTCCTGCATACCATTTGAAAGACACATACACACAAAATATATGGGGTTGCGAATTTAAGAAATGCGTGGTTTGTCCACTAGAAACGGTCAAACTTCACTTAAATGTAGAAAAAATTAAAATTCCAAAAACATGTTTTTTGTCGCTCCTGACTTATTTTTTGTTTATTCGTCATGAAATTTTCACACATTATGTTTTGTTAAGTTTGAAAGGGCCTCACAATTAAAAAGTTAAAAAACCTTGAAAAGGTCAAGGTCATATTACGATAATTGTGTTTTTAAATTTGGCCACAAAGTGCTCCAAATCTAAAAATATTTCATTGACAGTATATAAACAAAGGTTTAAGTTCTTGAGGAGCTCTTTCCAGTGATGTTTAGTTTTTGAAGATCGGACTTGATTTGTTCATTTTACGGCAGTCCAAAATTTGATCCTTTTTTGGAATAATTGTTAATCAGTTTTTATGCTTCAAGTTGTGATATATAAGAAAAGAATGTTCGACTAGTGCGACTTATATACTTGTTTGAACTATTTGCTGTTTTTGCAATTTTGTTTCTAATTTTGCCGCTAGAGGGCGTTTTGCTTAAAATCACTCTTTTGCTTATAACTCAAAACGTTAAAGTCTGATTGAAATGCGGTTTTCAGCATTTTGTTCCTTGTTGACAGCACCACAGAATGTGATGGATTTCAAGGGACAGGGTATGGGAAAATATTTGCGCCAGAAGAGTTTGAATGTTCTAACATTGCACACAAAAAAAAAAACTGTGCAAATGAGAGTAGGTCTTCAAAACCCTTTTCGTTCTGTTTCATATTGAAAATTGTGGCTGAGTTGAAATAAAGTGTTCAAGTTGATTAGGTTAAAAGCGAAAACCGAGATACCGCTTGCGGTTCTAGTTGCTTTTGTTATTCATGCATGTATAGCTGGTCGAATCCCATACAGAAATATTTAATCGGAGTCATTATGAAGCATTTAGCAAGTAAATGGTGTGAGCTGTAATTACACTGTGTTGTTGTTAAGGGTTTGCTGGTAAATGTCAAATTAAAAGGAAACAATTATAGGAAATTAGTTAAACATCAAGGCTTTGCATTTTTTAAATTTAAATCAGAGTATTAATCGGAAATGGCTCTTTGATATTTTTTTATAAGTCGCTGAGTGTGAGTACAAAGGAGTTAAGGTTGTGTACACAAACAACTTACATCATTTGGAGTGTAATATTTATATCTTAATATCTGTCTTACATGAACTAGGTTAACATTATGTTCCCGGCGACCACGGCAGCCCCGTTTGCAAATTTGTATTGCGCTGTAGATTTTATTTTATTTTTGCCATTTTCCCTTTTTATTCAAGTTTTGTTAGGTCTTGCCGTGTTTTTCGCCGTGACGGGCCGTGGGGAAAGGACGGTGTCCCAAAGGCTTCAACGTGCACTACGGGTCGGCCCGGGGTCTACCATGGATGCCAGTACGCTCCCACCCGGCTCGTCACGTTCAATATGAAAAATTTAGCAGCGAATTAAATAATCCTATTTTTAACATAAATATATTTGCGGATATACTTCTCTTTTGAAAAGGACAAAAAAAAAAAATCGATGTTATTGTTGGCAATTCATTGAAACAAATGGCATGTTTATCGTTTCTTACAGGTAAAGTGGGTTTATAACATTGGATTCATTGGCATCGCTTGGAAATATTAAATTTACTTTGATAAACATATATAAGAAATGCGGCATCATCATATTAAAAACTTTGTTCTCTCATCGCTATCAGCGCTTTGATTTTTTCATATGTACAATGATGCAAATTAAAAAATTAAGCATGGAATTCAGACGTCGAGCAAAAGGTTTAAAGTAATTAATTTTAAAAGGCAAGAATGATTTTTTTATCAAAACAATACACATTTGGTAATTGATATTAGAGAACACTTTTACACACTAATGGCGATACCCGGGACGCAGGGAGAAGGATCTAGAATTGAAGTGATAGGTTGATTAGTCACAACTTCTTTATTTTACGTCGAGTGATCGATTTGGAGACAAGCTCTTACAATTTATTCCTTATCCCTTTTGACGGTACTTTGCGCCTGTAAAGGCCTTGAAAAAACCTTGTTCCAAATGGGTTCAAACCCACAACATCTAGATTCACAGTCGGATACGTTACCACGGCGTTTTTGAGGCGAAAACAGGTGTGGATTAGGAAAGCTGTTTCGCGTCTTCTGACTAGCTTTTGGGTTTCGCCTGAGCGTAAGGTTAGACTAAGCGTTATGAACGTAACTTTCTTGAAACCAGATAATAATTTGTTTGTCATCTTCCGTCAGCATGATACAAAACTTGGACTTGAACTCATATTTTCTAACTACAGACCAGTAAGCAACCTACCATTTCTGTCGAAATTAATCGAAAAGGCAGCATTATTCTACCTTAACAAACATGCAAATGAACACAATCTCCTTCCAAAGAACCAATCAGCGTACCGACAACATCATTCGTGCGAATCAGCGTTACTTCGTCTTGTTAATGACATTCTTGCTGCCATGGAAAATCAAGAAGTAACTGCATTAATAGCGCTGGATTTAAGCGCAGCTTTTGATACCGTCGATCATGACATCCTTCTCGACGTTCTCAATCGTCAGTATGGTATCTGCGGAGTAGCACTCGACTGGTTAGACTCGTACCTGCGACCCAGGAGTTGTCGCGTAAGTGTGAACAATATAATGTCGTCAGCACGCGATCTTACGTGCAGTGTCCCCCAAGGAAGCTGTTTAGGGCCGTGGCTCTACTCGCTTATGCAGGGACCATATTTGACATTGTTCCGCCTACCATCTCCGTGTACGGCTTCGCCGACGATCATACTGCCGGCAAACGTTTCAAACCTACACCCGTTCTCGAGGCCGAATCCATTGTGGAGCTAGAAGAGTTCGCATCACAAGCAAATGATTGGATGAACAGTAATAAATTAAAAATGAATTCTTCAAAAACTGAACACATAACTTTCGGAAGTGCTCCTCAGTTGAGTAAACTGTCTAAAAATGAAATTAACATTTGTGGTGATAAGATCAAACGACAAAATACAATCAGATATTTAGGGGCATATTTGGACGAAAATTTGACTTTCAATCAAGTGTCGAACAGCTATGTTGAGCTTTTTTCGCATAAAGAATATTCGCAAATTCCTCACACAAGATGCAACAGAAATTCTATTACTCTCACTCGTGATTTCTCACTTAGACTATTGCAATGTGATTTTGTATGGTATTTCAAACTGTGATATTGCAAAACTACAGCGAATTCAAAACATGTGTGCCAAACTAGTATTAAATCGTAGGAAAAGAGACAGTTCTAAGCAGGCATTATACGATCTACACTGGCTGCCCATCAAGGCCAGAATACAATTCAAGATTCTTGTATACATGTACAACTGTCACGTTGGAAATGCACCACCGTATTTGACTGAACTGCTTACACCTAAAGTTCAAAAACGTTCTCTGAGATCATCCTCATCTTCAGTTGACAGTTATGAAGTGCCTTTTAATAAGTGTAAAACTTTCAGCGACAGAAGTTTTAGTACGATCGGCCCGAAACTCTGGAATGATCTTCCATTAAATATCAGACAATGCTCATCAGTTGATAGTTTCAAGAAACACTTGAAGACTCATTTCTTCACAGACTATTTCAATCTTTTCTAGTCAAAGTCAGTAGAGTGTAGAAACAGTGAACTGAGAGACAATGTTATTCAGTGCATTAATTCTGTGATAAATATCTGATTTTACAATCTCTTTATTATCAAAGTAACATTATTATGTCTTTTATCATGTCCTTAATAATATAGCCATATTTTTAATTATCTTAAATACCATTATTTTCTTTAACTTTTGATAATATGCTTTAGATTTAGAATTTATTGTTTTATCATTCTTAAACTACATTTATTTAATACTTTTAATGTTTTGATATAATAGTGTACAACGCCATTGAATATGTATTTTATGTAGAAATAGGCGTTTAAGCAAATAAAACAGTTTCAGTTTCAGTTTCAGGTCGCAGCTATGATGACACCTGCCCTGGATAATGACTGAAATAATATCTAGTTGCAAACAACCTGTAAAAAACTATAATTTCCGCCTTCCTTCACTCAGCTTTTTTTTGTAAACAACTATAATGTCCGCCTTCCTTCACTCAGCTTTTGATGTTTAAGGATTTAAGACAGAAATCTGTAAGTACAAATTTAACTTAATAACATTTTAGATAAAAAAAAGGCAAAATACTTAAATCATTTAAAACTTCTTGTGCCTTTAGTTCGTCAATTATATTACACACATTTATATTTTAAATAAAAAGATAAATTTTATAAGAAATATGTTGTCCTAAAAATTTGAATTTCAAGAGTTTTTTTAATGGTGTATGCATTTTGATTCTTGAAGCAGAAATATTGATTTTATAGGATACCATATACTTTTCCTATGTCAATAACGAGCAGTGTTATTCAGGTGAGCGATGTGCAGCCATTATAGTCATCTTGTTTCAATTTCTTCAACTCCAAAATCGTATTGTTGCTCTGTCCTTTTCATTATCATCCATTTTCATTCAAATGAGCAGCTTTTTTTCTTTTCCCCAATTTTAAAAAGAGGGAGAAGACATAAATTTGCATTTAACCGCCCCATCATCTTAACATCTAATGTCGAAAATACCTCCAAAACTATATGAGCCAAAGTCATAAATCTTTATAATAATGTTCACTAGGATTATAAGTGGCACGTCTTGACCTTCGTTGTCATTTTTCTTAATATCTTTTCTTTTAAATTCAGATACATTCAGCTTGATATCATGGTTCTTGACATATTGAACATGGGATACTTTCATATATTACGGGTATTTTGTGATACGCATGATTTTATTAAAGCAATTATCCTAGATTAATGAAACTTCTTATGTACGAGTATATTCACCTTAATAGAAATGCTGTGCACCACAGATTGATGGCAGATATTGACCTCTAAATTTGTGATAAATGTGATCCTGTGGTGTGTTTTTTATAACACGCATACCTTTAAAAGTATTTATCTTATACAAATGATGAAATTTCAGAGATATATTCACTACACTTCACTTGCATTAAGGCATATGACCCCTCATCTCGTGAAAATGTCAAAAAAAAAATGGTTGCGGCTGTGTCTAATTTGCTATTTTCTAGTGCATGCATTTCCCATTGTTGTTTATGTAAATGTGCTTGAAGATTGTGAAGATTATGCATACATAATCGACTGTTTCTCCGCCATCCTATACGTACGTGCATTCTAAAATACTTGTGCTTCGAACTCCCATTTTAATAATGCCTTTTTACGGCTTTCCGCAACTTGCGGAAAACGTATAGGGTTTGTTATGTTTATTACGGCTTTCCGCTACCTGCGGAAACGTATAGAGTTTGTTATGTTTATTCTTCTTATGATGTTTTCTTCTAATGTTTTTTTTTTTCTTCTTATTCTTTTTTTCTTCCTCTTATATTTGTGTTACTTTCGATGTGTTGCCATTGACTCAGAACAATGAAAATTATATGGCATATATTTCAAACCATGAGCTTTCGGATGCAATGAATTTCATATTCATATGACGTTATATAACGTCAGATTTGACGTCAGGTGAAAAAGTTTGTACGCAGTCTACAGCCATTATTTACTTCTGGACCGATTTTCATCAAAATTTCACAGAATGTGTGTGTTAGGCTCTAGTTGTGCATCCCGGTGTCCTTTTTTCAAAATTCGAAAAGGCAATAGTTCTATGGCGAATCCAAGATTCGAACCATTGATGTCAAATTTCAAATGCGTATAAAATCGCTTCCAGATGATCTAGAAAGCTGATATTCGGACAGAATATAAGTCTCTAGGATTTCTTTAGATTCTCTGATGATGAACGTCATATGACGTCATGAGCTCAAAAGTAATTTCTAATATTTACGTTTTAACTTCTATATGTTGAAAACCTCCGAGCACCTTGAAAATTTAATAGTATATGCTTCTGATAGAACATTTTGCATTTCAATGGTTTTTATTTGCCTATGATGTGTTTTGACGGCAAACTTGACGTCGTCTAAAAATGTTGTACGCGGTCTAAAGCCATTATTTCTGAATCGATTTTCATAAAACTTTTACAGAATGTGTATGTTACGCTCTAGTTGTGCATCCCGGTGTCCGTTTTTCCAAATTCGAAAAAGCAAAGGTTTATGGCGAATCCAAGATTCGAACCATTGACGTCAAATTTCAAATGCGTATTTAATCGCTTCCATATGACCTAGACAGCTGATATTTGAACAAAATATATATCTATAGGTCCTCTTTACAATTTGAGACAATGAACGTCATATGACGTCATACGGAGAAAAGTAATTTCTAATTTCTATATGTTGCAGCGTCCGAGCACCTTGAAAATTTAAGAACATATGCTTCACCTTGTCCCTTTTGCATTTCAGTGACTTTAATTTGCCTATGATGTGTTTTGACGTCAAACTTGACGTCGTCTATAAATGTTTATACGCGGTCTACAGCCGTTATTTCTGGACCGATTTTCATCAAAATTTCACAGAATGTGTATGTTAGGCTCTAGTTGTGCATCCCGGTGTTTCCAAATTTGAAACGGCAATTGTTTTATGGCGAATCCAAGATTCGAACCATTGACGTCAAATTTCAAATACGTATAAAATCTCTTCCAGATGAGTTAGAAAGCTGAAATTTTGACTGAATATTAGTCTCTAGACTTCTTTCTATTCTCTTAGGACGAACGTCATTTGACGTCATAAGGTCAAAAAGAATATTTTATCTACGCGTTAATTTCTATATGTTGCAAAAGTTCCAGGGGAATGAAAAATTTATTGCATATATTAAAAATACTGAATATTTAATTTCATTGATTTTCTTATCCCCTATGACGTCATATGACGTCAAACTTTACGTTGTCTACAAAGGTTTGCACGTCGCCAGGTCTACAGCCATTATTTCTGTACCGATTTTCATCAAAATTACGCTCCATTTGTGCCTACCGGTGTCCGTCTTTTTTCCAAATTCGAAAGGGCAAGGTTTTATGGCTAATCCAAGATTAGAACCACTGACGTCAAATTTTAGTTCAGATACGTATACAATCACTTCCAGGTAAGATAGAAAGCTAATATTTGGACTGAATATAAGTCTTCAAGTCTTCTTTACATTCTGAGATGTACTTCATATGACATCATAATACTAATAATGTTAAACGGCTTTTTTTTTTCAAAGTTTATGGAAGTTATGGCCATACAAAAGTAAGTTAAAGTGTTTGAGTGTTTGACAAATTGAGCAGAAAGTCATATCATTCATATCAACGAATGAAATCTAGTTATTATCATTATTCCTTTTTTTTCCCAACCAAATCTAAGAGTTAATTTCGGTAAGTTGTCAGTGTCTAAGCAACATGAAAATTAAACTGCCTCGACAAAAAAGTATAAATTTTTAAATTCAATAATTTTTAATTTTCATTGACGTCAGATTTGACGTCAGCTTCAAAAGTTTGTTCGCGCTCTAGAGCCTTTATTTTTTGATATTTTATCTTGATATTTTCACAGAAGATGCATATTATGATGTAGATGTGCACCGTGTCTTTTAAATTTTAAAATTTAAGAATTTATGGCAAAACCGAGTTTCGAACTTTGGTCCTAAAACTATTATTTAATGTTACAAAGGCTACTGATGAGATAAAAGCATGAAAATTGGACAGCTTATTGGCCCAGAGGTCTACTTTCTTTTCTCTGAAAGATTTCCTTTTAAGTCACGTGGTTATGACGTCATTAAATGGACAAAATCCTATTTTTTCAAAGATTTCTCTCGCTCTGGCATCATACATTTAGGGTCAATTTTAATGAAATTGAAATTGCAGCGATAAAAAAGTATCTTTTTATACATTCAATCATTTTCAATTTTCATTGGCGTCATATGACGTCAGATTTGACGTCAGCTTCAAAAGTTTGATCGTGCTCTAGAGCCTTCAATATTGATCCGATTATCTTGATATTTTTACAAAAGATGTATTTTAGGATGTAGATTTCCATCTTGGCATTCAAATTTCCAAATTCGAAAAGATTAAGATTTCATGGCAATACCGAGTTTCGAACTTTGGTAAAAAATTAAATTTAAATGTTACAAAGCCCCCTGATGCGTTACAAGCATGAAAATTGGACAGCATATCGGCATAGAAGTTTACATTCTATTTTCTGAATGATTTTCTCTTTAGTCACGTGGTTATGACGTAATCAAAAAGACAAAAAAAAATCTTTTTAAAATTTTGTCGAAATTATAAAATTTTCTTAAGCAAGAATTATTTTGAAAAATCATATAAAATCGCCAATGAACTTAAACTTTTCAAAATTGTCGAAACTTAGTACGTTCATAAGGTCTTGAAAATTTCAAGTGATTACGTCATCAAACATGGCAGTTATTCATGTTTGATGGAATGCCTACTTGAAAATGTGAAAACAAACCTGTTCGCATTCTCGAAGATACTTTTTTTCTTGATTAATAGAACGTTAGCTGAACATGTCCTTGCAAAAAAGATATATTTCTTTAGTCACTTGATTTTGACGTCGATAAAATATAAAAATCATTCATTTCATAGGTATTCGCGCTCCAGCGTCATGAGTATTGATGCCAATCTTAAGCATACCTTAAAGAATTTATGTTGTGTCACTTGTTTATGACAACATTCATGTGTAAGCAAAATATATTCAAAAGATCAAAAGATTGTATATATTAACTTTAATAAGTAATAATGCCGTACCTTAACATGCGCAAAAAGTCCAGAAAATTTCAAGTGATTACGTTATCAAACATGACTTATTCATGTTTTTCGTAAAAGGGCTAATTCATGGAAATCTATTAATTTAAAGAAAGAAATGTAAGTGGACATTGGGTTGGTTGAGCAAGATCCGATTGTTCTTTGCAGGAATGAATGCCTGCGTTGAACAGTGAATTGTGATACGTTTTTAAGTAAATGAGTCGCATTTACAATAAATTAGTATTATTATACTAGAGCTAAACCTTTACGGATTTTTTTTTTTTATCACGGCTTTTGCAAACCAAAAAAAAATTCCTCGATTTTTTATGTTTTCTAAATGTTTAACGGTTTCTTTTTCTAAATCTGTAAAAATAAGCAAATATACAAAGCAAATGAATTGTTGAAAGTTTCAAGACGTTTATAACGTTAATTACATAGAAATAAGAAATTATTTTGCTTACACCTCTGCCTTTGTTTCCATCTAATGTTGCAAATGTAAAACTCAATCAATTTAAAGGTTGAAAGTCATCGATTTCAAAGTATTTTTTTTCTTTTTTACAATTTCAATTGTGGATCAAATTGCAATGAATACAAGTTAAGTCATATGCTTACAAAGAAAAGGATTAAATAAAATAAAGAATAAAAAAAAAAAAATTAAAATCGATTGAATAACGTAAAAAAAAAATTATTGAGGAAAGTATTATCTTAAAATTTTCCTGTTTTTTTTTCTGAATGATAGTAAACGGGTGTATATCCATATTTATGCTTTCTTAAGAAGATGAAAATGAAAAAAAAAAAAAAAAAGGTTTAAAGCTTATTTTTGAACATAATCGTAAGTATATATTTAAGATGATGATTTACGTATTAAATCATACATTATTATGCATCATTATTCCATTTTTTTTGGTGTTAACTTATACATTTAATACCTTTGAAATAAGCAAACGGTAAGCCGCTTTGTTTGTATCTTAAACAAACGACTTCTAGTTATGACTGCTTCTGACACCATTTCACACCTGGGACAGCTTTTTATAAATGCCTTCAAAGATTATGTACGGCGGGACTGCTTTATCAAAATTCAAACATTCCTAAGTGATCTAGAACTATCTCCGCAATTTACACACACACACACACACACACACACACACACACACACACACACACACACAACACTCTCTTTGTTTATAGTTTTCATGGGCACAAATGATTTATTTACAAAACACGGCATATAGATTTATAGAACTTTGTTGCACATACACTTCCTAAGTATTTAAATGCATTTACATAAATCCAAATCATAAAGATTAGAAAACATGATCCCAAAAGGGGTTAGCCCATGTTACATACCAAATATCTAAACTCCAGACCTTGTGGTTTTTGAGAATAAATTTTTCTAGATTTTTTTCCAAAATAAGTCTATGTAAAATCAAGTGATCCCTGGGGAGGGGCCAATATTTTCACCAAATATCTAAACGCCAGGCCATGTGTTTTCTAGTTTCCTAAAAAGAAGAATTTTCAAGTTTTTCCTATATTAGCCTATGTTAAATCAAGTGACCCCTGGGGTTGAGCCAATTTTGACCCCAGGGTCATAATTTGAACAATCTTGGTAGAGAGTCATAAGATCATGCTACATACCAAATATCTAAACTCCAGGCCTTGTGGTTTCTGAGAAGAAGATTTTTTCAAGTATTTCCAATATTAGCCTATGTAAAATCAGGTGACCCCTGGGGCGGGGCCAATTTTGACCCCAGGGCCATGATTTGAACAAACTTGGTAGTGATCTACTAGACAATGATGCACACCAAATATCTAAGCTCCAGGTCTTGTGGTTTCTGAGAAAAAGATTTTTCAAGTTTTTCCTATATTAGCCTATGTTAAATCAAGTGACCCCTGGGGCGGGGCCAATTTTGACCCCAGGGTCATAATTTGAACAATCTTGGTAGAGAGTCATAAGATCATGCTACATACCAAAAATCAAAAGGCTAGGCCTTGTGGTTTCGGAGAAGAAGATTTTTAAAATTTTCATTCTATATTAGCCTATGTTAAATCAAGTGGCCCTGGGGCGGGGTCAATTTTGACCCCAGGGCCATAATTTGTACAATCTTGGTAGAGAGTCATAAGATCATGCTACATACCAAAAATCAAAAGGCTAGGCCTTGTGGTTTCGGAGAAGAAGATTTTTAAAATTTTCATTTTTAAAATCTATTTTAAGCTCCTTTGACCTAGATTTTTGACCAATCAAAATAATTTTAACAACTTTGGTAAAGGGCCCCATAATAAACATTCCTGTGAAGTTTTAGTAAAATCCAGTGAGTAGTTTAGAAGGAGATGTTGTTTAAATAAATTGTTGACGACGGACGCACGCACGCACGCACGGACGACGGACAAAAGGCGATCACAAAAGCTCACCATGAGCACGTTGTGCTCAGGTGAGCTAAAAAGTGACATCTGTAGAAAATATTGTAATACATTCATATTATTGATTTAGAAAAGAATTGTCCAGAGTCCGAGTGTGATCTGCATTACACATTCGGAACACCTCATCCAATACCTAGGGTAAAAATACCTCGCAATGTGTCAACACGTCAGTCTATTTATAGACTGCTCTTCAAGATGATTGCACACGTAATTTTACTGACCCAGATCATGATCGATTGGAAGCTTGCAAGTGAGCATGATTTTGATAAGGGTCAATGAAACGCTTGCTCGTGATGTAAACTTCAAATTACGTAACAGTACGTAACTGATGCCCGCGACAGATCTTCCCGTACACTATAAATCACGGGTCACGGAAAATATTCTTCCACAATGGGTGACATTTATCATACCAATTTATATATGAATTTGGTATATCTCGATCAAATTTAATTCCCCGGTCTCCAGGCCGCATCTTTAAATGCATTATGGACGACGGATATTTTGTGTAAATTTAAATTTTAAATAGATACACTTTGAACATGGCAACACGCTATTTACAACATACATGTAACGAATGCGATAAGAACAAAATTTTCGTTTGTTCTGAACAAACGAGGCGACAATATACAATATGCTGAACATTCAGTGAAATTTTCATGCGAATCAGTCAAACTGTAACCATAAATAGTTTTAGATTTTGAGATATTTAAGGCCGAAGAAATAAATGACATAAAAAATATTGCATTAAATTGCATTGAACTTTGCGATTTTCCGAAAACAGAATTGACTAAGACGAGGCGACAATATACAATATGCTGAACATTCAGTGAAATTTTCATGCGAATCAGTCAAAAACTAAGAAATGCAGCATCAGACATCTGACACACACACACACACAGATATTTTCCATTGAAAGTTTCTAACACGCCATATCAAATGCAGGCAATCTTTGCAAAACCGATAGAAAATGTTGAGGCACACATCCTGTAAAAATATGAGTTTATCTGGAAGCTTCGCATCAATTAAATTCTTTTTCAGATCCAAAGTTTGGTAATAATTTAAATCCTTTTTAAGATCCAAAGTTCGAAACTTGGATCAACCATAGAACCTGGTCTCTACAAGTCTGGAAAAAACGTATGCGGAAGCGCACATCTACAATGTACTGAATACATTCTGTGAATATTACATAGAAAAAAATGATGGCTGTAGAATGCGAACAATATTTGGTAGCTAATTTTAACCCTGATGTCATATGAGGTCACATAAGAACGCAATTTACTGCATTCAAAAGGGACAAAGTCACGTTAATTGCTGTTGAAATTTCATTATATTGGCTCATAAGGAAACCTGTTTTAATTTGAACCTCAAAATGAAGAAGAATGAAAACCAATAACTAAATTTTGTTTGTCTGAACAAACGATAGGGCTTTCTGCTCTGCAAACCATAGCAAACCTTAAAAAATTCATTACATAATCATCTTGCAATACATTATCTGTAAAAATTGAACAAAATCCATCCAGAATTGAAAGCTGTAGAGCACAAAATAATTTGATAGCAGATGCAAATTTTGACGTCAAATGATGTCATATAAAAATGGAAATCAATGTAATCAAAGGAAAATAAAGAGCTTTATGTTAAAATTTCATGATGTTGGCTCTACAAGGAACCCTCTTTAAAATGAACCTCAATAATTCTCAAAATTGGTGTACCACAAGGCTGTAAACTACCACCAGTCCTCTTTACATGCAAAAAAAAAGGTTCTTTTCCTACCAAACAATTTTTTTTTACATATTTTTTTTTTCTGAACTTTAAAGTGAGCATATGGCATTTGGAAAAATCACAACAGCACATTATAACTACAATGTAATAGAAAAAAAGCTGGAACAATGCATGGGACTAAATGCAGAGGCATTTGAAAAACCAGTATTCAGATATTCTTATTTTTCATGTAACTTGCTTATATTAGGTCCTATTTAAAAAAACCTAGGTACCATTAGAAAGGTCTTCAGATTCCCAACATTTCGATGGCTTTATGTTTGACCTACCTTTGACAGATTTTGAAATATGAATGGTCAAACCCAAACAAAACGGCAAAAACATGCCTATGTCAAATACTTTTTCTCCACCAACAGCTTTGAAATTAATAACCTGATCATTTAAACATACAAAACATTATAAAAGCAATGCATCAAGCTAAAATTTAAATACAAGTAAAATAAACAAGGAATAGTTCTTCTAATTATGTTCATACTCTTATCTACAACAAGAGGGCCAAGATGGCCCTGTGTCGCTCACCTGAGTAAGATGGCAGTGTTAGGCATAATGACAAAAAATCTGGCATCTAAAAGTGTTTTTCTAACATTTGACTAAGTGACCTACATATTGATCCTACCTGAATTTGCACTCAACTGGGAATTCATGCAGTCATCATTCATATTAAGTTTAATGAAGACTGGGACAAAAATGTAGGCCTCTAGAGTGTTCACAAGGTTTTTCTTAGATTTGACCTGGTGACCTAGTTTTTGACCCAGTGACCATTTTCAAACTCATCCAAATATCAATTAGACAAACATCCTGACCAAGGCAAAAGGCCTAAGGTTCACAAGGTTTTCTAGATTGACCTTGTGACCTAGTTTTTGACCCACATACCCAATTTCAAACTCATGCAAGATATCATGTAGACAAACATCCTGACCAAAATTTATGAAGATTAGGCCAAAACTGTGGCCTGTACAGTGTTCAAAAGGTTTTCTAAGATTTGACCTGGTGACCTAGTTTTTGACCCAACATTACCCATTTTCGAACTCATCGAAGATATCATGTAGACAAACACCCTGACCATTTTTCATGAAGATTGGGCTAAAACTGTGGCCTCTAGAGTGTTCACAAGGTTTTTCTAAGATTTTCCCTGGTGACCTAGTTTTTGACCCCACATGACCCAATTTCGAACTCATCTGAGATATCATGTAGACAAACATCCTGACCAAATTTTATGAAGATTGGGCCAAAACTATGGCCTGTAGAGTGTTCACAAGCTTTTTCTAAGATTTGACCTGGTGACCTAGTTTTTGACCCCACATGACCCAATTTCGAACTCATCCGAGATATCATGTAGACAAACATCCTGACCAAGTTTCATGAAGATTGGGCCAAAACTGTGGCCTCTAGAGTGTTCACAAGCTTTTTCTAAGATTTGACCTGGTGACCTACCCCAAATACCCAATTTCAACTCATCGAGATATCATGTAGACAAACATCCTGACCAAGTTTCATGAAGATTGGGCCAAAATTGTGGCCTGTAGAGTGTTCACAAGGTTTTTCTAAGATTTGACCTGGTGACCTAGTTTTTGACCCCACATGACCCAATATCGAACTCATCCGAGATATCATGTAGACAAATATCCTGACCAAATTTTATGAAGATTGGGCTAAAACTGTGGCCTCTAGAGTGTTCACAAGGTTTTTCAAGGATTTGACCTAGTGACCTAGTTTTTGACCCCACATGACCCAATTTCGAACTCATCCGAGATATTATGTAGACAAACATCCTGATTAAGTTTCATGAAGATTGGGCCAAATTTGTGGCCTCTAGAGTGTTCACAAGCAATTGTTGACGACGGACGATGGCCGACTGACGACGCACGACGGACAAAAGGCGATCACAAAAGCTCACCCGAGCACAAGTGCTCAGGTGAGCTAAAAATCAATTTTGAGATTAAAGCAGCTAGATTTACTTGGGGTAACATAATTTTCCTTTTTTCTGCCATAACTCAACTGATTTAACCCTTATCTTCAAAATCTTAATGTCATTTGAAAGATCCTTTAAAGGACTACAAATTACACCCATAGTATTTTGATAGAAAATTCATTGTTTTTGAGATATTTAAAGGCAAATGTGAACAATGCAGTTATTTTCTATATAGACAAAGAAGGAAAATTAAGACTATCCATGAGAATTTTCTAAAACTTTGCATGAATCACTGCTTTGTGCAGGTATGCCTTTAAGGCCATGACATTTATGATTTTCCGGAAACAGAAGTGACAGTCCTCCAGAATGGTCAATAAAATAAAAGTCAGTGTATATTTGTGGTCAATATTTCATGATCCTGTAAGATTCAAAACACCTTGGTTCGAAACATTTATCTGCATTTTGTCCGGACAAGCAAATGACCTTTGACCTCAAAGTGTGACCTTGACCTAAGACTGCTGACCTAACTCTTGCATGCAGCACTCCGCCTCATTGATGTTAACATAACTGTCAAGTTATTTGAACATCCAGTGATTCATAACAATCAAATTCAGCTCTGTGACCTTTGACCTTGACATCTGAGCTTGGAACCTAATTCTTGCGCATGACACTTCAGCTCATTGAGATACATATTACTGCCAAGTTATTAGGAAATCCTGCTAACCATGTCTAAGTTACAGCCCCGGCAATGAAATCTGGATGACCTGATGAACTATAATGTTCATACACCGTGAGGACATTGTGATGACTATGTCAAGCTCCCCAAGCGGGCTCGACAACAATTATGTGAGAAGATGGTTTATTTGTTTAGAAGTTATGGTCAGGGTTAAGGTTTTTCACTGTACATAAAAAAAAGGAGATAAATTGGTCAAAATGGACTTAAGAGTTATGACCCTTGTTATAGTGAACAAGTATATGTGAAGTTTGATGACAGCAGCTTTAATAGTTTAGAAGTTATGGCCAAGGTTAAAGTTTTTTCTGACGACAACGCCAATGACACCGAAATCAGATTGATGACCTCAACTTTTTTTTCTCAAGGGGGGGGGGGGGGGTAGCTTTGCTTATTGTTAAAATTTTATGTTGCTGGCTCTTCAAGTAACTATTTTAAAATGAACCTCATTCCCCATAAAGAGGGCTGTCCTACAAGGTAAAAGTCTATCACTGACCCTCTTTTGATGCATTACAAAAATCATAATGGTACACTTCAATGTAACAACTTTGGGAGCTGCACATTACATGAACATAAAGTTTTTCCCTTTCAAATGATTTCCATGGTGAGGAAAAAAGGGATTTATATCTATAATAGGGACCTTGCTAAGGTTCCAAGTCGGAGAGAAACCAAAGCTGTCATAAAATTATAATTTCAATTTTGTTATGTCATTAAAATGAAAAGTTGTCAATAAACTGAGTAAGTAAAACTTGCGCGTATGTTTTGTTGCGTGCCTGATAGAGAGGAAGATAGATCATCAAAAATATGTTTATAAGTACATGTACATGTAACAAATGTGTCAAACTCCTCCAAAAAATAGATATTCATTTACTTTTTTTTTTACTTCATGAGTATTCATTTATCCAACTTAAAATGGTCTATGAAAACATATTTTTTAGAATATGATTTACATTGTTGTATGCACATGAACAAACAGAAGATACCTGCTCTGTTTACCTATGCATCTGAGGCAAAAATTAAAGATGTTGCATCACAATAGTAAAATGGTATGTAAACAATGCCTTGAAAGTAACCAGTCTTTGATCATGAATACATACCACAACATACAACAAGAAATCATTTCATAAAACAAAGCAAATTCACCAATTTGTCCAGCACGGTTTGCTTCACTATACATCTGAAACTGCAGGAACCAAAACATTTCTAAATGGAATAGCCATAGCACAAACTCAATGAATATTCTACAGAAGTGCCTGACAAAAATGAGAACCAAGTTGCATAAAACTTTAAACTACAGTATATAAGTATGTCAATTCACTGCACATTTCTAGAATATACCAAGGGTCTTGTTTGACTCCCATGGCTGCTGAACATTTTTTCCCAAAAAAAACATTTAGCATCAAACATATTGCTATTGGACTATGACAAAGGCCTGTGTTGTGCTGCTTTAAAGTAATTATGTAACTCTTGGATTTCAGAGTTTCCAATGCACCTATCAATATTTTGCCCCAGGGTTTGTGGGGAGGGGGCATACATGGGACTTTTGACAGAAGAATGTTCTCAACAGGCCGGAATCCTGTACAAACTGCAAAGCATATCCATTTGACAAATTTCTATTGCTCTTTGGTGATGAAAGAAAAAAAAAGTCAAGTGCCCCTGTCAGGTTAGCCTATACCCCTCTTGGGGCAAAATATTGATAGGTGCACTAAGACAGACCTTAAAAATATTAAACATTTGCAAGCAGTCTGGACAGGTATTAATTAACAGTATTATATCATTCCATATAACTTGCAAAAGCACTTTTTAAATTTTTTTTTTTAAAGATCTGCTGTCTGTTGGAACTTTTTCTAGTGCACAAGGTCTTTATAGGCACAAAACATTTAGATTTCCCCTTAGAGTGTTTGGGGTGCACATGCACAATACTCTCTGAATTTACAAATCCATCAATCAGTCTATAAAAGTTCTTTTTAACAAATACAGTGTATGTGAAGTCAAAAGTTAATATGTCATTAAAGTAATCTCAATCAGGGAAATTTCATCATGTCTGAAATTCATATTGTCAACATCACATGATACAAACATGTCTGTGATGTCATGCCATTAGATAAGTGGCATGATATTGGTGAACTGTCATAAATACAGAGCAATAAAGAAGAGAAACCGGCTGCAGTGGCCAAGTGGTTAGAGTATTTCTCTCAAATATATCACCCTTGGGTTTGTCAAGAACATAGTAATTTGTGTTCTATGAATTCTGGCCTGAGGAATATCAAAATATGCAAAGGCATATATAAAGGCTTAAATATTTAAGTACTGGTAACCATTATTAGAAAGAGATTTGTGCGAACAGTCTGTTATCTCAACCCCTTATAAGCCAGGGATCTTGGGTTCAAATCCTGCTCTGGTACACTATATAAATATCATATCCCAGGAGAGTGATAGCACATACTGTCAATCTGAAATTGGTAATGTCCACTGAGGTGTTACCTGGAACATGCACGGATTCAGCAATTTGTCTCATTGTGTGTGTGTATGTGGTTTTAACAGCAATAATTACCATGTCCTATGGGGTCATGTCTCTTATTCTTTTATGCATAATAGCTAATTCTCAGGAGGGGTCTGTCTGGACCCCCCCCCCCCCCCCCCCCCCCCCCCCCCCCCCCCTCTTGTCCTCTAGATCTGCGCATGTGGAAAACCAGCATTCTATTTTCCATGCAATCATGTCGAATTGGATATTATTAATGTCCGCATTGTCCTGTGTTTTCAGGGAGAAACTATAGCCTACTCATATAAGTAACTCTTTGTCATGGTACAAATAGCTCATAATAGGAGAAAAATGCATAAGTGCTCTGTTGGTAAAGCATTCCTGGAATCCAAAGGTCCTGGGTTCATGTCTTGGTCAGACTGCACATTTTTCTTAACTTGTGACATATATGAAGCCCAACATCACCAGGCTGCATGTGATCAGAGATCATATTCATCTTGTTCAGTTTGGCAGGGAGTATTACATGGTACCCAATAACTCACAACAGGGAAGAAATCATTACACTGTGTGTAAACGATCAGGTAGTTCAGTCAGTACAATTACCTTTTAAGGGTAAGGCCCCGTGTTCAGTTCCCAGGCAGGTCGAGGTACATTTTTCTCACCATAACATTTATCTATGGTAGATTTCTGTATGTGGTCCTGTAGCTTACCCATCCCTTTGATCAAGGATCTCAGATTCAAATCCTGGTGTGGTCTGTTACATCTCATTTGAATCATTAGCAATAACTCACAATAGAAGAGAATCATGTCTATGAGGTCAGGAATTAAGCTCATCTGATAGGGTCACCTGGGAAAGGTCCCAGTAAAGCGTCTCAGTCAGGCTCACATTTTTCTCAACCTGTGACATTTTGAATACAATTTGAGCAATGGCTTAAGTGCTGTGAGGTTCTCTGGATCCATCTGGAAATTCAAGGGCAAATTCCAGTTTGGTGGGGAAGTATGTCACGGTACCAATAACTCACAATAGATGAGAATCATGTGTAAGATGCCACCACTGGTAGCTCAGTTGATAAGTGAAGGCTTCGTGTTTGAGTCTCAGCCAGGCTGCACTTTTTTCACCCTGTGACAAGTAGGTTTCATTCTTGACAAGCTCTAGTAAACAATCAGCAAAAAGAAATCTATAGATAAGAAATGGACTCAAAAGCATGAGAGTCATATAAATCGGAATTTGGTAACACTTGTAGACTAAAATATGGAGAGTAAGATAAATAAATAAGTAGATGTAGATCTAGACAACTAAATTACAAAAGAAACAATAACATTACTGTTTTGAATCTAACAAACAATAACTGATGTATTTATGGATAAATTCCGCAAATGCTCTTGCAGAGAGAGATGGAGAGAAAGAGAGAAACAAGACTGAATTTCAAGAGACAGATAGAAAGAAAAAAAGGTGCGAATATTTCCATAACAAAACAGAGAGAGAGAGAGAGATGCATTAAGTAACGTCTTGCATATGAAAAATAACATCAGTTAAAGGTCTATTGAGAAAAAAAATCGATTGTTTTTCTCCGATCGGAGAAAAGCGATCGGGGAAAAACAATCGATTTTCCTACTTTATATATACATTATTTTATATGCAACAAAACAGAGAAAGAGAGAAAGTGGGGAGAGAGAAGAGGAGAGGCAGTGAGATACATTAAAATGTAAAAATAGGTTACTGTTTAAGTCAAAAATAAGAAAATGTTCAGTTATTTTCGGTTAAAAACAGTATGTTACTTCAGTATCGGTAGACGCTCTACCTCTGTTTTTTTGTTTTTTTTTTGTTTGTTTTTTTTACCCCGATTACACTATAATTAATCACACGAATAAATTCACACAAATAACGTCATCATCGTCAATAAAATCAATAATTATTTTGCATTCTAAGTTCAGGTGATAACAATAAACAACCACCCAATGTTTCTGAAAAATAAAGAACGATCGTTTTTCTCCGGTCGGACTGTTGAAATTCGATCGGAAATTTCCGACAACGGATCTTTTCGTTGTCGGAGCGAATTCCGTTCGGAGATGTTGATTTTTAAATCGCTGTATCTTTTTTATTTACTTGGATGTATTAGTGTCGCTTAAAGTTTATGGAAAAAAACCGACGTTCCATAAATTCACCGACGCGTGTTATGTCTACATTTATGTATGGACGGGATATTTTAAAGGGGGCGCGCGGCGGATGGGCCCCGCCCTTGAATCCGCCACTGCGAAAAGTAATTTTAGATATTATATCAATTAGAAGTGCCCAACCCGGGATTATAAAAGGATGTTTTCGAATTTCCCTCGGGGTAACATGGAAACGTTGAATCCGGGTAAGGGGGGGGGGGGGGGGGGGGGGGGGGGACTTGAAATGGGTGTAGTTTGAATTCAATTTCCCCATCCGGGAATCTGAAAACGTTTTATATTCCCGGTTGTGGCATATAGAAAACGCACTGTGACCCCACCACTCATTTTTCAAATGTCTTACCCAGGAATTTACGAACAAAGTACCCAAAATAAATTTGAAAACGTTTCCAAATCCCCATATCCAACATCATAAAAATGCAATTAACGAATATCAAATATTAATAGACACATCGGTATTCTAACGACACATTTAAATATAAGATATAAAATAAGATATACTACACTTTTCCGAGGAAAGAATATAGGGGAAGAGGGTTTTTAAACGTTTTCCCGCACTGGAAGAGCTTCACCACCCTTATCTATACCTCATATGAATTCAATAAAGGAAAAAATAATATCAGTAGAAATATAGATAATACATATAATATTTTTATCATAAATGACGTTAAAGGGGTGGTCTTTTGAAAACTATTTTAAATTTCCAGGTCGCGGGAGGGCATTAAAACCATTTTTATTTTTTGAAAATGTTATTAAAAATAAGTTTTATCGTCGTACAACCGTAATTGCACCGTGGACCACCAAAATGTTTTAAATATCCGGGAGTTATCGGTTGCCACCAGGAAAGATTACCTTTCTTTTGACATGAAATAAAATCACAATTTCAAATTTTAATTATATTTGGATGTTTATTAGATATGATGCTCCTGTATATAAATGTATACCGCTATATAAAACATTGACCTTTAGGAGCTGTTTTCATGTGTCTGTAAATTCATCTATAACACCGTATGATAGGTTTAGTTTTAAATTAAAAGTGTATATCTTAGGATAAAAAGAATAATCTAAATGAAATTCTAAATTAAAAAAAAAAAAACCTGATCAATAACGATTTAATTATCCGGTTTTGCAACAGGTTTAAAAAATTTTTAAAAAACTATTCAGAAAGGAAACATTAACCAATGTCTGGTACTATGATTCTGTAGTATGTTGTTCTTGGGTCTGTCTGCTTTGGGGCTTTCGCCCAAACAAATATCCCGACTCAGCGACCAAAATCGATTAACACGGGGGGGTGGGGGGGGGGACATTAACAGGTACGAATGAACAATCATTTATTACCACGTACTACACTTATACCATGCTTTAACTTTGCAGATGAGAAACGCTTGAACCAAAACATTACATAGATTATTAATTTCCGGAAATAAAGGAGTGCGACATGTAGCGTATACGTTGCGACATTTAGCGGCAGAACAACTTTTTGCGACATTTGGGTGTTACAGATACGACCATTTAATGTCAAGAGGTTATGTGACATGCTACATGTGAGTTGCTACATAGCATGTCAAGTGCAGCTTTTAGCATTGCTACGTTTATAAGGTTTTAGTTAAGCATTTAAGATAATGATTGGTGTTCTTCACGAATAAGAGGAATAACAAATAATTAATACTGCTGAAATGAAATCTACAGCCGAACAAAATAATGTGATTAGAATAACAAATAATTAAATCTAGATTCTACGCAGTAATCATGAAAATAGCAAATCACAAAACGTAACAATTAATTCTATAATTTATTGGCGAAATCAGCATAAATATGATTTCGCCAAGACAAAGATAATAATAATTACTGTTGATGTGCTGTTATGGTTTGAATAATGATGAATAAAATAATATTATCGATATTTTCTTTCTGTGTATTCAATTAAAATGTGTTCTTAAATTCTAATTAATTTTATGGATACTAAATAAATATAATATGCAATAAATGAACACATTTTGCTAGAAACGGACAAAAAAAACACCAACAAGTAACTGGTGTGGCACGCAACACATGAGTCCCCTACCGATGAGGTGCATAATTTTTACGTTATCATAACAGCCAGAATTTTGTTCCGAGGAAAAAAGTGACGTGCAGAGTCTCCATACTGCCATCTATTTATATACCATTTTTATAACATTATCTCAAACATTTTTTAAGTTATCGCAGGATCCAGATTTCCGGACGGACAGACAGACGGACGGACAGACGGAGGGCAAACCTAAAGTTCCCTCCGGTGTAGGGGACTAAAAAATATATAGATATATACCATGGTCATTTATATTTTTGGGCAATTCTATAACCTTTTGGCGATCAACAGCCCTTTGGGGGAAAACCCACAAAAGAAAAAGTGCAGAAAATTTTGAAAAAAGTGCCCGAGGGGAATTTTTAGAATTTAAAAAAAATTTAAAAAAGGGTTAAAAAAAATCTTTGAAAACACAATTCCTCCATTAAAATTTTTGGATTTTAAAATGCAAACATTTTCCAATTAAGGAATTATTAATAAAAAAATGAAAGTTCACCAAAGGTTGAATCAATTAACATTTTTTTGAAATTTTGAATTAAAAAATAAAAAAATCCTGTTGACTAGCCCGTACTCAAAGGCCTCACAAAAAATATAAAACTATTTTCAAAAAGAAAACTATTTTAAAAAACGATTTGTGAGTTTAACAAACTTATCACTTGGGCGAAAGCGATTATCCTTTGGCGACCATGTCGCCCCAAAAGGTGTGATTTTGTCGCCCAAAGGTTGGATTTTCTAATTATATAATATATCTTTTTAATCTGTTGAGAATAAATTTTTCAATTCCGTTGTAATTTTTAATTGCTGCTTTTTTTTTTTGATTTTTTTTTTTCAAAAAAATGCAAAAATATAATACGGTGTGCCCATAAGAAAATGCGGGACATATAAAATCTTTTTCACTATGAAGATCTATATTAAACATGATATAAAAGATCTATATTTGATTTTAGATTTTT
>CM037779.1:43917459-43967459 GCA_021229015.1 Solen grandis | reverse complement strand
AATGAGCTGTTTTCATAGGTCTTTGTGTAACTCTGTATGTCTATGGTCTATTTCATAGATAGAAACATGTTCAGTCATTCAAACTGCAGTCTTTTCCTATATCAGCCAGTCATGAAAATACATCTTCTGTGAATTAATTAATTTTCATTTACATTAAGTTTTACTGATAAGTTTAAAAGCAAGGTCTTGAATATTTGTGATTTCAAGTTCTAGGAAGTGTGAGGTCTTCTGAATAATCGACTTTCATTTATATATGTAGGGATTACCATCCACAAATTAATGAAAATTAGTCCCCATGAAAATGAATTATTTTACGGTATTGCACATCAGCCCATATGATATAAACCATTTTTCTCTGAAACGAGACGTAAACCTACATAAATCAACGAGCACTCTCTAAATCTACGATAATCTATATGTTGGTGTAAAATTTCACACTTTGTTTACCAGTAATGGTAAATAAACATACACTTGAGAAGTATCCCCCGTCACTGATTGGTCATTTTAAATCAGAGAATTATACTGAGTGTTGCTGATCATCTTGTGAAATGGTCTATAGAAGGTCAAGTGTTGATGCAATGCCAACTTTACCCATATAGCTAGCTTCTTTGAAAGGACAGGCCGCTGTATTATTGAACAGATGTGTCTAATTTGCCTGTGTTTGACTGTGGCAGGATGCGGTGAAGCGTGAAGTGATGGAGGAGGCAGGTCTGGTGTTTGAACCCATCACCCTTCTGCGAGTAGCCATGAGGTACCATCGCTGGTTCACTTTCACTTTCTTAGGGAAGACTACAGGTAAGTTGACATATTTGGTAGTGCAATGATCAGGTGCTGTTCTTTTTATTGTTGTTTTGTTTTCATTTAGTAAGTAATTGTAACATTTATGCTCTAAGTGCAAAGCTATTGTGAAGATGGCCTTGGAAGACTGACCAGGCGGCAATTTCATCAGCCTTACTTAAGGCTAAGTTATACTTAAATAAAGGCCTAGAGGCATATTTCATCAATTTTGTTTCTCTTAACCCTTTCCCTCATATATACTCATTTTGACACCCTCAATAGGTATCACATAAAGCCTGATCTGCAGAAAACCACAGTCAAACCTTACCAAATTTAATTACAAAATACTCATTTCCAGACCACTGAGGAGCAGTGAACAGCATAAAACCTGATCAGCCTGCGAGTTACTCGCAGGCTGATCTGGTTTTATGCTGTTCGCATAGGTCTTTTCATGGTGTCCTCTATGAGGGAAAGGGTTAAAGAAAATACTAAAATCCTTTATTCCTAAACAAATGTTTTAGTAATTAAAGTATTGGTAATGATTTAAGTCAGTATAGTTATGTACCTAAATGTTATGTAAAACAGGAATAATGAAATATGTTTTTACCTTACTTAAGAATTTAAGTATTACTTAGCACTAAGTGGAATTCGAGCCAAGTGCCAGACCCACCTACCTCACTTAACATTAATACTCTCTTGTGAGTGTTACAGGCAGTAGCAATTTTAATATTTTGTTAGACAGAAATTTTGAGAGGTTTTTCTATCTTACTTAAAAAAATATTACTTAGTGCTTAAGTACTGTCGGTAAAATTCAAGCCTGATCACAGGCCCTGTGTCATGATGCCCTGATTGTATGTTTGTGTGTGACAGGAGGCAGTCTCAAGACCCTGGATCAGCAGGATGAGGAGTCCCTCCAGGCCCAGTGGTACGATGTGGAGGAGGTACTGAATGAACAAATACCAATCAGGTGATTCACTCCCCCTTACAACTCAGAAGCCATTTCAGATTATGGTATACCAGATCATACCTATAAACTAATTCACGGTTATTCTCATAGGGATGTAACTTTGCCAAAAATAAACAGAGCATAACATGCGGACAGTATGCAGAACTAGGTTTCGTACTTGGTATTTTTTCTAAAGTTTCATCTTAATCAGGTAAGTAGTTTTGGAGATGTCTAGACAAAAATAACCAGTACATGCTCATTTCTCTGCCAAAAGCATTCCAGGCATAAGTCTCTGCTTAAGTGTTCTGAAAACTGGCCAGGGGTTTTGGGTATTAAGTTTAGAAAACCTAGCTGGATGGATGGACATGTAGACGGAGAAAGCCAAACCCAGTGTTTCCCCATGAGGGAAGAGATACAATTCTAAAAAAATGTTAGCCCCCAATACAAAATGAACATTGTCAATGTTTGATAGTTTTATAGATTAATTAGTTCTAAGGATCTTTAATTGGTTAAAGGTTTTTTAGCTGTTGCTTATCAGAATAACTACTTCAGTGTAACTTGTATAGTGTTGTTGAGTTTCATGCCCCTTTTTTACACCTTTGCTTATTTTTCAGCAATCTTGTATCCTAACACTAATTCCCTGTTGAACCAGTTCTTGGAATGAAATTTCTGTAAATTACTTAAATTTACCTCACACTTTATGGTGCATAAAGCCAAGGGCAGTCTGAAACCAGTAACTTAAAATGTTTAAGTTGGAAACACAACCCTCTTGACTCTGATCATTTTCTTTTTAAACAATGTATTTTACAAGATAAATTGCCAACCAAGTCAAATACTAGTACATACTTTACATATAGGCATATCAACTGTCTTGCCACATTGCGGGCAGCTGTGGACTTGAAGACTTCTTGCTCAAATATCCCCCTGCCCCAGTACCAGCCTGGGATACACCCTTACCATCAAGTGATCCATAGACTGCTCATTGTGAGTCACACAGACAGGTCAGTACTTGTGGTGTTTTGGGTCAGTACAGTCTCAGCTTACATTTAAATATTTTATCTTAATCTCTATCCAATCTAATGTAATATACTTTGAGTTCAAGCATGAAAATCATATTTAAGTACATTTTTTTTTTCATTTTCAAGAACTCCCATCATTACTATGATTCAGCTCTAGCCACTGTACAGTTAGTAACTGCAGTGATTTTTATAACTCTGCACATCATATTTTTGGAGTTAGTGCCCTTTGTTAAATTAAAACTAAGTACACATGCCTAGCTTAGGGAAACAAGAATGATGAGATATGTTCCTATGTATTAAAGTATTATTCAACACTATGTAAGGATGAGTAAATGGTAATTTTTATTTTCAGGGGAAACATGGTTTATGCCAGATATATTATCCACTTTAAATAATGACATTATCTTATAGGTCCCTGAAGATCCTGTGTAATACAAAGAACGGGTCCGCCCTTCCCTGCTGTTATATGACTGCCATGGCTCCAGTTTCACACTTACTCCAGCTGGTGTTTAAAGTGAGTAACAACTTCTCTTAGCCCTTTACTACATGTAAGTAAATGAACTTTATAATTGGTCTAAATTGACCATAAACAAGAACGAAGCCCAAATAGAATAGGAACTATGTATAAAAATATTGCACCTGGTAGCCATATTTCCATCAATATTATCAATCAGAAACTGACATAAATTGTATTATGTAAAAAACCTTTCTTTTTCTTTCAACTTTTGCAAAATATATGTAAATGAGTGGCATCTTTTCTGTGAACAGAATACAACCTGAAAAATATGATTTTTACAGAAAGTCTTCAACTATGAAGCATCTGTTGAGGAGACTCAACAAGCAGAGGTCAAAGGCCTCCTGTCAGTAGAGCATTGTGGGATACCAACCAGAGAGCATGATGGGATATGTCTGACAAGTGTCATTGCTCTGACCAATCAGCTGCAAGTTCAGCTTGGTCAGGTGACCAACCCAGACTACACATGGGAGGTGTGCAGTGAGGAAATACGAGGGAAAATTAACAGAATACCTTGGTATATCAGGAAAAGGCCAGCTAGTTCAGCAAATTGTAGAACTCCCTCCAAAGCAGCCTTAAAGATATTAATGATCCTTACATATCAGTCTAATGAATTAAATGAGGATTGATGATCAATGTGATATTTACAGTGCAGTAAACATCTCAAATTGAGATTTTTCTAGAACTCCCTTGATTAATGACATAGAGAATAAAAACAATCGCTACGTTCGAATGAATGCCATGCCCCCTCAGAGGGCCTTAGACCTGTGGGGTCAAGGTCATTTGAAGGTTAGTGCTCATCAAGGTGCATGCACCTGTGAAGTTTGTAGGCTGTAGGTGGAAGGACTTCTGTGTTATAGTCAAGGTTTAAGTTTTATGACAGACCAAAAACAATAACACTCCCCCGCCCCACCCCCCGATCTATCAATGCGGGGCATTACAATACATATATATAAATACAATGTATTACGGTAACATTTTTTTTACAAGAATTGGTCTTCTATTTCAAAATTATGATAATACAGAAATTAAGGGGTTTTTTTTTAGCTGAGGACAATTTTAATTTGAAATATATTTCTTGAAATGTAAGCCTGATCTGCGTTTCATGAAATATCTTGAGATTGTCCTAAAGTCAAACATCTCAAATTCTCTATCACAACCATTTTGAACATTAGAAAAAAGAAAGTTAAAGCATGATCTTAAAAGTGTGTATGCAAAGTTTCTATTCTCTAATTCAGTAAAAAAGGGATTTCTGTATCTCAAAAATTGGGATGAGAATAATCTCAAATTGAGATGTGTCTTGCAATGCAAACCTGATCTGTTACTATGCATTCCATTATAATTTACAAAATCATTATTTGTTGTTACATATATTAGCCTTTTTTAAATCCCACTTTTCAAAGAAAAAAAGTGGAGCTATTGTCATGCCCTCCTCATCTGTGTCCACTTTTTTCATTCAGGTCTATTTATCTAAGACTGTCAAACAGATTCATTTGTTCACAATCATAAAAGGAGCCCATTTCAAAAGGGCAAGTAACCCTTAAATTCATTTGGGCATAGTTATGCCCTTTTTTTGACTTTGAATTTACTTTGGTTATGTTTTTTGTTAAGGTCACTACAAATAGCAAAGCTAACATTATATGATCCAGCGCTGAGTAAAATGGAGCACTCTGTCTTTAGATCTGATGATGAGAATGGGGCCTTATCAAAATAATTTGGTGAATAGAATCAACATTTTCTAGAGCCCGAGAGCCTTTTCTTGCCTCGAAAATACTTCAGTAGGATTCTCAGACTCAAATTTGAGTATCATACTCAAATCCCTATTGAAACTAATGGACATAGTTTGAGTCTGAGTATGAAAATCATACTTAAGTACCATCTTTAGTTTTGAGAACATGGGGTGAGGAGTAATAACAATTTTGGGGAAAACTGCACTAATTTAAAGAAATTTCCCTAGGGGAATATGATATGTATGAACTGAAGAAAGTGGAAAAAACTGGTTTATATAATGTTGTCCAATATAACCTGGTATCTAGATTTAGACCACAAATACAGTAAGAAGGGCACTGCATAACATGTTTTTTAGGTTTTTTGTTTAAGAGGTGGAGATATATTGGGTGAAAATGGGCCTAAGAGTTATGGCCCTTGATGACAATGTAGGCCTTGTGATAGTGAACAAATATGTGAGGTTTATGACATGGATTAATAATTTAGAAATCATAGTCAAGGTAAGAGTATTTTTCAATATATCTTTTTAAAGGGAGATAGATGGTCAAAATGGACCTTAGACTTACGGCCCTTGGAAAAAAATGAAGTCCTTGTGAAGCATGTGAGGTTTGGTGACAGAAGCTTTAATAGTTTAGAAGTCATGGCCAAGGTTAAAGTTTCTTACGCCGACAACACCAACAGTTTCAAAACCTCGACTTTTTTTCTTTGACAAAATGGATCTGCATAGTTCTTGCTGTATTATTTATATTTATACTCGGGGCATAAAATATTCAGGAGTTTTTAGGAATAGACCATTAAAAGAATCATATACACTGCTTGATGAATTATTGAAAATTTACTGACAATCTTAAAGTTGTGTAGTTATGTTAACTTACATGAAGTATTTATTCCTTACCTCATCAGGGATTTAAGTTTGACTGACTGAGAGGGACAGGAAACTAACAATTATTAACTTTTATTGTTTTATAGAGTTTACATGTTTTTCTTATGTCTTATAAAATACGGGTTTTTTTTTAACATGTTATTGTTATTTACAAAAGAAAATGCCTGTGATAAAAGCATAACTGAGATCCATGAAGGTTAATCATTATTATGATGCTAGTCTTCCATGAATTGCACAAATTCTACAAGTCATTCAGATGTTACAGTGAAAGTAGTTGCCCGTCTAAAAATTAAAGGAATGCTTGTCCAAAACTTGGAGGTTGTCAAATTATTCCATTCATTAAGACAGGGAGTCAACACAATTGTTTTCCACACCACAAAATACCAGATACATATGGCAGTAATGCACATTTTTAGAAGACTTGATTCATTTTTTCTCTGATAGAACCAATTTTGAAATATATATTTTATATGTTTTTTTTATAGTATGATTTGCAAATTTTCAATGCATATACTGTAATTGTCTTGAGTTGTATTACAGAATTATACATTTACATACATATTTACATTATACGTTTATATACATAATATACAATAAAAAAAAATGAAAACAGATGTCTTTAGAGTTGTAATTTAAACATAACCCATCGCAAATACAATTTTTTTTTTCTAGTAAGAGGGATTATTATGTAAGCACTGTGTTTGGTAATTTCTTTCTAACTTTAACTTTTTAAAGGATAAAAATCTGGAAGCGATAAAAAAACGAATGGTTAAAACAATAAATTGGGACCAATAATTTTTATTTCATTTTATAGTTTTATTATATACAAAATATATACATATTCATGCAGAAATTATTATTTTCAGTTCACTTCCGGGACAGGTTATTCTGCTGCAATCCACAATATATAGCTTATTTCACATCTCAGATATACAGTTTTAGATAAGGTATCTTTAAATGCTGCTAAAACATTTCTTTTACAATCATGTTATCACTGAAAAATGTAGATACCACTTACGTAACATAGATTATTACAGCGCACCAAAGATAATGATAATGCATATTTGAATGTTTAGAAATGAACATCTGAGCAGCATCAACAAACCTGTAAAAAATCATTTGCCTTGATCCTAAATTTCATAGGTACAAGGCTCTTTCTCATATGGCTTTCAATTCCCAGTACACCGACTCACATTCTAGGAGAGATGCACTGGGTTCGTACTCCAAACTGTTGGAGATGCCATGAAAGGTTCCAAAACAATTGGGATTAATAAAATTTGGAGTTGACCACCACAGTAATGCAAATTATCACCTATCTCTGTTATCTCTATACTTTCTTGAGGAATCCTCTCTACCTCTGTCTCTGTATTTATCACTCCTTGAGTAGTCTCCCCTTCCTCTGTCATCAGAGTGACCTCCCTTGCCCCTGTCCTCTCTACCCCTGTATCTATCATCCTGTCGGTCAGAATATTTGCTGCCTCTATCACGGTCACTGTATCTGTCCCTGTGTTTATCCTTTGACCTGACTGGTGATCTTGACCTTGACCTGTACTTGTTTCCTTGCCGACCACTATATGGGCTGCGCTGCCTCCTGCTCTCTCGAGGGTAGCTAGGACTTCTGGACTTTCTCTGCTTGTGCTTCTTCTTCTTGATCTGATTGAGGGGAAAATAAAAATGTCAGTGAATCAAAATCACCAAATAACCATGAATCTTTCCAGTTCTTGCAGTAAATTGAAGCCCCAACTCTGTAGTTACAAGATTATCAAAATTTATATTCACAACTAGGTTAAATAATCATAAGAAATATCACCTAAAAATTTTATTAGTCGAAACACACTTTCTGCTGAATCTTATTTATTTAGGTATTGAGGAAAATTCAATGGCCCTATTTCAGTTTCACCTCCCAAACTAAAAACAAAACAAGAGGGCCATGATGGCCCTGAATCGCTCACCTGAGTACCATTGCTTCAACTGATGTCAAGGTTTTTAAACAGACAAGGATTCTGATATAACTTAATCTAAAACATTTTACCCCTGACAATACTACACACCAAATATCTAAGCAATGGGCCATATGGTTTCAGAGAAGACTTGGGCGCAGGGTCATTTATCACCGTAGGGCCAAGACTTTGAAAATCTTTGTAATGAACCATTAGATGCTACTACATACCAAAAATCTTAGCTCTAGGCCTTATTGATTCATAGAAGAAGATTTTTTAAGATTTTCCTATTTAACTCTATGTAAAACAAGTGACCCCTGGTGTGGAGTCATTTATCACCTTGGGCCAAGACTTTGAAAATCTTTGTAATGAACCATTAGATGTCTACATACCAAAAATCTTAGCTCTAGGCCTTATTGATTCATAGAAGAAGATTTTTTAAGATTTTCCTATATAACTCTATGTAAAACAAGTGACCCCTGATGCAGGGTCATTTATCACCATAGGGTCATGATTTGTACAATCTTGGTAGTGGCCCATAAGATGATGCTTCATACCAAATATCTAAGCTCTAGGCCTTATGGATTCATAGAAGAAGATTTTTAAAGATTTTCCTATATAACTCTATGTAAAACAAGTGACCCCTGGTGCGGGGTCATTTATCACCATAGGGCTATGATTTGTACAATCTTGGTAGTGGCCCATAAGATGATGCTTCATACCAAATATCTAAGCTCTAGGCCTTATGCATTATTGGAAGAAGATTTTTTAAGATTTTCCTATATAACTCTATGTAAAACAAGTGACCCCTGGTGCGGGGTCATTTATCACCATAGGGCTATGATTTGTACAATCTTGGTAGTGGCCCATAAGATGATACTACATACCAAATATCTAAGCTCTAGGCCTTATGGATTCATAGAAGAAGATTTCCAAAACAAGTGACCCCTGGTGCGGGTCATTTATCACCATAGGGCTATGATTTGTACAATCTTGGTAGTGGCCCATAAGATGATCTTCATACCAAATATCTAAGCTCTAGGCCTTATGGATTCATAGAAGAAGATTTTTAAAGATTTTCCTATATAACTCTATGTAAAACAAGTGACCCCTGGTGCGGGGTCATTTATCACCATAGGGCTATGATTTGTACAATCTTGGTAGTGGCCCATAAGATGATGCTACATACCAAAAATCAAAAGGTTAGGCCTTGTGGTTTCGGAGAAGAAGATTTTTTCAATTTTTCCTATATTAGCCTATGTGAAATCAAGTGACCCCTGGGGTGGGGCCAATTTTGACCCCAGGGTCATAATTTGTACAATCCTGGTAGAGAGTCATAAGATCATGCTACATACCAAAAATCAAAAGGCTAGGCCTTGTGGTTTCAGAGAAGAAGATTTTTTAAATTTTCATTTTTAAAATCTATTTTTAGCTCCTGTGACCTAATTATGCGATGGACCAGAACCATTTATACAACTTTAGTAGAGCTTCATCCAAGGAACATTCCTGCAAAATATTTTTCAAATTGGCTAAGCCGTTTAGGAGGAGATGTTGTTTGAAGCAATTGTTGACGCCGGACGCACGGACGCACTGACGCACGGACGCACGGACGACGGACGACGGACGCCGGACAAAAGGCGATCAGAAAAGCTCACCTTGAGCACGTTGTGCTCATGTGAGCTAAAAAAACAAAACAAGAGTGCCAGTGATGCCACAATATACGCCGCCACAAAATATAAAGACCAAAAGGGACCTTTTAATTATTGCTTTTAACATTTCTGTAAGCATAAGCTCATAATGAAGTCTGTAAGACCAATTAATTTAGCAGAACAGAGATAGAACTCTAAAAATGCTTCCAATATGAAAGTAGGTCAAATAGCAGTATCAATATGAATCCTTTTTTCTTTCTCCGCATAAGTCTTGCAAAAATCACTGTACCAGAAAATCCCTTCTTTATGCACTTTTACCTGTTTAGAAACTTGAGTTGTGTTTTCAAGAGACCATGTTAAGAAAGGCATAACTATTGCAAATATTGATGAACATCAAAATCCCTGCTTTGGACCCATATAGTAAGACATTGCCAAAGTTTTGAAAATTAAGGCAATCAGCTACAGAGACTAAGTTTCAAGGGAAAAAAATCTTGCAAAAATCAATGAACCAGATAATCGCCACTTCATGCACATCTACCCATTATAGTAATGACATTGACCAAGTTTTGAAAAGATTCATTCAGAAACAAAGGAGGAGTTGCGTTCACAAGGCTGCAATATCAATCAGCTACAGAGACTAAGTTTCAAGGGACACAAATCTTGTAAAAATCAATGAACCGGATAATCGCCACTTCATGCACATCTACCCATTATAGTAATGACATTGACCAAGTTTTGAAAAGATTCATTCAGAAGGGGTTTTAAGGGGGAGGAAAGAGGAAGGGGCGGCGTATAAAAACACACACAATTAAAAGGGTTAAAAAAAAAGTTTCAGTAACTAAATTTGAAACATCATTTTGAGTTGGGTCAAAATTACCTAATTTTGCACATAATAAAAAGAAATAATATCCAAGAAATCTAGCAGACATACCTTCTCAGGTTCACTATCACTAGAGCTATCCCTCTTTGTCTTGTGCTTTTTCTTCTTCTTTTTCTTCACTTCTTTCTCTTCCTCTTCTTCAAATACAAGATCATAACGACTGGCAGAGTTAAGGAAGAATATACACTGACTGTTATTACAAGGATACATAAACATTTCCTCTTTTTATTTATATTTCTCGGCTTTATTAATAACTGCTTCTTAAGTAATTGAGTAGATGTACCTGTATATATCATGGCCCCCATGTTCTTGAAAATAAATACCAAGTAAGTATAATTTTCATGCTCAAATTCAAAGTATAGCAATTAGATTTATCCGGATTTGAGTCTGAGATTATACTTGAGCACTGTTCACTCATGCTGTACACATGTGGCATGATACCACTGTTGTACAGAGTGGCACACCCAGTCACATTATCCTGACACCCGGCCAGTCAGTCCTGGAACTACCCTTATTATACATCTGCACATATTTTTGCTCAAATGCATGCAAAATAGGAAGCATAAATACAACTTGACAGATTATAATTCTGTATTATGTCAAGAGACAAATACGGTTCCAAATATGGTAGTGTGACCTCACTTTCCACATGGTTCCCACATCGCATGTAGGCTTTGTAGTAAATCATCAGGCATAATTAATATATATATATTTTTTTTTAGAAAATTTTGATCATCAAAACTGTATAAACTGACTTTTTTGATCATCAAAACTGTTTAAACTGACTTTTTGTGTCTTGAATATTTATAGGTAAATAATGAAAAGAAAATTATGTTGCAGTAGCTTTTCATTGCTTTGTACTTTGTTTCTCCTCACGCAGGAAATTTTGACATCCCTTTCAATCTTTGATCTTGAGAGAAATCAATATTCCTACGCAGCTTGTAACAAAATACAAAACCATGAAAAGCTACCACAGCATGATATTACCTATCTATATTCTGAGCACCAAGTGGGGAACTACATAGTGTTGGTAATTTACACATTTGAGTCTCTGTCTAAAATATAGACACACAAGATGCCCAGATCTCTATTAAAATTAGTGATAGAAATCAGTTGATATTTGTCGTAATCGATGATCGGTTGAATATTCAATTGGATGGGATATTATTGATAATTTTCCTATTAATTATCTCTTGAACCAGTAGTAAAATTCAAGCATGGCACTTAATTATACAAAGTTACATGAACTTCAGGAAGAATTTTTCGACATAGCTTTAGCTTTATAATGCCGAAGCAGTTAAAAGGTAAATACTTAGTTCTGGGCTTATTGTTTAACCCTTTCCCTCATATAGACTCATTTTGACGCACTCAATAGGTACCACATAAAGCCTGATCTGCAGAAAACCACAGTTAAACCTTACCAAATTTAATTGCAAAATCCTCATTCCAGACCACTGAGGAGCAGCGAACAGCAAAAAACCTGATCAGCCTGCGAGTTACTCGCAGGCTGATCAGGTTTTATGCTGTTCGCATAGGTCTTTTCATGGTATCCTCTATGAGGGAAAGGATTAAAAGGGGATATTTGAAGGTTTTCTTATGGAAACCTGGGTAAAATCAAGAGATTCCAGTATACTAGACTGACAACATATAATATATTGTATGGTATACAATTTTACGACGACGTCGCGGAACAGATATATGTAAATCGATTATTGTCACTCTTCAGTAAAATAACTGATTGTCGGCGACTAGCAACAATCGGAACATTACTACATTTGTAATTAGAATCATGCAGTGTGTCACACAAGGATACGTGTCCTTCCTGGAATTGTCCTTGATCCTGTAGCGTGAGGAGAAACTGTCCTGCTCATCTTGCTGTACCTCCACCCCGCGTCCTGAAGTAAGGCAACAGACATGTAACATAGACAATTATCACTAGGTAATCTCAACAGTAAGTATGGCCAGAGTTAATATCACAAACCACTTCGATATAGAGCAGACCAACACTGGACAAAAATTTGAATTTTATAATTTTTCAAAGTTACAATATTGTTTCTTGACTTGGAACCTTAATATAGCATTCCACTGGACCTGCACTGTATACAAGTATTATAAGATATGGCAAATGAATACATTTTTTTTTTCAATTATATAATTTTATGAGTTTATCCAGGAAAGAAACATGTGAAGCCAACCCAGGACTTGAACTTTGGACTTCTTGCTCACTGAGCTAGGACTCTGCAGACTGGACTACCAAAAAACTTACACAAACCTCTTATATGGATGATTTAAGGCTGTCACATATCAATATTAGCAGTCATAAAGGATTTTGATAAAATGAAAGACAGATGGGAAGACAGCCAGCAAGCCAAATTTTGCAATCAAACTGTCAAGGTAGTTACCTTTCCCTTTCCACTTATACTTGGAGACAGACTGACTGAAGTCCACATGTATCCGGCGGTCATCAATGAGAACGTTGTCCATCTTAAAGTATGCATTCTCGCATGCCTGCTCCTGTAAGGAAGATTTTTTTAACATACTGTTTGAACTTTAGAAGCTTTGTAGCGGACACGTTTCCAATAACTAACTATTCAACTTTTTAATTATTTAAGATCGTTTATCAGAATACAATGAAAAACTTTAACCATGGCCAAAACTTCTATACTGTTGAATTTTCTGTTGTCAAACTTCACATACTTGTTCACTATCACAAGTGCAACATTCCCTCCAAGGGCCATAACTCTTAGGTATGATTTGACCAAATTTGACTCCTTTTTTTAAAAAAAAGTGAAAAACTCTAACCTTGACCAAAACTTTGAAACTTTTACGCCTTCTGTCATTAAACTTAACATACTTGTTCACTGTCACAAGGGTAACATTCTCATCAAGGGCCATAACTCTTAAGTTTGCTTTGACCAAATTTATCTTTTTTTAAAAAAAAAAAAGGACAACAGCTGAGCACTGGCATTCACATGCCGTGCTCTTATAAATACATATATTCAGCCTTTCCTTCACTAACTTGCCAAAATTCAATTAAACATCCACATTTACTCTGCAACATGTATAACATTATCATGAACTTATCAATAGAAAATGAAATCATACATACAGTGTCAAATTCAATGAAGGCATACTGAAGAGATTCCTTGGTTTTCTGGTCTCTGATCACTTCACAACTGAAAATGTCATGAACAGCATCAAGATAAAGGTATTTAATACATGTATTGCATCCTAATTACATTGTGTAACAAAACAGACAAAACATATTTTATTCCTGAAACATCGCTATTTTAAATGAACATGTACATGTATACGCATTATTGAAAGAAATGATTGGACTCAAAATGTTTTCTTAATGTGTTCTACTTGTGAAATATTTTGATCTATTTGATTTCAATAACGATCATTTAAAAAAAGTTCTGAAATATATGTAATGTAAGTTAAGTGATAGGGACTTGAAACTTTGTCATTCATATTTCAAAATATGGTTTGACCCCATTTTTTTCAATTATTTAGAACTAATTGCAGTTTCAAAAGTTTTGAGATAATCATATTAAAGAAGAATTCTGTGTTTCTGGCTGATGGTTTCTATTGTATTACACTGCCTTGTACACATTTCGAAAGAAGAAAGGGGACCTAAGTCTCAAAAGCTAGAGAGAGGGAGAAGGAGAGAAAAGAATGAGAGAGAGAGAGAGATGCCCTTTATTGGTAACTGACTTTCTGCCGATAAATATGTATGCAAAGCGTTTCTTTGCTTTTCCACAAAAGCTTCTTAAGATATTAAATCCTTAACATTTAGTGAAATAATAAAATGGGGACACATGAAGACAATGTGCATTTGATTCTTATATGGCCCCAACTTAACTTTGTGAAGCGAGTAAAGAATAATACATGTAACAACCATGAAGAAGTGGTTTTTACCTTTTGATGTTTCCAAACCTGGAGAAGATGATCTCCAGGTCCTCATCTGTAGTGACAGGGTTCAGTTTACACACAAACAGGACATTCTCTGGTGGTGCTATATCCTCCTCAGGAATGTCACCCACCTACAGGGAGATGAAAATACTTTACTGAACCCTTAATCTCATGAATATTCATATATACATTCATGACTTAGTGAAATTTATATGGTAAATGAAAAAAATGCATTTTTTTTTTTGGTATGCAAATTTTGTAGAATCTGAGCTTTTTTTGTTTGAGCAGAGATGTGATACTACAAAAATAGCTCCTGGAATGAGCTGTCTGCTCTGATTGCAAAGGCATAACAAGAGCTGTCAGAGGACAGTACGCTCGACTATTCAAAATGTTTGTTGGTAAATCAAATGAAATCTATTTCAATTCTTGCCATTCACATACCCTGTACATAATGATAGTCAAAAATGATAAACCTTGATAATCTGATACCCCTTAACATTTTTATGAAGCTTAAAATCAATCCCATGCCTAGTAACTGAAACATAAGCATAATAACACTGTGCATGCAAAACTTTAACCAAAAATCCAAGCAAGAAAAGGGCCATAATTGGCATAAAATTCAGTCCAAAAGTTATCCTCCTTGATTTTCTGATGCCCCTGAAGACACTCCTTAACTTTCTAGTCAATTCCACAAGAAATTTATGTATAATATAAGCCGGATAGTATCTTGAATGCAAAAATTTAACTAAAATTATAAGTTAAAAGGGGACCATAATTTTTAATATATTCAATCAAGTGTTATCTTCCTTTATAGTATGATACCCCTAAACATATTAAAGATGTTTAAAATCAATCGTGTGCCTGGATACTGAGATATTAGCATGAGAGTATCATGTATGCAAAACATTAATCAAAATTTCTAAGTTAAAAAGGGGCCATAATTTGTAACATATTCTATACCCCTAAACATATTGAAGATGTTTCAAATCAATTGCTCGCCTGGATACTGAGATATAAGCATGAGAGTATCTTGCATGCAAAACTTTAACCAAAATTTCTAGGTTAAAAAGGGGCCATAATTTATATTAAATTCAGTCAAGAGTTATCTACCTTGGTTGTCTGATGCCCCTTAACATATTTATGAACTTTCAAGTCAATACCATAAATGGTTATTGAGATATAAGGTTGATAGTAACTTGCATGCAAAACTTTAACCAAAAGCTGCAACGCCAACGCCAATGCCAGGGCAACTACAATAGCTCTCATATTCTTCGAATAGTTGAGCTAAAAATGCATATATGTGAGGTAAATAGTTCAAATACAAATACCAGACTTTTTAAAATACCATTTTAAACTAAACAGAAATTACCTGCATCCCCCTACAACAGTTGGTTACAAAATGCAGCCATTGTTTCCAATATCTAAGGTTTTTATCAACAATTATGTTTAAAACAAGAAATGTTTGTGAAACATATATGCCCCCCTCATATGCCATAATATGTATATAGCTATATTATATGCAAGGAGTTTGCCTTCATAATGTTGGCTTGTCACAAAAAATTCTCAAACTTCAAAAATTTGAGTGAAAATATAATGTGCTAAAATGTGGAACTAAATGTTTACTGAAATAAAACCAGACACAATGAGATTTTGAGTTATTAGTCAGACAGTGCTTAAATCGTACAAAATATTTATAAGAATCCAACTTATTAATTTGAAAACAGGGTTTTCTACATTTATAAGCAACAACTACATGAGGTTAGGACCTTAAGAGTAAAAATAAAATAGAAGTTATCACTTGGGCAAGACATTTATATAATGAAAATATATCAACATGTGACATTGTGAACTTGACCTTTGGATGTTGACACCCAAATCAATAGAGGTCATCTACTCATTATAAGGAACAACCACATATAGTCTGAAATAGGACTTAAATTTTATTTGTACAAGGCCAAGTCATCAAACATATATACAAATGCACCTTGTGACCTTCCTTTATATGACACCAAAATCATAGGGGTCATCTACTAATCATAAGCAACAACCACATGAAGTTTGAGACTTAAAGGTCAAATAGAACTTCAAGTTATCACTCGGACAAGGTCTGGTATTATACATACACAACATGTGACCTTGACCTTTGAGGTAATGACACCAAAATCGATAGAGGTCATCTACTAATCGTGAGCAACAACCACAAGAAGTTTGAGACTTAAAGGTCAAATAGAACTTAAGTTATCACTCGGACAAGGTCTGGTATTATACATACACAACATGTGACCTTGTGACCTTGACCTTTGGAGTAATGACACCAAAATCAATAGGGGTCATCTACTAATCATGAGCAACAACCACATGAAGATTGAGACCTAAAGGTCAAATAGAACTTAAGTTATCACTCGGACAAGGTCTGGTCTACCGACAGACCGACGGACATACAGACCGACCGACATGAGCAAAGCAATATACCCCCTCTTCTTCGAAGGGGGGCATAATTATTGAGAAATGTTTCGAAAATAGAAAAAAAGTCTCAAGAACAGGTTACAAAAAATAGATAACAAATCTAAAAACATCTAAAAGGCATCTAAGACAGAGCTCAAATATAATATTTTTCCCCACTTGCAAAAAATGCGAGTGCCTTAAATTTCAACTAGCAAATTCCAAGACTTACTCGCAAATTATGTGACTTTCATGGAATTTTTTTCTGATGGGCTTGTATATTATCAGGATCACCAGTTTTGATGATGTTTTTGATTATTTTATTTTAAATTATCTCAATTATACATGTTTAAAAAGATGTTTAAGCCAAAATTTTCACTTGCAAAAAATGCTAGTGGTTTAAAACATAACTCGCAAACTTCATTTTCTACTTGCATTTTGCTGAAATGCAAGTGTTAATTTTGAGCCCTGTTAGAGGGTCACAGGGTCCCTATATTGCTGATCTGATTGCTCATCAGCCTGAATAAAGTCATAATTCACTCAAGTATATGTTCACTGGACACAGATTCTATCAACTTAAAACATATGCAGGAAACAACCATACCATTGCTAAAATTTGTGCATTGGCTTTAGCCTCTCTTTCTTCAGTAATTTCCTGTATTTCTTCTTCTGTCATTCCCTTAAAGTCATCTATGTCTTCATCAGCACCTATACGTCCACTCTGAAATTAAACAAAACTTTGGAAACTGCATTTGTGATATGAAACAGTAAACTCCAAGTAAAAGTATTTTAAAGTAACAAGATAAAATGTCAAGACCACAGATTATATCATATTTTGGAGCTGATTAGAACAGCTGCAGTGTCGTAACTCCGCTGGTAGCCTTCTTAAGATAAAATATAGTTATGTCATTCCTACTGGTGTAAAAATGCTAAATTGTTGTTATGATAAGGAGTAGCAAATTATGTCCACCCCATCATCTAAGAATAAGTAATTTTACTTTTTATTCAATTTAGACCATTAACTTTAAATAAAATACAAATGTTATTATCATCATGATAGTAAGGAACAATATATATATGCTCCAACAATATATCTACACTATGTAACTAAGGTTTTATCAGTTCTATTAATCTAGTTTTTATACAAAGGGAGATAACTCACATCCAGCTGTTCCTTGGTGGGTTCTGGGGACCTGTCTGGCACCTGCAGCCCTGGAGGGTCATCAAAAGGATCGTCCAGAATGATGGTGTGGTAGATCCTGCGTACACAGGCAGAACTATTTATACACACTTGGAAGACTTTCCATTGCTAGGAACTCATCATGGCTAAAGTAAGTATTGAACAGTGCTGGGGATATCAATGAGTATGATGCATACACTTCTACAGAGCTGTTATTCACTTATGTACACCATAATAATCCTGTCATGCTAAATAAAGAAAATCTTAACACTGGCCACAGATGGGTCAACTGGTTTATAAGGAGAGACTTACAAAAGTGATGGGGTTGTAACAACATTTAAACAAAATTTAGAATGAAATCTGTATAAGTCTGTTTTATTTAACACTTTTTTCAAAATTTTCGTTTTTTTATATTTACCAATGATGACATGCCACAACATAAGAAGGCATTCTCTCTGACTTTAAAAAGTATGATACCATAATATCATTAAGTTCCATGAAGAAGACAAGGTATGTGTAATGGGCCCTTAAGTCATAAAACTCAAGAATTTCCTCAGCACAAAACTTTAAAAATCTGAACTTTCACACTTATCATCCTAAAACTCTTACATTATCATTCGGTCTCATACTCTCACATTATCAGTCATTCTAAAATTCTCAATTCATCTAAAAACTCATTTATCAATCTAAAAACTCCTATATTTATCAATCTTAAACTCTGATATTTATCAATCTTAAACTCCTGCATCTACCAATTAATCTTCATAATCCTGTTGATACAGAATCAGATTTATTACATTTGATAGAATGTTCAACTTGAGATGCTTTGTGAATCATGAAGTTAGTCCTAAGACCAGCAAACACAACTAACCGAATGTCCTTATAAGGACGATGTTCCTTGTCACAGAAGGCCTCGTTGATCTTCATGAGAATGTCCATCCCCTCCCCTACCTCCCCAAACACAGTGTGCACATTGTCCAGGTAATCCAGGCTCTCTCCCAGTGTGAAGAAAAACTGAAAACATATCCTTATGGTCTTAAACACAATTTAATCTGTGATAAATTAGAAAATATGAAACTGCAAAAGAATATGGAAGTGGAACAGTATCAGAACTGCCAATGAGAACAATATTGTGTTTATATAGCAAAAGTTGCTTGGGTTTCACTTCCCACCAACAATATTTCTATCATTTGGAGATTTTTTTTGTACATGAGTCAGATATAATGCTACCTTAATATGATACCATGTCACAAACCAAAGGTATTCAGTATGTTGCTTTGATCGAAAAACTGCCACATTAAAATTTTTTTTTTAAAAAAATCAACAACCTTATATAATTTATATACTAGGAAGCTTATTGTATGTGGCAGTTTTTCAGTCAAAGCAACATACCGGGTACCTTTGTCACAAACAGGTAGCATGATTCAACGCCCAGTTACAACTTTTGTATGTCATGGCCAGGGTAACCAATGACATCCCAGTAGAAAGAAAACATATGCATAGAGATATCATGTTATTTTCATGTTTTATTTGTTTGTTTAATGCAAACTAATCCTGTCCAATGAATCTCATAAATCATCTAACCAAAAACCTATCACCCCTAAGTGTTTTTTGTCCATATTTAAATGTCCATATGAGACACAAGATGCACACCTGTGAGCCATGCATGTTTGATCCATTGTTCACCATGGAGACACATCCAACTTTCTTGTGCTTCATCCTAGGGGCAAGTTCCATGTCAAAATACTTGGCCTGCTCACCATACAAAACCCTGAAATTGTGAAATTAATACTTCATATCTCAATTATACCATTATAAACCATGACGTGCCATAGAAAGGCCAGATCAACTCTGAGCAAGTTTTACCTCATGAATATTTATGTACAAATTTATGACTTAAAGAATGTTAACTGAACTTTAAATGGTATATGATTATGACAAATTGATTCTTTCTTTACACTGTAGAATGTGCAGTATCTGATACTGTATAAGGAAAAAGAGGAGACCCTGATCAAACATCTCCTTCCAGGAACTGTTTGATCTTGGTGTGCTTTGCTTGCCAAGGTGCCAAAATGTATCTATATGAGGTATCAGCAATAAACAAAAATTTATCAAAAAAGATGCATGGGCACATATCATAGAAAGTATGTGTTGTTTTTTTTGGTTAAATTATGGTTCTTTGAATACTGACCCACTGACAGATTCGCCTCCCTTGCCTGTGCCAGTAGGGTCCCCTGTTTGAGCTACAAGATTTCGCTGGAAAATCAAAGCATGAAAAATTACATCTCCTAAACAAAGAAGCAGAGTAAAAATGTACAAATAATGTTCTTCTTTTTGTCCATATTAATTGGAATTTATATACAAATATCATATTATTTTATTACTTTCTGATCCTTCATTAATTTAAATCTCTGATTTAGAAACTACAATCAAATTTAAAATCATTTATTTTAGAAATTGAAGACTAAAATGTTTGTTTGTTGGGTCTACTTGAGACATATATAGCATTACAGTATCAGGCCGTACACATGTGGCATGATACAACACTCTGTTACATTATCCTGACACCAGGCCATTCAGTCCTGGAACTACCCCTATATGCTGAACGCCAAGCAAGGGAGCTATAAAGGTTCCATTTTTTACGACTCTGATATTACAAGACCAGGGATCTAACCCATTGACTCCCACTCTAGAGGCAGACGCCTTAACCACTCGACCATCGGGGACTAAAATATAACAGTTAACACAGTATAAAAATAATATCCTCCTAATTGAGAAGGTGAATTCTGATGTGAAGTTCTACAAATAAATGAGACTAATTAGTTAATTATGAAATAAGAAAAAGCTCACCTGAACAGAATGGAAGAGGCAGAAATTATAATACTTGACTTTACACAGCTTCAGAAAATTCTTGCAACCTAGAATTGAAATAAAGTAACATCAAAATCTGTTAATTTAAATATAAAAATAATGTCAAATACACCATATGTGCAACAACCTTAGCCAGAAGTGGAAGAACTGACCATCATTGCAAAAAATATAAATTTGAGAAATTTCATGTAATGCAACCAAGATGATTTTCATATGAACTGACAGATGTATGGAGGTAAGTTTTAAGATTTTATGATTTTTTTTTTATTTCAACCATACATTGCAAGTCGCTTGCAAGTCGCTTTTGAAATAAAAGAAATTGAATAAGAAGATAAGTTTTAAGTAAGGAATTTGCTCTGCTTAAACCTATTCTACTGAAGTCATATCTTAGCCACTGTCTTGAGACATACTGTGATACAAATGAGAACTGACGATTTGTTGACTGTTGAGTCGCGAAAAAGGAAGACTTTTTCTACAAACGATGTTACAGTGCCTAGGGTGAATACAAATTGTCATGGTATTCGTGTACTCACATCTTGGTCGTTCATCTGTAAACAGATCTATTGTTATATCACCTAGGGAGGTCTCTAGTAAGACTGCCATGACTCAAAAACGAATATGCGATGTTTCAGTAAGAGGCCGGTTTTGTTCAAATTAATAAAGTTACCTCCCCTGTTGTGAAGTTTAGTTAAGTTTGCGGTTAAAGCCAAGGACCGGGATGAAAGGGGGGGGGGGGTCCAAATTCAGACAAATAAATTTTAATAAAAGTGCATTACCCATTCCTGTAAGAGGGGTTAGGGGACCTGTTTAACTTTGATCAAGCAAATTATCTATTCATTTAATTTAGCAAAAGAGCTTAATTTTCAGCGACTTATAACCCTGGTAAATCACGTCAGAAACCCACGAAATGAAGTACTGCGGATGAAATTAATGCAAGCTTTAAACACCAAAGTATGATTTCACTGCATTTCAAATGTGATTACTTGATGAGAGGACGACTCAATTTTTTTTTTCAATAATATCAACAAAAATATATGTGCCTCGGAAACAATATCGATTATCTAACGTCCGATATATCCGACGTAATGACGTCATGAAATACGTCGTCACCTAGCAAAAATTACTCGAAGAGTTTCTACAACACACAGTGTGATTTTCATGCTTCATTTTAGCAAAATGGATAAAGACGACTCTACAGTTAACACGGAAGAATTTCGACATGTTAGCCTGGAGAACATACGTCTAGTCAATTCTGAAAGGGTACGTTATATTCAGTCAAAGACCTTTTATGTTTATAGGTCTTTGATTCAGTTTTTACTTTAGCTTATTTAATTAAAAGTCATCAATTATGTTAAGAAAAGTAAATTGAACAAGGTAACTAATATCGATATTTAAAATCTTTTCTTCAAAATCATTAATTTTCGTTATTTTAAATTTTATTAAATGTGAATTGCATATGTAGTAAATTATAAATGTAATGTAAACAAAATATGTGTAAAAGATAGTTGTGATTTTCCTCAAAATACCTCACCTCACCACACACACACACACACACACACACACAATGTCTTTAATATGTTCATCGTCATCATATTTTGATTGTTAACTCTTCTAGAATTCATGAATTTATCGTCGTTGTTACTTTTACTCTTATTAATACTACTTCTACTATTATTTCTGATATGATTTTATCTTTCGTAGAAGTGAAATTACTTTATTATAATTACCACCCACCTTTCAGCCCACCCGTGCTTGCCGTGCGGACGATGAAGATGATGAGGAAGACAGTCCCTGGGTCCAGATGTTTGCCGACATTTCCGATTGTGAGGACGAGAAGGAGGAAGAGGAGGAGATGTCTCCATGGATCCATATGTGCTGCTTTCACTAAAATGATAAATAGTAAAAAAAAAAAAAATAATAATAAAAAAAAAAAAAAAAACTGAAAAATGAAAGCAAGAAAGACAGATATCAGTGGCTCGTAACTGTTCTGATTTTAATTTAATGGTGAATAAAATAATATCCCAAGAAGTTGATGACTATCTTTTTATTATTGTTATTATTTCATTTTATGCACGAGTCCACATGTCCCAGTGTCGTTTCCCTCGTTATATTTCTACATAAAGTGTGTGTTTCTTGTGATACTACGTGTGTGTGCTAAAAGAGATATACACGTGTGTGTGTGTGTGTGTGTGTGTGTGTGTACATCACCTAGTGGGGTAAAAATTTCGTACTTCGGTTTGTATACAACAGGGTAAGGGTTTGGTTAGGGTTAAGGTTACTGCTTAGGAGTTGTATTTGTGTTTGGTTAGGTTTTGGGGCTGAAATAATGGTTAGTTTCAATGTTGTATTACAAACCGCAGTAAACTTCGGAAAATTAAACCTCGCTAAAACAACATTCTACACACAGATCGAGGTACAAACCGTAATGGTGAGGTATGAGTCACACATGGGATACCTCGCTCATACAACATTCTATACACAGATCGAGGTACAAACCGTAATGGTGAGGTATGAATCACACGTGGGATACCTCGCTAATACAACGTTCTACACACAGATCGAGGTACAAACCGTAATAGTGAGGTATGAGTCACACATGCGATACCTCGCTAATACAACATTCTACACACAGATCGAGGTACAAACCATAATGGTGAGGTATGAGTCACACGTGGGATAGCTCTCTAAAAAAGTAATACATGTACAAGAATGTGTGTGTATTACCCGTATAGACAAAGCCCCAAATGAATGAAGTACACGGTTGATGAGACGTTAAACCCAAAATAAGCAAAATATCTTTGCTTTAGGTATTAAGTTAATAACTAAAGCAATGAAATGTTCTACTTTTATCCACTGTCCACCTACAGTGTATTTGAATGTTGTTAGCATATGCCATACAATTCAATCTGACTAAAGTCATCTCCTATATATACGCCACGCTACATTATCTTACCGTAGGAAGATCTGTACTTTAGTCAGATTGCCATACAATTTAAACTCTCCTTGATTTAACGGAACGTTAGTTTAGATTACTTTATTGAATTAGCACACACTTATATAAAAGTAAAATAAAAGTAAATGTAAAGGTAGAATAAGTTTGTATGCATATGTTATATCTACAAGGGTCATTGAGTTCTGATCTGGACAATTGAATTTGATTTAAACTACAGTTACTGTCCATACAATGCAGCATTGGTGGTGTGGCCCACGTATAAGTTATTTTTGTACCTTTATGTTTTCATGAATCCTACCCACGCAAAATAAACCAAGTTTATGAAAATACATTTCTGTCTATATAATTGGAATTAGCATATGCATTGTATTGTATTGTATTATTTGTCCTATCTGGAATAAAGAACCATTCCTTTCTGTCATTACGTGTTCTAATCGTTGCGATATTTTTTCTTTCATTGAAACAACGCGAACGATAAGACACAGGGCAAATACTTATTAAACAGATAGGAAACTCCTGTACGAGCCAGTGGAAAATATTGTGTAGCCAAACAGCAGATCATCAAATATTGCAAACTTTCATAAAAAAAGTATGGAAAAATCACAGAGGAAAATGTATCCAAATTATAAATAATCATTTCTCTACTGCAAGGAATTAGGTTTTCGTGGACTGCAACGCAGCCGCGAAAACCTACTGTTCTTCTTGTGTTTCTTTTTCTCTCTCTCTTTTTTTTTTTTTAATTTGTTTCCATTATTATTATTCTTTGCACTTTTTTTGTGACCGCTGTTGCGGCATGATTAGAAATGCTACAAATATGAAAATTTCCATGCATAGTCACATGTATCTGAAATTGTGCACCATTAAGTTTTTAGTTTTTCATTTTAATACTAAGTTTTGCCGCTAGGTGGCGTTTAGCATCAAAACATATAATTGCTGATAACTCTGTCAAGGAATTATTTTTAGTTTGATTTATTTTAAAGAATGAATCTTTTAAATCATCATATAAATTCAACCCGTGCAGCAGAAAAACAACACTTTACATAGATATCTTAATGCAGGTATTATTCTATGTTACAACTTGGTTTCATTAAGCATTATTCAATCTTGACATTTTTGTTTGACTTGATTTTTGCGTGATTTTATTAAATTCTGATTTAGTCAATCGTTGCACCGGATATTGACCTGTGCTGCACAAGGTGCACGTGCAAAAACACTAAATTTGGTCTTAATTTTAGGCAAACAAGTACTCCAACGATTCCATGTACATCGTTTATTAGTTATATATGCGTAAACATAATATTAAAGGAGATATTAAGAATTGAAGAGTTGGTACTTTCTTTTTTGACTGAGTATATATGTTACTAGCAGGGTCCTAATTAGGATTTGAAAAAGGCAGCTAGGGTGCTCTTGTCGCGAAGGGAGAAATCCCATCCCGGTTCACCTAAAAACAAATGACATATAAAGGCGGCAACAGGTGTGACATTATTGCAAATCTGTTCCTTTATTCTTTCTTTTTTTATTTTTAATTTTAGCAATACGTATGTTTACAGATGTATGACTTCACTGAAAAACAAGTAAACAGAATAAACGGAATCCGACGATATTCAAATAGGCGAGCGTTTCCAACTGAAAACGGTGCTCACTCAAGCATGTCATCAGTAGTAAGTGAAAAAGGTGAGTGATATTCATCTACTTGTATGAGTACTGTTCACCTTAGAATTGTTCACTTATTTGTGTGAGTAAAGCTCATTCAGCCTCATTTAATAGCTGAACAGGATTCACCAAAATAAGTGAGGATTACTTATTCAGTAAAAACTGCTCACCAAATTAGTTGAGTATTACTAGTTACGATGTCGAAACGTCTTGTGGCGAATCCTTCGGGCCACCGACGTGTCGAGCGCTAGCGAGACACAAGGTAGTAACATTACTTCTAAGTATTACTCCCTCGAAAAGATAAACAGCTCTCACTTAATTCAGTGAGTATTGCTCACATTACTGCTCATCTAATTAGGTGTGAACTGTATCCACACAGATAGATGAGCATTACGCACTGAATATGGTTAGTACTGTTCACCATATTTGATGAACAGTATTCACTCTTAATGAGATTAATATCACTAAATCATTGAATGAGGATTAAATGAACATTGCTCAACTTTTCAGCGAGAAAGGTTCAATTTAAAAGTGAGTACAATTCAATGAGAAATTTTGAAGGATGCGGTGAGTAAAGGTCAACATAAAGATACAGAAAATAAAAATAAAAACAATGTAAGTATCAACAAGGCTGCGCATGAGAGTCCACGACCAGGATCACACGTTTGGTTGAGACTTCAACTGTACAACAGTAAAGGTAGGATTTATACATAGTCCGCATTGTGCAGACCTGCATTCTTTCAACAATTCACACCTCTATATCGTTCGTGTAATATATTTGGCACGATTGCAATGTATATCTATTTTTAACATTTTTAGAATCTTGATAATATGAATTTTATTTCGTTGAACATTTACTATTTCGTTGACTTTTTAACACATACAGAGTATGTCTTCTTTATATAAGCTAAAAATAATTTAAAATAATTTAACAAATGTTTTCAAAATACAGCTTATTTTGGTATTATTTTTTCCAACGAAATAGAACCGTTTATCAAGTAACCCAAGGATAAATTTATAACAGTTAATGTTGTTAATAGCATTACAATAAGCCTTCAAAGTGGCGCAGTGGTAACGACTCCTTCTGCTAACCATCTCTATACTTCACCGCATGGTTTCGAATCATATAAGTTATAAAAATATATATGTCTATTCAATGTAAACTGGTATTACATGATACTTATTTTGTTCATTTGAATACTTGATATATTCGAGTATACTTAAAAATCAATTTATCAAGTATTTTCCTAACATGGATCGCTATAATTTATGCTTTTGTTTTAAACATATTTTATTTCAAAATATTTGAAATGGGGTCGGGCTACAAGTTCTATCCAATTTAGTCACAGCCCTTCCCCTATCTTAATACAATTTCCAATATTACAGTAATGACATGCATTATAACAAACAGGTGTGACATAAAAGTCATTTCAAGAATATATAATGAAAGTATATCAACTCGCATATGTTGACTAAGCCTTGTGAACACTCTACGTATAAACTCCAGTTAACTGAGAGAGAGAGAGAGAGAGAGAGAGAGAGAGAGAGAAAGAGAGAGTAGTTTTGATATAATAACAGCTATTAATTGAATCTTTTAGTTGTCTTTATGTTTATATTTTTATATTATCTATGAATGATACGTTTGGATCTCCAAGTATTAAAGTGCTGTTATTAATTGGGAAAAACAATTTAAAGAGTTGTGTAATACATTCCATTGCAAATTAAATCGTTGACATTCAAAGAAGAAGTGATTTTGAATTTTTCATAGTATGACAAGACGAAAAGGGTCAGTTTATTAATGTATGCGTGTATTAATGCCCCACAGAGCCTTTCTCCATGATTGCAATACAGAGGAACACTAAACTTATTTGTACTAATATTCAGCAGATTATTGTTATTTCTGTTACAACCATGCTACTCGTAGTTTGATAATCCACTCAACCAAAAAAAAAAAACAAAAAACAAAAAAAAAAAAACGTTCTATTCGTCTAGAAGTATTGTGTACATTTTCGAAATAGCGTCTAACGTAGAAAACATTTATCGACCATTAAAATATCATTCTGCAAGATTTAGCAGACGACTCATACATTTAACTAGCACTATATATATATACTTTCTATAAGTCCAATCAGAAACGATATACAAAACATTTTGTTCCTGGGGCCGCCATGGCCGAGCGGTTACAGTCGTGGACTACAAATCTCTCAGCCTCTCACCGCTGTGGGTTCGAATCCGGTAGGGACTTCGGATTTTTCATGTGAGGAAGTCTTCCAGCTGGCTTGCGGTAGGTCTGTGGTTCTACCCAGGTACCTCTGTGTACTCGGGGTCTTCCTCCACCTGTAATTAGCTGGACGTCGCTATATGATTGAAATACTATCGCAGCGACCCCAATACAACAACATTTTGTTTCTGCATTAAATGAGCAATTAAAAAGTTACATTCCGAATCATTGCCTTCCATATTTGCTTACCACATTTCTGCGCTAGTACCTTAGCACTCACTCAGCCCCTCACTGCGTGGGTTCGAATCCCGGCAGGGTCATTCGGATTTTCATGTGGGGAAGCCTTCCAGCTGGCTTGCGGTAGGTCGGTGGTTCTACCCGGATGCCTCCGTGCACTCGGGGTCTTCCTCCAACTGTAAATAGCTGGACGTCGCTATATGACTGAAAAACTGTCGAAGCGACGGTAAACTCAAATAGTCAAGTCAAGTCAAGTCAAGTACCGTCGCAGCTTATTGAAACTCTTTGTGTGAGCAACACGCCCTGAGAGAGGATTAGGATCTGTTGTTATATACGAAATTTATGATTAAGATACACTTTGATAACAATTATTTTTCAATAAATTCATAAAAATAAGTCTTTTTCTGTGCCTTATTTTAAAAGTATGATAGATAGTTCATCCATAGACTGTATACCTGATTTTTTCAGAATTTTTTTTATACAGACATACACTTAGAGCCATTTCTAACCCGACACTATACTTTAATGAATTAGCTTGATACTAATGAAAAAATCTTTCAACCGGTGACGATTCAGCAGATGGTACTTTGCACGATTTCACAATTTTGCACGAGGAGCTGTTGTGCAAAAGCATATCGATTTTTATTTTGCGGGTAACTTTGCGGAAATCATGCACGCAAAATTTGTAGTTTGTTCTGAAAATGGTGAAATGAAACAAAGTTCATAAGCCCAGAAAAAAGAGATTTACTATTTCTTTATTTAATAATGTAACCTCTCTTCATGATGAACTTTGACTGGCCATTTTCTTTTCCGTAAAAGAAATGTAAAATGAGTTGGATAACGAACACGGGCTCTATTTCATGCCTTGGGTGTTACCCTAATTATTTTCCATATTTAAACCATGAAAGAAAGTAGGATGTATTAGATCATTAGACCACGACGTACGGACACACAAAGTATTAAATACTCGGACGTACAAACTATGCTGACTTTTAAGATTGTTATAATGTTGTGTAATACCATTTTGTGAAATCAGATTTTACTGTGATGGTCTTGATTTATTAAGTTTATATATGTGTGTGTGTGTGTGTGTGTGTGTGTCAGTTGGGATTAAATTACTGAGAAGTATGTCTATGTGTTATTTATATTCAAAGTTTAAACGAAATACGTTGACAAAAATTAAACTAAATGGTATTATAAAGGTGACGGGTTAGAAATGGTTCTAAGTATATTTGGTAGGTTGCTTTCAGATTGGAACTTTTCCCACTCCACAATAAAGCCATTTAGACTTTTATTGTTAAAACAACAACAACATATATAATTTAAACTAATGTATGCATGCATTTTTTTTCTTCTATTTTTAAAGTCAACTTATAAAGGAAATTTTGATATTTATTTTCAGTTTGTGGTGTGATGATGAACACAAGCTCCGTCGGTTTCTACGCAAATAAGCCAAGACGATATCATGAACCCATGTGAAAATAGAATAAAAATGGCGCCGGTCGTCTTGTGTCAAGAACACATTGGTTACCAGTATGTCATCACATGGAAATGAAATACAACACAACACAGGAGCAAAGGAGTACATTTTTTAAAAATAAAAATCTCTATAAAACTGGTAATAAATAAGCAAAAGTTGCAATTCCAAAAGTCAAACATGATAAAAGTAAAGTGCATATAAATTGATAAATAGTTTAATAAACATGTACAATGTACGATGTTTGATTCTTGAACAACAAAAAGAAATACTTATACGTGGAGGATCTCAAAAATTACATTAGACCGTTGAATACTGGAATTAATATATATTGGCTAACTGATTAAGCAAAGAAGGCCTGTGAGAACGATTTCAAGTGACCCTGAAATTCAAATTCACCAAGGGAAGATGAAAACGTTTTTAAATCCCCCCACCCGGAAATCATGCTAACAACACATTTAAGTATAAGTTAAAAAATAAGATATAAACTTACCCAACAAAGAAACATACGGGGGGGTTATTTGAAAACGTTTTGAAGTTCCCGAGAGAGGAAAGTTAAATTGGGGGGAGGGGAATTTGAAAACGTTTTAAGAACCGGGGATGGGGGAAGGGACTTGAAAAGGGGGGAACTTGAAAACGCTTGAGAACGTTACACCGGCACATTTGTTTTATAAATCAAACTTTAATTTTATTTGAAGCTTTCTTATGGAGATAAAATATTCGTGAATGAAAAAATAGATCATTCATGTTGAGTGATACTCATATTTGTGTGAAAATTAGCAATCTTTTACACGTCGAAAAAGTTTATATTGTTTCAATTTAACTGATAAAATGTAATAAATAAGTCCAAATGTAGGGATCCACGACGGCACATTAATGTTTTGGACAGGAAACAAAATAAAAAATACATGTAAACATATCTACCCGGATTTCTACCCGAAACAAAGACCCATTGAACATGTCGTTATAGGTCTTTGCCCAAAAAAAAAAAAAAAAAAAAAAAGAAGAAAAAAAACATTCACCGTGTCTAAAAATATTTGTTCTTTAGAAACAAGTATTAAATAATCAATTATCATTTATTTATTAATCATCTGTCTTGGACCACTTAACCTCAACCAAGATAACCAAGATGCCCTAATGAAACAGTCCGAAATGTAGCGGAACCATTACAGGGAATTTACCTTTAACGCTGTTAATATCGTTTTGACGCAGAACCGATTTTAATTTGATTTATGATATTTGATTGGGGCAGTAATAGGGTAGAGAGAGAGATTACTAAAATGAAACACATGCATAAAAATGTATTTACATGCATATATACACATACAAGTACAAGTATACATTGATGTAGACCAAATCTTTAAGATAACTCACCGGTCATAAAAAAGTATAAAAAAGGAGAAAAATATAATTAAAATATGGCAAATATAGTAAAACTAAACATATCATATAGACACAAATATCGCCTGGCATTTGTCCTTGTGTTGTTCCTTTGACATTTGTCAAACAAACATCTAATACTCAATGTCAAGAGACAAAGTCTAACATATGGCATCAACACGCGAGTGTGTCATAACAAACTACTGTCCTCTTGATAGTTAAATGAATAAACGCCTTATTGTTGGCATGTAAACCACATTGTTACAATACTCGGTAACAATATCTAAACAATCACAAGAAGGAACAGAAGATCTTGCACGCTAGGCGGCCGCGATGATTCCGAGGATTCCAAGGGCGAATCCGAACATCAGGACGCAGAACACAATGAGGATGTAAGTGGGGACAGGCTGAAACGAAAGATGCCACTATGAGTCTTTGTGTTATCAACTTTCTAAACTGGTCATGAGGGAAGGTCATGAGGAAATTTACAAACTTCTAACAAAGAAGGCGATCAAAATCATTTTGGTTAATATGTTGTTGGACAACATTCCATGAATCTAAAACACTGCCAATATGTGGCATTGTGATTTATACCAAGTGAAAATCTGAATCTAGGTTTGGACAAACCGGTATGTCTATAATAAGAAAGAAGACCAGTAATATCTTAATAAGTGATGCTATGTTGATTATAAGTCTGATTATTATTTACTGGTAGATACACCCAGTATCAAAATATAATCTTTGTCCTTCAAATGCTTAAAAAGACTTAAGTGCAGATGCAAACATCATCTTTGAGTTACAGGCTCTTTTGCTCAATGTGAATTTACGATAAAATTCCCATGATCATTTGATGCACCATGGTCACAGATTAATGATGTATGGAATACCTTAAGTGGTCGTTGCTCATTTTAAGGGGTTGCCCTCGAAACTATTTTAACCCTTTCCCTCATATAGACTAATTTTGACGCACTCAGTAGGTACCACATAAAGCCTGATCTGCAGAAAACCACAGTTAAACCTTACCAAATTTAATTACAAAATCCTCATTTCCAGACCACCGAGGAGCAGCGAACAGCATAAAACCTGATCAGCCTGCGAGTTACTCGCAGGCTGATCTGGTTTTGTGTTGTTCGCATAGGTCTTTACAGGGAAAGGGTTAAATGTATATCAATAATTCTGCCCGTTCTATTGTCTTGTTGTGATATACACAACACACAGCTATTCCTGGATGACTTTATCATTACATCAAACTTCAAACAAGAAGCAAACATGTACCTTCTAATGTTTTATGTTGAAACCGTAGATTTTGCACAGGCCTTATGGTTTTCATTGCGCCTAAAATTGAGCTAGCTCTAATATTCGAAAAAATGCATAGCAAAAGACAGTTATTACATGCTATTTTATATGCACCAAGAAAGATAATATCGGGGTTTTAAGTTTTAAATCCCTTTAATTAGGTTTTATTCAAATTAGGGAAATGAATATATGCTACTAAACTGACTATTATGCAGGGGGGGGGGGGGGGGGGGGGGGGGGGCATGATACCACACCCAGTCAATTATTTTAGCACTGAGTGAACCAGTTTTTGAATTGGGACCTGGGGCAACTCTTATAGCACGGTAGTTATTCCAGTCACCAATACTTTCATAAGAACGTAAAAGTGGTATATTTTTATAAAGGTACACACCGATGGTGGATTTTCCTTAGGCTTTTCTGTCATTCCAAAGTCGCCATTGCTGGCATTCACTGAAGGAGTCATGTCCGCAACTGCTGGAAAAGAGATTATTGAATAAATAATAATAGATATTGCAGTTTGCCGGGTTGTCTTGGTCATGTTCAAGCAAGTTAAATGGCGTTGGTTGGGGGTATACAGGCAGCGACTGTTTCAATTTAAAATTTGACATCGTTTTCGTTTTTATTTATTTATTGATCAATTAATTTATTTATTAATTATTTTCATTTTTTTGGTGACATTATTTTTAGAGTGACATCTTTGAAATAATTAATGTGGTATTTTGGCTTTAGATGTGATTATGACATAGGGCCCCCTTCCCTCCAATCCACTGTAAAAGGTCTTCGGTATGCCCGGTCCTTTCTCATATCATGATGGGAGAAGGAATATCATAAACTGTAGTTACCTCTAGAGTCATACAATTCAGTGAACATAAAAACTTAAAGGCAGAATTTGAAAGTAGGCTAATCGATATGTTGGTTGCTATATAAAATTCAAGTACATGTGTACATTGAAAATGATCAAACAAAGCATTATCTGTTAAAGTGCTACTTTTTCTGAATTCTACAAATTTGTTTCATTGTGTGATATTCTATAAAATATGTGTTTTTATTCAATAATTTACTTTAATTCCTTTAATAATTTACGACTTAATCTCACTGCGCTCAAATAAGAACTTAAATAAAACCATCTTTATAAAGGAGGGCTTATTTAACTATTTCAAAGAGGACGATTCTATCATTTTATTTGACCACAATTTTATCTTTAAGATGAACATAACATGAATTGGACTTCTTTTCACAAATGATATAAAATATGAACTTTAGTTCCGTTTAGGAAAATGCTATATTTCAAGAAATCATTATTTTAATAATAGACCTTACATTACTGATTTAAAATTAAAGTTGAGATTTCTGTATTTGCATCCTGTATAACACTAATTTTATTTATTTTAAAAATAAAATTGCTCTTCAAAAATATATTACGTAACATAAAATAGTATTGATCATTACCAGCAGCAGCAGCAGCAGCAGCAGCAGCAATATGTACTTACGTGTATTTATCTATTCAATTATCTTTTTTTCATATATAGAAAATTGGCCATTCCACATTTTCTTTTGCCCTGACTAATAAGAACATTTATGTACAAACCCGTCGTCTTTGCTTTCTTCCATTTCATCACTTCCAGAATGACGACGACGGCGAGGCAGACGACAAGTTGAATGGCCGCCACAATAACGGCAGCGGTGGGCAGGTCGGATCTCTCCAGCACGTACCCGAGAAACATCACGATAACTACAAACAGAGGCGTTCAAACACATTTATTGGAGGCAGAGCAAATCTTCTGATATAAATATAGTATTTCTTCAAATCCATACATATATCTAAACGCCTGGATAGCGTAGTGGTCTCACCAGTGCGTAATGGGTTCGGTTCCAAGTCACGTACATGAGAGGGTACAGCGGTCGCCAGGTTAGACACGTGGGTTTTCTCCGGGTTCTCCGGTTTCCTTCCGACAATCATGACCAAATACGCCGCCACCAGAGCCATCGGGAGTTATTTATATGTTGTGATAATCGGTTAAAAATAAATCAAGTTAAAAATATCTCAAAATACTTTGAACCTTAAAACAATCCTACAACATTGACTCTGTGCAAGATACATTACATTTGACCATAATAAGTGCTTAATGTCCCCCAATGCTATCAAATTAGCCTGTTTTACATTTCGAATCGAAGACTACCATTTTTTACCACGAAGATGATTTTATTTATTAATGTGTCTCTGTAAATTGATAAAATGTTCCAAGGTAAAACGATACAACATCAAAAGCTGAGTAACTGTGCGAATATCTTAAGAAATTTCATACTGTTAAATAGTGATAATTTATTCATCCATTTGGGGCTTGGTGAATGGTTGTAGAACGTGACTCGCATAATAAGTTTCCTCTTTCTCATGTGTACTCCTCGGCGTCACTTTTCAAGTCATAAAACAGTTCGAAAATGATGTTTAAATGTGTAATTTATTTAATAAAGATAAGACATGTAATTAAGAGATATATTCAGGTTACTAAATAAATCTTTCAGCTTCCAATATGAAATGACCGCCCCTGGTGACAGAGGATAAGAACGTCCGCGACATACCAAAGTCGTTAAAATTGGTACCGGTAGCTAGTTGCTTGGCGCTGGTCGTTCCAGGACCGGTTGGCCCGGTGTCATGCCACATGTACACCTGCGAGATGGTACCGCAGTGTGACAGAACTATATCTCTCTAGAAATGCTGTCAAACCAATATGAAGTGACTTACCGGCCAGTACCTGTGACCCTGTACCGACGCCGAAATGGGCCCAGTTGAAAAGCCACCGCAACTTGTGTTCGGGTGATGGGCGGAGTAAAGCCATGATTGGCTGGAGGAAAATACAGTAAATTTCACATAGATGTTAAAAGTCACTTTCTCATTCCCAAATGGAAAACCATTTAAGCATTGTGTTCTCTCATCCGAAATAAGTTTCCATTATCCAACCACCATTATCATTTTTATTTTTCATCAAGTAACTTGAATTTCAATTCGAAAACACACACACACACACATATATAAATATATGTTCTTAATGTTCTTTAATAGATTAACACATAAACAAATATATACGAGTTATCAGTAGCCAAGGGGTTATTATAATCCCTGACTTACTAAGTCTCTTACCAATGTGGGTTCGAGTCTCGGAAGGGTCACTGTTTTTATTATTATTATCATTATTATTATTATCATTATTTCATTTATTCATTCATGTGAACCTTTCAGCTAGCTTGTGGTAGGCCGGTGGCTCTGCAAGGGTATCCCTGTATCTTCTTTTACCTCATAACTGGACGTCGCTGTATATTATGGCTGAACAACAAAGTTCAACTATACTTACGTTTGCAAAAAGCATGACTGTCACGATGAATCCAAGAATCGGATGGGCTCTTGAGATTTCAGGGCTTATAATCTGGAACATAATTAGAAGGTCTCAAATGGCTGAACACACACACACACACACACACACACACACACACCAATATTTGTTATATTCTTCAGTTTTAGCTTTGCACTTGTCAACTGCCTTTTAAGATTTACAAGCGTATCTCTTTTTGTGCGGTGTCTATAGGAGAATGAGGTGTCACCTATAGACTGATTTTAAACAATAAATAATTGGACATTATTGTTATTTTTCAGCCATTTCCTTTTCATTGGACCGGAGTCTTTGGACAATCCGGCAAATATTTACTCTGGGAAATGAAGAACATCGAGAGATCGGTCATACACTAAACGAATTTCTAACTAGTATTTATCATATTTTAGGAAAAGTATTCGGAGAAAACTATGAATAACCAAATATAAGATTCATTTATTCCTAATACTGAAACAAAATATCACGGGAGCAAACTTAACACCTTTTTCTCATTGACATAATTTTTCTGTGAACATTAGAGTGTTCGCACGTTGTTTCTTGTGCGATTCTAGCCTTGTGACATGGCGCGTTATCCTGTGCCACCGTCATGCCGCCATGTCAAGGATATGAGGTGGAAGAACCGACCGAATGACGTCATTTTGATATCATATCGTGTTCACGAATGATTCCGACGACTTGAGTGTGTTCTAGCCATATTAAATGTTTTTATGATGATGATGATGATGATGGCTGTAGTGTTGAGGAGGTGATGAGTAGGAGAATTAGGACACTGATTGTGGTACTGAATATGCTGATGGTAATGGTCGTGGTGGTGGTTATTATGATGATGATGATGATGATGATGATGATGATGAAAACACGTACCTGACTGTATCCCTCTATTTCAACGAAGATTGGGATGAAACCGATGACGAAAAACACCACGACGGCCACCATGACTGCTCGATGAATCTGCGGAAATAGTATATACCTTTATGTTTATATGTTTGTATGTGCGTATGCATATATGTGGTTATTGTTTGCGTGCCTGCATGAATGAATGTTTAATTGCATGAACGTATGTATGCAGTAAATATTACATAAGTGTGTGTGCGAGCGTATTTGTTATTCAAAGATCGATGAGCACGTCTGATATCTAATAAAGAGTTTGATGACATTCCTTGGTTTCTATGTTAATTTTCCATGAATGATCAAATTGTACACAGTGGAACGTGTATTAGCGGTCACCAGTATTTTGGTATAACCAAACTACGAGGGTGAGTCAATAAATAACCAGCCTAACCTATTTCGGGTTGAGATCTACTTCTTCTTTTTCAATATAATTTCCCTCCAAGGCTATGCACTTGGACCAACGGTGTTCAAGTGCCATCAGCCCAGAAGTGTTGAAGTCAGGGTCCTTTCCATGGAACCACTCCTCAACTGCCGCAACGACTTCTTCGTCAGACCGGATATGACGTCCACGTATATCCTTTTTCTAATTTGGAAGAAGTCGCTAGGAGCCAGGTCTGGTGAGTAGGCAGGGTGCGATATTAATTCATACCCATTTCGCTCCACAGCATCCATGCAACTTTACAAGTGTGGACTCTTGCATTGTCCTGTTGCAGCAATACACCTTTGGAGAGTTTACCACGGCGTTTCTCGCGGATGGCATTCCTCAGCTGGTCTAGCAAGTTTGCATAGTATGCTCCGGTTATTGTACTTCTCTTGGGTAAAATGTCCAACAAAATAACGCCCTTTGTGTCTCAAAATACTGTGGCCATCACTTTGCCAGCAGATGGTTGAGTCTTGAACTTCTTTGGCCTTGGGGATCCCGGCCCTACGCACTGACGATCCTGAGCTTTATTTTCTGGTTCATAATAATGCATCCAAGTCTCATCCACAGTAACTAGACGCAAAAGGAATTCATCTTTTGACCTCAAACGTTTCAACAACGCACTGCATACTGATGCTCTCGTTGCCATTTGCTCAATGCTAAGGGATTTTGGGACCCAACGGGCTGTAAGCTTGCGCATCCCTAAACGATCATGCAAGATTGTTGAGACGGTACCATGTGAAATGCCTAATGCCTGTGCTATTTCTTCAACCTGACTTCGCCTATCTGAGTATACCAGATCTCTGACTTTATTACACATTGGCAACAACTGGGCGCCCAGACCTGTCTTCATCTTCTAAAGACGTTCTACCGCGTTTAAACTCCCCAACCCAGAATTTAACTTGAGAATAAGATGGTGCAGACCCATACACATCAACTAACTCAGCATGTATGTCCTTACCAGATTTACCTTTTAAATGCAAGTACCGAATTACAGCACGGTACTCCACTTTTAATGAAAAGCTTGCTTTTACATCACTAGCCCAGCTGGCTTGCGGTAGGTCGGTGGTTCTACCCGGGTACCTCTGTGTATTCGGGGTCTTCCTCCACCTGTAATTAGCTGGACGTCGCTATATGATTAAAATACTATCGCAGCGACGGTAAACCCCAATACAACAACAACAACATCACTAGCCATGCTTGACATTCAATATCTGACAAACAAATGACCGTATACATGTGTAGTTTTGTACACAGGTAAAGTACATGTATTGAAACAATGCGTGAACATCGTGGATGTCTCGGTTGATCGGAGATGTCATAAGCTGGTTATTTATTGACTCGCCCTCGTAGCAACTAGCAATTTGTTTAACCTTCATTTAACCTCTGTTAAGTGGTCATTTTTTCTTGTTTTCTTGACTGACCGCCTACAGGTTTTACTGTATTTAAATTAAGACTTTGAATTTTCAAAAACCAAGCATCGATTCAGTGCGTAATATTTGTAAATTTGATTGAAAAAATAAAAAAAGAGAAAAAAACAACATGACAGTATATGTTATTAAATTAAACCATTACTGAATTGATCATGGTCCATCAAGTGATCGTGGGAATTTTATTGGAAATGAAATTCTTTTAGAAAAAGACCTATAACTCCAAATCAATGAAAACCTAAGTTTTTAAAGTATTTGAAGGATAATGATAACTTTTTAATGATGGAAGGATTACCTTAAAAAAGAAACGCTAACAAATATCCGAGGTTACCTGAAACCAGTACTTTGTCCCGAACAACTTCTTCTCGGGCAGCATGTCCTTATTGTACCTCGCTACTACCATGCCAACCAGGGAGAGGAGGGACCAGGCCAAAACCATCATGATGCCTGAAACACGTGCAGTCAACACGTGCAGTCAATCACGTGCCATAGAATACGCACGGGTTCAGAAGACTATAGATCCCATTCACTCCGAAATGAGACATAAACCGACGAAAATCAACGAGCACTTCCCGAACACCTCATCAACATGCTGGTGTATAATTTCACACATTGTTCAATGGGAAACAAACATACAGTTGATAATTTTCCCCCAATCACTGATTGGGCAATTTAAATCAGCTAATTATACAGAGTATTGTGAAATGGTCTATAAACCCATAGATTACATTAAGAATGACTCGATACATTCTGTTGCAAGAGTGATAACATGTAAGATAAAATTCAATTTATTCTATGCTTACTAATAAAATACTTTGTGTTATCAGTAAGATAAAATCCATATCCCACAGCGTGAGTGACACAGATCTGCCGGAACTACTTTTCTTTTTACTTATAAAGGGTATGTATATGGGTATGTAGCAGAAGTAAGCATACAATAAAAAGAAAATTTGTTTTGGGTGAATATGGAATATATCTCATCCCGAAGTTATAAACTTTCTAATTTTCAAAATGTATCACTTGTCGATTATATATATTCTTTATCCTCTCTAAACAAACGTCCTCTTTTTATTCAATTTGTGGAATAGAAAAGTTCTGGGACTTATTCTGTTAAACCGATTTCCCCTAAGTGGGTGTTATCGAAAATAGTCCTTTTCCCGTGTTTGCCGAGATTATATGTCAGGACTCCACTAGTTAGAAGACACTGTCACTGAGCCACGGCGTCAATAACGTGACATTAGAATTGATTTTTGTCTTACTTGAACTAGACTATTTGTTCAGATATAGCCCCAACTAAGTACACAACCTAACATGTTCTCTCAGTATTGGCAATGACTACACAAAAACAAACCATTAGGTTGTTTGTTTAGGAAGACTGAATGTTCTCCCATGACCCCCCTTCCCTAAATTACGGACAGGTTTATTCACTATCTAATTGTTTAGGAAGACTGAATGTTCTCCATGACCCCACTTCCCTAAATCACGGACAGGTTTGTTCACTATCTAATGGTCGTTGACGTGTCTACGATTACTGGGACTTATATTGACCAATCCATTTCAAACACTTGACATAACATCGTCTTCTGTTTTAATCATTGACTAAGTAAAGATAAAAAAATAGTTATCTGTCTTAATATTTATATAGTGTTAAAATCTACATGGACCTTTTTTCTTAATGTGACTATGTATTTGTATTTGTATTTAAAAAAGGCATGAGTAAAGTAGGTTTACTGTCACCAGGAATACGAAATTCGTAAGACACTGTAAGAAACTTACCATGAAGTTTGACAAGAGGGCCATTCCATTTGTACAGGCCGACAATTTCATTGGCGTTAAAATTCACCTTCTTGTCACTGCTCCAAGGCAGACTGTGGTGCTCTTCCATCTTACTACTATCTGCAGCGATATGCATACACCATATACATACATCATATAAACATACCATATAACTCATACACCATATACCACATAATATACATAAACATACACCATAACCAGTTTAACATACACCATATACATACACCATATACCATGTACATATATACATACACCATATACCATGTACATTTATACCATATACATACGTACATAACATACACACATACATACATACATACATACATACATACATACATACATACATACATACATACATACATACATACATATATACATACATACACCATACATACACCGTATACATACACCATATACATATTCATGCATCATGTACATAAACACACACCATATACATCGAGACAATTTTTTTTATTTAAATTGCACTTAAGTCTTTTTAATGTCAACTAAAAATAATACACATACATCCTGTGACAATTTCAGTGTGAACATGGAAGCCCCACGTTACCCATTCGTAACTTGGCCAACCGCTCATAATCAGTATCCCCAAAAAAGCAATGCGTTATTTTGTGTAAACCAGATCAACCATTGACTACCTGTTATTCCAGCCATTGGATAGCCAGTAAGTCAATTTGAATTCATATATAAACAATGGAAAGATCCATTATGTGTAGAAATATTCCAGACTGTATCAGCTGTCACGTCCATCAGAAAGCCTGTATCACATGTCACGTGCATCCAGCCGACCTGTCTTAAGGGGTCAGTTTTGAGAATGCGGACAAAAAATGATGATAAACATTGCATGTCTCCTCCATTAAGTAGCTACCTGCACTAAGCGGCAACATTCTTTTACTCTCTAGACCGTCCGCTTAAGACAGGTTTGTCTGATTTTAATTTATTGACCGAAAATCGTGACAAACGAAATAATCTAGGCTACATTATATATACATGTAGTTACCTTCTACTTCGCCAACGACCAACATAAGGATATAGTCGTTGTTCGAGTCGAAGTACTTGCTGTCAGAGGCCGTGTGTGCCCGTGTGAATGTACACGTGATTACTCCACTGGACTGGGACACACTTGTAGCCGATAGACCCAGCGTGGACTGCAATGGAATAAAATCTCCCTTACTATCTCCTGATAAGTTAAGATATTAATTACGAAAGAATTTTGTTACAATTTTGAAGCCATGGTACAGTGGTAGTTTTCACTGAAACTGATGTGTTCATTCCCGCTTAGGGCCAGAAGTTTTCGAAACCAATCTAGTATTCCAGAACAAACCAAGGATGCACCGGTAACGTCACGCCTCTGCCACTGTCACGTGACGATAGGTAACCCGGTGCGTCAGTAAAATATACTTTCATTATTTTTATGATTTATTTCAATCAATTACCTATTTCATCATTGTAAATAAAATTGAAACTGAAGTTAACTGGTATGAAATACTCGAATTTTAAAGCAAAATTGAAATAAAATGTCCTAGACCGGCCAAATTTACTCGTGGTGGCAGTGGTGACTGTACTTATCTAATGAAGCGTTTGAGAACCGCCAGAATGGATAAGTCAAAGACTATACGAGGTTTAGCCTACCAAAAGTTCCTTCCAGGACATTTCTAAACCATGGAGTATGAAGTGAATGCTGTTTTTCAGCATTTGCATATGGAAGGGATAACCTTAGAGTACGATAAGGACAAACTGTATTGGTGGTTGAAAATTTCTCTCCAAGTCAAAACTTTCTTAAGTTCTTTTTTTCCCTTTAAATCACGGTATCACAGGAAATGAAGCAAGAAATTCAAGGACTTTCAATTTAGGCTGACATCGTGTTTTCTTAATTGGGACAAAACGAAACCGTAACTTAAACATACGCGCACCTGCTAGACTGACTAAAATGGCCGATAAAATGACGGATTATTAATGGCGGACATTACTGATATCACGTTGATAGATAATATCACCTTACTTCAGACTGGATCCCGTCTCATCAAAAGAATCACGAAGCACACATAATACTGAGCGGGCAAACGTCTCATCAGGTGCTAATCTTATATCCGGCAAGTAGCGAGGAACGACTATAGATGTTCCTTCCCATGGGAAAGAACAATAACCTAACAGAGATCCGCAACTCTGATATAGGTAAAGAGCAAGTCACGAGAAGATCTCGTTAAGTTACGTGTACGATCATGTAACTGCGTGTAAAATTGTTTATATCAACTATAAATATACTTGATCTTCTCTTTAATTTATTGCATGTATGTATCTCATTAGATCGTAGATTTTTTTAATGAGTGACGTCTTCGTGCGTCTGCAAGATGTTAAGAATCTCAGCGAGATCTGGTTCAAATCCCGTTACCTGTGGATGTTGTCGTTGTTGTTGTTGTTGTTTGTTCGCCACGAGAAAGTGATAAGTGTTTGTGATAAGGATTACCACGTAAATTAAGAGGTCATGTGATCAGGGGCAATGTTTCACGAAAGGTACCATCCAGTGATAAAGATAATGTGACTGGTCACGGTATGCTACCATGGTAAGATACCATAACGTGATGGTTCTTGTTATGTCTCAACAAATTGAATACACAAGTAACAAAAAATAAATAAATAAAAAATAAATAAATAAATAAATAAATAAAACACTGGTGATTGCTTATAATCTAGAATTTACAAAATCTCACAATATTTGTCTTACAGACAGATGGTTAAGTCACCATTTGTGATAAAAGCACATTTTGTGTATTTTATTTGAACACAAATAAGCACACGTTTCCCTGCATCTGTAAGTGACAGATGCTCGGTGCTCATTTATTTCATCATTTATTCACTAAACATATTTAATGCATTCTAGCTCCGGATTTTAGACCTTGTTTACAATCTTCGCTTGATATTCCCGGCTAAACTTTGAAAAAAACTGTGCAATAGAATGGTCTCTATGTTTCGCAATGTTTCATAATATTAAATATCCGAATGCTAAGAAGTATGAATATTTTTTAGGAAACGTAACTTGTATTAAAGTATAATATCGAGGGAAGCTGTTCCATAAACAAACTGTTTTATAGAAAATAAATTCGATTTAAAGAAAAAAGCATCAACGGTTACATGGAGCGAAATGAATTTGTGTTTACTTATTATACATTTATTGGCTTTTGATAAATTGAGCATGAGGTGATATTGACCGCGTACGGTATTAAACGGGTACGATATTGATCGGAAAATCTTAGGCTCACCGAGGCCGAAGCGGCCTATCTAGTCTAAAAAGTCTACCTAGTCTTAATCGTTGGATATGAAGCTCACTTTTGATTTTGTCAAATTCAAAATACGTCGTAGCGTATGCCAAGAAAGATAAAATGCAAAATAACATAAAAAATAACATGACATGTGGTAAAATGCATATCGAGGGGTGAGAGCACTTAGCTAAGTTTCGCTTCACCCCTCGATATACAAGGTATTTTAAGGTAACCCATCCATCATTTAATTATAATCATGGCTTCCTCCAGCTGCTTAAAAAGGTGCAAGAATCCATTGACGTGGAGATATATGCGCTCAAATGCTTGAATTTACTTAAAAAAATCCCAAGATCACTTGAGGGATCCTGAACAAAATCTAATGATGGATGGATTACCTTAATGAAGGCTAAAGGTCTACTCTACGTTTGGTGCCGAACCATGTATGATGTTCGTCACTTACCGATGAGAGAGTCTCATAATCTAACCCGTCGTTGAAGCCTGTCTGGAGGGTGGAGGGAAGGAGGCAGCCCACCACGCTGTCATCGCCCTGCGGGTAGAACCAAGTACATGTACCTTTTAATGTATCAAGTATTAAATCTGGTGTCATCAGAGGTAGATCTAGTAGTGTTTAAACTCTACTAATATAAGGGTTGCGTGTTCAAACCCTACTGTTGCTAGAATTCCCAGTACTGGTGCAAACTAGGCCCAGTTTAGAGGGATTATTAGAGAGATTATGTAAACACTTATTTTCAATTCGACATAAGTGGCATTTAATAAAATGCTTTAAAATGGCGTCGCGATTTGTATGTATCATGCATAATTATATGTTTCTTGCGTAATAGTTTGTTATCAAAAAATGTCTTAAAATTAGAGGCGTGGACATTAAGAGCACTAACTGGAAACCTTTAGTCATAATCTAGCCGTTTATTCATTTTTCATTTTTGACAGCTTATAGAAGAAAAATACGCTAGTTAAGACGGTTTGATTATGTCTGTTTCGAAGTTGTTGTTTTTTCATTTAATCATCGGTATATACTTTACATAACTGATTTTTAAAATTTGATGCGTTTTGGTCTGCCTGCAATGTTCAAGGTGTGATAACCGGAAGTAGTACCTACCATTCGGTAATCCTCTGATAGTGCCATGGCTACGTATACATTGCTATCAGATTCCTCTACTTGCAGGACAAAGTTGACGCTGGACCCCGTGTCCTGCCACGTGACAAGATATTCACATCCTCCATAACAGTCCGGGAAACAGCCTTTAGTAACGCCGCAGTTGCTGTCCCAACTGATCAAAGCAGTCGAAACCTGCACAAAGGAAATGTAAAAGAATTATTTGTGAGTCCGTCGTCGGAAAACCAAGCCCGATAGACATGTTTGTTCATTGGGTTTAACGTCCCACCGACAGTATTTCAGTCATTTGGAGACGAACCAGTAGATAATAATTATGTATTTCACGCCTGTATTTCGTTGTTTTAGGTGTCTCAAATAACGCCCATTTCATCGGTTCATGGTGCTATTCCGAAAAGTATTTCATCTGTAAAACGCAATTTTATTGGTCGATATTCTAGTCAAAGACTGATGTACCTTTAGCTCTTAGGCGATTACTTGTTAAGTTGAAGTTAAACCCAGACAGTGTTATTCATTTTCTTTGTTTCCAGACCTTTACATTTCTCTTCCATGCACCTGAAAATAACACGAACTACAATTTACTCCTACCCATCCCAACCATAGCATACCATATTTTGACATAATGTTATGTAATTATCGGCGGCGGCATGAATACGTCATTTCAAATTGAAGAAAATTTCTGCTTCAGACTTTGGAAAGTTATTTCAATGAAACATTAGTGTGCACGCTGTAGTCGCCTGCGGGTCTGTGTATATGTGCTAAATCTGTATTTGAACTATTTATAGCTAAGACACCTTAGAGGTCCATTACAATTTACAATAATAAAATTTTCATGAAAAGGAAAAGATGAAATAACATTGGCATATTGTTAAATAACGCAATTAGTACATTATGTGTAAAGTAGCAGTCGACATCGCGAGTCTCGACATTTAATATATCTCGACATACTTTGAAAGTCCCGACTTTTTTCTCTATTAAAAATATATAATATATAAAATCCATTCTTATCTCGACATTTTGTATCTCGACATTTTTATATGTCGATGTACTTCTTTGGTTCCGATGGGTGAATTCTCATCTGAAACTATATGTCATTTATCTCGACACGTGCTCATGGACGTGCGAATATTCAGTATTGCCGTAGTAAGTTTTTACACTTTCGTAGATGATGTCCCCAACCACCGCAATTAGTGTAGATTACAACATTAAAATGGTGAAAACTGCGATGTTCGAAAATGAACAGATTAATGCTAGATACAATCATACAACTAAATCATATAAATTGTGAACTGGTGATCTGACGTCGACGCCATTTTGCAGTATTAGCAGCGAGTATACCAAAAGAAACTTGCATCATCAACTTCAACAAAACTCATTTTAGGCTAAACCATATTAGACAATATTTTCATTAGGCGTAAAGGGCCATTATAGACAAATTGTGTCAAATACATGTGCATTTAATGGATGAATTGTTTACATGATTCCGGGTACATGTAAACTCATATGTCGACATACTCATATCTCGACATAAAAATATGATTTCTTAAATGTCAAGATAACGGGTCTCGACTGTAGCATGGTTTTCATACTCCGCAATACGTGTATTTCATAATAAAGGATATCCGAACGTTAAAAAGTATGAATAACGTTTTAGACAAAAAAACTTGTAATGTTCTATAGTAATTAACGAGAAAAGCTATTCCAAAAACAAACTGTTTTACAAAAAACACACCAAAAAACTCAGCTTAAAAAAAAAAAAAAAAAAAAAAAAAAAAAAACAGTTACAAGAAGTGGAAGTCATAATGGTCATCGATTTTCCCAAGGGATATTTTATTTTCTCATTACACAATTATTGACATTTGATGAATTGAGCATGATCTGATATTTGCCTCGTACAATATCAACCCGGTATGATATTAACGCAGTACGATATTGATCAGGAAAAGCTTTGGCTCACCGAGGCTGAAGCGTTCTAGCTAATCCAAAATTTCAGAGATAATCATTGGATTTGAAGCTAACTTGAATGCATCGAAAATGTTAATTACATAACGTCATTTAGTATTTTGTATGGATGTCAAAATACTCTCATTATTTACATTTTTTATTTGCGTGTATTCCCAAAGAAGCTCCGTAATCAAAAATAATTTGAATTTGAAAAAAGCGTCGCCTAATCACAATTTGTTTCGTAAAGTGACGGAAGATATGCGGGATTTGCAAATCGCGTATTTTTGTAGACAATTGAATGATCTGTGGTGAAAGATTCTTTCTTATTTAGGCCTTGTAGTAATGGTGTCGTCAACACGTATGTACAAGTTGCACCTCTTAACAAATTTGTAACACAAATTTTGAATTTCTGTCCGAAGAATATAAAGTGCTTTTGGAAGAATATTGGCTTTTAAAGTACATTTGACACCTTTGTCCCCATTAACTGCACATATAAAAGAGCTATGTTTTTTGTTTTTTTTAACTTTAACACAATAGTTTAAATATAACTTAATTTCAATGACAGCAATAACCAGTAAATAGGTGGATTGTCAACTAACACTTTAATCCAAGTCTGCAAACAAAACTATATTCGCATCTCATTCACCCTATAAGGGGGCATACATCTCTGAGTATTACAAATGTCACCAACAATGAAATCAAGAGTCAATGTTCTAGATTTGTTCTATATTCAGAACTAAACAACTATTAGCATGTCTTAATTAATCAATACGACATGCACTTTATATATCGTTTATAAAAGAGTAAATGCATTTCTATGAAACAACTTTTATTAGCATAGACCTTCTTCTGATCTGGTTCATAAAATATGTAAATAATTTGTATGCGGTCCTGATAAATGCTGGGCCAGCTTTGATAAAGAGGATTTTGATTTGCACCCAATATCGTGATTACTTACAGACAAAAATAGACGTGAATTCATTTCTCCTGCATACGAATTAAGTCGTGATGATGAAGAGCAGGTGCAACAACTTGCAGCCTTTTCATTCCATTTTTAGAATACACGCCGTTAAACCCACTGAACACCGGACCACGATCGCGCTACGATCTGAAAATTCAGCCAAAGCGTGGAAGGTCGTCACAGAGTCGTGGCGAGGTCTTCGTGAACGTATCCAAGAACATAGAATAGGCGACTTGAGCGTGATAGGACGTGATAGAGCGTTGCAGTGATTTTGTGCGTGCTCAAGGTCGTGGAGGTTAATGATAATAGTGACAGCGTATCGAGATCGTGGGCGGAAGGTAATACAGCAGCAGTGGCAGCGGATCGCAATCGTGGGACGCGCGTGCATCACGCGTGGTTTGTCGCCGAAACGTTTGAAGCAGGACGGTGGGCACGTAGCGCAGACATGGGAGGAGCGTCGTGCGATTAAGGTACAATCGTCTAAAGCGTAGCTGTATCTTGTCATGCCAGGTCGGGCATCGGATCGTGGGCTTACACCTGGCAGGATCGTCGCCGGAACGTACTTCTTACGTATAACGCGTGGAACAAGCGAACCACGCGCGTGACGAGCACGCAGAATATAGCAAGAATGTACTTAGAGCGTAGTAGCTTCGTGATTGCCTTCTCAAAAGAAAGAAGTTTTCCATTTTTTTTCCGAGACCGATCTACGTTCTTTTAGGTCGTGTATGTCGTGGAGATCATAAAACGGTTTTCGTCCGGTGTGATGGGGACCGTAACTACATGTATGCATAAATGGACATATCCCGACTCAACCCCATCCGAACAACAACCCATTGCCGGCAAATTTTGAGAATATTCGAGCAATTTGGCTCATATTGGTATTAGATTAATACATTAAGCTTTAAAAAAAAAGTCAAAAAAATCTTTTCTGGGCTAAGAGTAGGCTGATTCTTTCTGAGCTTCCCAAATAGTTTTCCTATGAATCACATTTTTGTACACTGAATGTTTGAATTTTAAGTTTATGACCCCAGCGCCCTTTCATTCATTTTTACTATAGGAAAAAAAAACAACAACAAAAAACAACACACCTCATGTCGAATCCTCTAGATTTATGTATAATTACAATTAAAATTGCAGATGATTATATTTTGTTAATGCTGACAAACGATCTATACATCAGTTTTGTTCAACATTTTACATGTAAAAATGATATTATCTGTGTGAACGAAATAATATCATGCCAATTTCATTTATATTAAAGGCATACGTGCTGCAGTTATTTTCTATATAGACAAAGAAGGAAAATTAAAACTAGCCATGATATTCTTTTTAAAAATTAGACACTAATTTATAGGGAAATAATGGGGGTCACCGATATTCTTTTGGAGTTATCTGCCCCTGAAAGTGAGTTTAATTTGCTTTAAATGTAATTATATATCTCCCTTTCATAAGTCCCAATATTTGCATGATGCATACATTTTAGTGAAGTGTATTTAAATTCACATATGCCGAAAATAGGTATTGTATTGTATTGTATTGTGTTGTATTGCATGTACTGATTTGCATTGTTCTACCTCTGTTTTGGAGGAGCGAGATACAATTCACTCACAAAAACAATGCAAACAAAAATGTATATTAGCAGTTGTTTCTTCAATGCATAAGCCATATTATTTATGCCCCCCCCCCCCTCTCTCTCTCTCTCTGATGCCTCAACGATAATGGCCAGTTTGTATTTAACATTATTACATTTGTCATTCCTTTTGGACTGTGTCATTAGATGTTCTGGGAGTGATTGCTGAAAATCTGATGACTGCATAACGAACAGTGCAGTCCATGATCAGACTACACGGATATGCAGATCAGACTGCACGGATGTACAGGCTGATCTTGGTCTGCACTTGTCGTGAAGTGTTATTTTTTTTTTTTTTTTTTTTTTTTTTTTGGTCAAAATATAAATATTCAATATACCGGTATGCAATACTTGTCTGTGGCATAAAAGCACAAAATAATTATTTTTCTATGATGTTGCGTTACTTTTTCTTCATGTGTGCATTTACCATACGGAAAAATATATATTTTTTTATGATGCAAGGAAGCTCGTAAATAGTTTTGGAGTAAACATATGCAGGTTTCGGTCATTTTATGGTGTTACAATAACCCTTGGAGGTATCTGAAGTAGAAAGTTTCTCACTTTATCGACTTTAGTTACTTCCAGGAATTATTGTAACACTAAAAAATGACCGAAACCTGTATATTTACTATCCGAAAATAATAACACTAACATTCGCAGCAAATCTTTCTGCAGTAAATATTTGATACAAGCGCTGATTAGATAAGATACTGAGTAGAAATCAAAGCGCTGATAGCGCTGAGAGAATAAGGTTTTTAATGTGATGTTGTTTTTTTTTTGTTTTTTTTGTGTGTTTTTTTTCGTTTATCAAAGCAGATTTTTAAACGAGGATCAAATTTTTTAAGCAATTCAAATAAATCCAATGTTATAAACCCGCTTTAATCTTGCGTTAGCAAGGTCTTTACAAGAAAAGACGAACACACCATTTGTTTCAATGGACTGCTAACAATTAGCACATCGCCACTCTTATTCTCTATATTTCTCTGCCTACAGTTTATAATATTTATCTATATTAATATGAATAAAAGGGGAAAATCTAAACAACAAAGTTTCATTATATTGTTTAAATTTTGTATCTGGCAAGAAAACCTGTTCAAAACTTAAGTTTCCAAGCAGACTTGCAGCTCGCCAAACACTCTTCCACTTGAGACACACACACAACTTCAGTG
>CM037779.1:43867359-43917359 GCA_021229015.1 Solen grandis | reverse complement strand
CACAGATGGTCATTGACTAAGAATTTGATTTACATCTACATGTGTGCATTACGTCTATCAATACCTATCTACAGAATCTGATGTCACCCAATGCAACCATCCGTGATCATAAAAAAATGGGTGGATTCCCCCATCACAGGCAATACCATCACAGATGGTACTGAAACTATATTTAGACTGATAAAACCTATATTCAGATTCATTCACTTTTCGCGCATGTGATACCTTTAAAGGATGAACTTACCAAATTGCTACCCTGTTCATATTATATCATATTCTATATTTAACCGATTTTGATGAAGCTGTGAATAGGGGTTTCCTGTGCAATTTGACCTATTTTTTCTGAGTTTATTTGTCAGAAAACAAAGACTTCACCAACATTAGCAATGGAGAGTAGAAAATTATTTTTTTTCAATTTCTAATAATCATCAGTTCTGTCAATGAGCTACTTTGAACAAAAATTGACAACTAGCAAAAATCTCACAACAGCATGCAACATATTACTTATCCCTCAAAATGATACATTGTACCATATTTTTCAAAATAAATCAAATATCAAAAAAGTTTTATATAAAATGGAAAAGTACCTGCATGAAAAGAACTATGTGAATTTTGTCCTTTTTTGCTACAGTGGTTGAATTAAAATCATAATTTAAACAAATTCTCAAAATAAATCAATCTGAAATAATTCCTTGCATTAAAGAAATGTTTATGTTGTAATATGGTGACCTTTTCCAATGTGATTTTCCAAGGTAAGGTCAGGCCAAAAAAGTTCCGTTTCTGGTCTCCAGCAAATAAAAAAGAGGTTCGTAGGTTGGGATTTTTTAATTTTTTTTATTTTTACATGAAACAAAAGGTAAAAAAAGGGAAATATTTTTTTAAAGGCAGAAAGGTTAAAAAACTTTAGGTTCAGTCATTAAAAAGGAGGGTCGGTGGGAGACCAGAAACGGAACTTTTTTTTTGACCTCTGCAAAATTCAACAATCTGCTGTGTGCTTAAACAATATTTTTCACTGGCTTTTACAGGAGTTTCCTATCTGTTAATATATCTTTAATTTACAGGATACTGTCTAGCTAGAGATAATATTTCCTTTTATTTTCAATTAACCACTCATTTCAATTGATAAGTAAATGCTATAATCTGATATAATGTCATTGTGTTATCATAGAAGTAATTTACTGAAATAACATTAAGCACAGTATTATTAATAAACAGATTGACAACATATGAATATTGAAGCTATAAAATGTGGCAATTGATACACGTCTACCACATGTATCTGAGAGAAATTAAGTAAGTGACCATGCAATGTCACTAGTATAAAACTAGGAGAATTTAACATGCAGACTGATCTGGTTTTACACTGTTTGCAATTCTTCACTTCATTAGATACACTTACAGTCTAAACTGGTTTTTCAATGATATAACAAGTTACCTGAAGTACATAAATGGTATTGTATTAAATAATATTTAATTGAAAATGCAGTAAGTAAACAACGACTTACAATAAAGTTCTCCCCAGCCTCTACCCGGCCTGCGGGTAGGTACCAGAGTCCATGTACTTTATCCTTGGCCTCTTGTATCATCAGTACACGGCCCGCTGAATCAAACACAACTGCCATCACAACATAACTGATGCTCTCACGAATCACTGGCCGAAATTCATCACCTGCAATAAATGAGGGATACAGCATCTGGTAGTGATGTTCCGATTGTTGCTAGTCGCCGACTATCTGTTACTTTACTGAAGAGTGACAATAATCGATTTACATATAGATATCCGTTCTGCGATGTCGTTTTAAAATTGTTTACCATGTGTTGTAAGTTTAGTGTACACTGTACATCAATCTGGAATCTCTTGAGTTTAGCTAGATTTCTATAGGAAAAACTTTAAATATCCCCTATTAAACGATAAGGCCCAGAACTATGTACATTGTATAACGTATTAACTGCTCCAGCATTATAAAGCTAAAACTGAATTGAAAACTACTTCTTGAAGTTTATGTAACTGTGTATAATTAAAATGCTTTCTGGTTCGATTATAAGCGATTATTAATAGGAAAGTTATCGTTTATACCCCATCCAATTGAACCAACCGATAATCGATTGTGACCAATATCAACCAATTTCTATCACTAGCATCTGGCCCACCCATAACAGAGGAAGCAATTATTCCTTTGCACAGTTCTGCTAATTGGTTATTCATACTGCCCATTTATAGACCAAACATTGAGTGAAAAACATCTAAGGGCCTCTTTTAAACTTTATATGAATAAATTCTATCTTAATACTTAGGAAGATGCTGGGAAAACAGTTAACAAACTTTCTACTGATGTGTTTTCTTATTTTCACAACCTGGTCACTTAATGAGATGACAATGTCAGAAAATCAGTGTTTCTTTTTTTTTAAACATCTAAAATTTTCAGATATGAATATTTTTAATGCGAAGTTTAGAGAATTGGGTGCTAAATGTGTAATGGACCAATGATCATTGAATTTAGTAAGGTTGTTGCTTATGGTTTGTGATTTTAGTGTCATTTTTACATGTACATGTAGTTTGTCATTCTTTTTAAATGACTAAACATAATCAGTACCATGCACTGTTGACACAAGTGAAAGTTGATATGTTGCTTAAACTGAAGGTAAAAAGCACTGATTTTCCTCTTGCCTTTGAAAGTTATGAAAATAGGAAAGAGAGAACAAAAAGAGAAATTTAGCTTTTGAATTTTTTTCTATATTTTTTCTTATAACAGAAATAAAACAAACTAAACACCAATTACTATTTTAATTATTACATGTCATTTGTAGATTAAGGTTAAACTTAACAAATCAATACAATGAAAAATTCTTTTAATTGGGGGGATACACCCTTATCGGATGTCAAAGTAAATAAGTCACTCACTTTTAGAAGGAAATGATGTCTCCTGATTGCTGACAAAGGTCGAAAAAAAGGTCTCATCCATGAGAAGACATAAGGTCTCATTCCCTTTCCTACCCAAGGTCAAAAAGTCTTACTTCAGTCCTTTAAACTTGCAAAGGTCAAAGATGTCTCACCTGAGAGAGGACCGGAGTCCTGTCCCTCCAATGGTTGAGTGGTGAAGGTTATGTCAGCATGTGATACAGGCACAACATCCCCTGCCAGTAGGTGGGTCAGGTCTCTCTCCATACTGGCCATTCTGTAATAAATAACCTCTGTAAGAAGCCACCTGGGATAACTGGACACACCCCATGAAATAGGGAGAACTCAACACTGTTACATTATACATATGTATTTTTTGTCTGGTCCGATATCTAATGTTGATTAATCTGATTAGATCATTACAATGTGACAATAGGTGCCTAAATTTCTCTTTTTGTTCATTCCCCCAGTAAATAAGTTTTTTTCCCCATTTTTATCCAAAGGTTTCCCTGCATTTGAAAATGTAAGAGCTCACATGAAAAACAACAATGGTCAAGTGGTAGATTTTTGTTCTTTTAATTTGAATATTTTTATCAATATAATTATATTGTATGCATGTGCAGCAAAGATTACCTAAAATTCCCCCTACAAGAGAAAACGCTAAGAAAATTCCCCCCTCCTGAAGGTAGAGGTACTGTTCCCCAAAACAGAGAGAGAGAGCCCTCGATGATAAATATTAATTCATTTCATTTCATGAGTGGTTACAGAAAAATTGTTTTCACAGTGGTAGAGTCAGAGTGAAATAATACTTATCTATAATTATGAGTGAAGAAAAATCAAAACTTACTAAAAAAAACAATATTTTGAATATTTCATACTACAATGTATTCTTACATCCCTTTCTCACACTTCGTTTCCTCATGTTCGTGTCTTAAGTTTTCAATGGGTAGCCTCGATTTTATCATGAATTTCATCTATTTTATGTTGTTCATCTATTTTATGTTGTTTATATAAAATGAATTTTATCTATCCTATATTGTTTTTTTTTAAATATGCTTATAGGAAACTTTTTTTTGTCAGTATGAAAATGATAACAGGTTATCTTTTTTAATGTATGATCTTATTAATCATTCATGGATATATATCAGCCTTTTCACTTAACGCATTAAATAAACATTTATCATATGTATAAATTAACATTTATCAAGTGTATAAACAAGAGTTCCGCTGAGTGCGGGGCAATATACACCCAAAGAAAGGTATTGAAAGTGAACTACATTTGACAAATGGATAAGCACCTCAACAGCAACATTTTAATAAGGAGATGCTGACAGACAGAAAGAAGGAGGGCAAACTGTCAGTCCCCTCTTGTGTAAACATCTGTAGGGGACAAATAAACACACAAAATATTTTCGCATTATATAATTCATGTCAGTAGGACATGTTGCTTCATACTGTGACCATGATCCAATACAGCTAGAAACTTGTACTTGATCTGCACAACCTCTCTGTATGGTTTCTGGCAAATAGTTTAAATTTGTTTAAGTGATTCAAGAGCTAGAAAGCAGACAAAATATTCTGACAAAATAATAGTATGACATGTGACCTTCAAGTGTGACCTTGACCTTGAACTATGACAAAGAAAACCTATGCCCTGCACATCCTCTCAGTATGGTTGACATTTCTGTCAAATAATTTCTATTTAATTTCAGTGGTTCTTAAGGTACAGAACAGCACAAAATATTCCAACATTATAATAGTATGACATGTGACCTTCAACTGTGACCTTGACCTTGAATCAAGACATCTGAAAACTATGCTCTGCACATCCTCTCAGTGTAGTTGACATTTCTGTCAAATAATTTCCTTCCCGTGGTTCTTAAGATACAGAGCGGACACAAAACAATTCTAGTATGATATGTGATCTTCCAAGTGTGACAGACATCTGAAAACTATGCTCTGCACATCCTCTTAGTATGGTTGACATTTCTTAAAAATAATTTCAGTTTCCTTCCAGTGGTTCTTAAGATACAGAGTGGACACAAGACTTGACTTGACTATTTGAGTTTACCGTCGCTTTGACAATATTTCAGTCATATAGCAATGTCCAGCTAATTACAGGTGGAGGAAGACCCCGTATGCACGGAGGCATCCGGGCAGAACCACCGACCTACTGCAAGCCAGCTGGAGGGCTTCCTCACATGAAAATCCGAATGACCCTGCCGGGATTCGAACTCACACTGTGAGGGGCTTAATGAGTGTTAAAAGTCAGGGACTTTACCCTCTCGGCCATGGAGACCCCAGCGGACACAAAACATTCTAGTATGACATGTAACCTTCAAGTGTGACCTTGACCTTGAACCAAGACATCTTAAAACTACGCTTTGCACATCCTCTCAGTATGGTTGATGTTTCTTTCAAATAATTTCAATTTCGTTCCATTGGTTCGTAAGATACAGAGCTGACAAAAAATATTCTAGTATGACATGTGACCTTCAAATGTGACCTTGACCTTGAACCAAAACATCCAAAAACTATGCTATGCACATCCTCTCAGTATAGTTGACATTTCAAATTATTTCAATTTCCTTCCAGTGGTTCTTAGAGCGGACACGAAATAGCTAACAGACGGACGGATGACCAGTGGCATAGCATAAAACCGCCCTTCGGGCATATAATAACCATTTACCATATGTATAGGTATCTACTCATTCTCCTTTTGGCTGCAGTAATGTTTCACTGTAAGGGGTCTCAAAATTTAACATGGATAAAAAATCTTCAATAAAATTTTATTCAGTATTCGTGTTTTACATAAATTACACGTACAATTGTCAATTGAGGACATATAGATCACAGATACAGCAACTTTAACAATGAACAACACCAGGTCGCATATTCTAAAAAGCATTACTAAGTGTTCTTAAGTATAATTTTTATGCTTAAGTTCAAACAGGGTCATGAGATTCAATGTTCATATAGTATATTAGATTTGTACTTGAGTCTGAAATGATTCACTCAATAGCATTTCACATGATAACAATAGTTCAGGAAGGTCCTATTATTGAGTTCTGAACAACAAATTCTTTGACAGCTTAATGAATATATATTCATTTCAAATACAGAGTAGTCCCTAACATTACCAAAAATAAAAAGAAAATCTAAAGATATACAAAGATCATTGTGTAAGTCTTTTTAGTTATTAACTTTTATTTTTGCAGCACGTAGGAATACCCGGTACACTATTAACAGGAAATTGCTGAGTTTATTAGGTTACCCCTTCTGTAAACGAGGTAAAAACTAGATAAAAGAGCATGCTTTCCTATCAATGTAAAAAGGAATATGTTCATATATGTCTGTAAACAGTTAAAAGGTCTTTTTTATAATTCCTAAGTGTCAGACAAAGGGAAATGTAAAATCTTATAATCGTTACTAAAAAAAAAATTACCATACACACAAATGACATTCCCTGAGGTCTTGATCAAGAATATCATAAATGGAAAACAATACAAACTAAGAAAGTCATTTTATTTACACTAAAAATTCATGTAATTTAAAACTAGGCAGATTAAACATATTACACTTAAGTATACAAATATACTGAAAAAATAAGAAACTTTCCATTTATTAAAGATTTATATATTTATTGTTCCAAGGTAAAATTGGTTTTTAAAAAGGATGTTTATTTAAATGTTAACAACAAATTTAGCTTTATAACGAAATTGCACTATATTTGTTACTTGTCTCTTTTAATCATGCAATTACAATATTGATGTAAATTGTTTTAGCACAATCCCGTTGGAATCAACAGGTTTTCTTTTGATATCCGATGAGTAAATTCTGACAATAAAACAGAGTCTGTGATACGATGCCATTTAAATGCGGAGTTCTTCACTTCCTCTAGTTTTTCTGACATTGTATTATTGAGAATTACTACAGAAGTGAAACATATTCCATCATGCTCCCTTGCTGGTATCCCACAATGCTCTATGGTCAGAAGCCCTCGTAATGTAGCCTGGATCTGGCCACTAGGGGGCGTGTAGTTGAACACATCCTGAGGAGAAACAAACACACGTTAAGACTGAAGTACATAACAAAAGCTTTATTCAACAAATATAAATCAATTACAAACCTCTTGTGGGGTGACTCCAGTTTAATACCAATACCAGGTAATTGGTTTCCTTATGAGTGTGTGTGTGAGGGGGGCTTATTGCAGTGAAGTTTATTTAGTAGGCCTAGCATTTTCTAGACCTATCATGAAACACAGAATATATGTATGTAATTGACCAAATGACGTTATTAAAGATTCAACAAAATTTCATTTTAGAGAGAATTTTTTTTTAAAGTGCACGTTCAGACAGCAAGGTAAAACCTATCTGGCTTTTGTATGGTGCACTCTGGCATTTGTATGGTGCACTCATGTGTAAAATAACATTCTGAGTAGCAAGGAAATAATGCTTGACTGCCCCCCCCCCACCCCCAAGAAAAAACAACAACAACAACAACCCCCCAAACACAATATGTTCTGCAGCATATTTGAAAATTAAAGTTTCATAACAAGAGTGGTCATCTAAGGTGATTTGACTTCTACCACTGTTGTAGTATTATAAGATAGTCAGTATACCTCCAATATGCCCATTAGGGTATAACTGCACAATACTTATAGATGAAAATTTATGTCATTACTTTGAGAGGAAAAACTCAAACATAAGAATAAGATTAACCCTTTCCCTCATAGAGGAAACCATGAAAAGACCTATGCGAACAGCATAAAACCAGATCAGCCTGCGAGTAACTCGCAGGCTGATCAGGTTTTATGCTGTTCGCTGCTCCGCAGTGGTCTGGAAATGAGGATTTTGTAATTAAATTTGGTAAGGTTTAACTGTGGTTTTCTGCAGATCAGGCTTTATGTGGTACCTATTGAGTGTGTCAAAATGAGTCTATATGAGGGAAAGGGTTAATAGCAAGTCAAGGTTTGACAACAGGATGTTACCTCATGCATATTCATATACAGGTTTATGATGAATACTAATTTGCTTAAACTAAAAAGGAAACAATGCACTTTTCTTTGAATGTGAATCATCACATTAATATTAAATGAGCAAACAGAGGAGACCCTGGTAAAACTGCTCTGTTTGCATTAAAACACATCTATATGTGGTAAAGGGTTAATACACAGTACAAATTAATATGTGTGCACAAGATTACAGCAACATAAACTGCCCTTATATTTATACTGTATTTACTCATTTAATCTGCATTCTTCAGGTAATGATTTATATATGTGATGACTTACTCGGAAGACATAGTGCAGGGAATCCAAAAGATGAAAATCTTCCAGTGTCATATGGCAACATGGTAAACCATTTTCTGTGTCACACAGTATTTCAATACACCTATAAAAAGAAAATCCACATTATAATGATAAGAAGAAGCCTTGTTAGACATGCCCTTGGAGGTAATATTTAATGACTTGGGTAATTACAGCATGGGAAGAAACCCACATCCTTTCACTCCTGAGGCAGACACTTAACCATCTGGCTACTGAGGCATATCCTCTCACTTGGGCTGTCATTTCTGTTCATTGGGTTTGACATCCCACCGAGAGTATTTCAGTCATTTGGAGACAGATACAGTGCTGCCACACTGTAGACTTGTGGCATGATACCACATCCAGTCACATTATCCTGACACCAGGCCAACCAGTCCTGCAACTACCCTTTTATGCTGAGCACCAAGCAAAGGAGTTATAGCAGTACCATTTTTATTACATTGGTAAGTAGCGGCTGAGGATCACACCCCTGGTCTCCCGGTTCAGGGGCAGACACTCTAACCACTCGGACACTGGGACTTCTGCTGTCATTTTTACATGTATAAACAAAGCCTTTATGATTAAAGTCAATAAACGTATACACAAACCATTCCAATTTCCTAGATATGAGAGTCATAATCTATGATAATTACATATCGTGTTTTTGGTACATGAAAGGAGAGACAACTCCCAAAATGGCAGTTAGGGTCTGCAAGATGCATGAAATTTCCAGACAGCAAGCTACTAAGGCGGTATTAATGTCAATGTAAAAAAAAACAACACCATCATCATTATCAGCAAGAACAATGACAATGATGAAGAAACAATTCAGCACAGATAAGTTTTTATTTGGTAATGGACTTAGGTACAGGTCCCGGTTTTAATTAACAATCTTCCCAATAATTATTACTTCCCTTTATAACATAGCTTGACTAGGAGTATAGCATTCTTTTTGTGTTGATGATATGTATAAAATTAAATATATGTTTACAAGGCTTTACAACATAAGCTATGTAATGTTCAGTTAAATTTACCAGTTTCAAGCACTAGACATACTGAGACTGCATATTGGGCCTGGGACCGTAAATTAGACATGTCCACTACGGCTATATGTGTAGTCTTTGTCTGTTTTTACACTTTCTATATTATGCTGTAATGCGTATTTTTAAATTCCTGTTTCATTAATTTTTCAAGTTGACGGTTTGTATCTAAATTCTGAATATTTTAAGATCCAAATGTTTTTTGGGTTTTTTTTCTGAGCGTTAATGAATCAGGTTGCCTTGCAGGGTCCATTAACCAAGTTTTAAAACCCATTGCCTACGTGTTTAAGGAGAAATCAACAGATACACATTAATATGTGTCCAGTTTCTTTATGATAACGATAGAAGACTTGCATATTTTGAATCCTGTTTTTTTCATCAATTAATGCAAGTAATTGATTTATAAAGTGATTTTTTAACACATTACATGTTTTTTTATTTTACGATAATAACAGTCGTTGCTCCCTGTTTTGATTATGCGGCTCCATTGGCAAAAAAAACCAAAAAAAAAAACAATTCCATACTGACGCAGCGTGTGTCAATAACATGACGATCCAATCTTAGACCACTTAGCACCAGGCTATATTTTGCCCAGGCCCCGTGTTTCTCAAAATTAAAAATGGTACATAAGTATGATATTCATACACAGACTCAAACTTTGCCCATTAGTTTCAATAGGGACTAGAGTATGATACTCAAAATTGAACCTGAGATTGTACTGTCGTATTTTAAAGAACATGGGGCCTGGTTATTCATACTGTAATAAAATGTAAAACAAGAGCTGTCAGAGGACAGCACGCTCGACTATTCAAAATGCCTGTTGGTAAATCAAATGAAATCTATTTAAATTCTTGCCCTTCATAGTAATAGTATAAAATGATATACCTTGATAGTCTGATACCCCTTACTATATTTATGATGTCTTAAATCAATCCCATGCCTAGTTACTGAGACATAAGCACAATAACACTGCGCATGCAAAACTTAAACCAAAAATCCAAGTTAGAAAAGGGCCATAATTTGCATCAGTCCAAAAGTTATCCTCCTGTTTTCTGATGCCCTTGAAGACACACCTTAACTTTCTAGTTAATTCCACAAGCAATTTCTGAGATATAAGCTGGATAGTAGCTTGAATGCAAAAATTTAACCATAATTCTAAGTTAAAAGGGGGTCATAATTTTTAATTTATTCCATCAAGTGTTATATTTCCTTTATAGTATGATACCCCTAAACATATTAAAGATGTTTTAAATCAATTCCATGCCTGGACTCTGAGATATAAGCATGAAAGTACCTTGCATGCAAAACTTTAACCAAAATTTCTAAGTTAAAAAAGGGGCCATAATTGTAAATATTCATCAAAGTTATCTACCATGAAAGTATGATACCCCTAAATTATTAAAGATGTCTCAAATCAATCCCATACCTGGATACGAGATATTAGCATGAAAGTACCTTGCATGCAAACTTTAACCAAAATTTCTAAGTTAAAAAGGGCAATAATTTGTAACATATTCCATCAAGAGTTATCTACCATGAAAGTATGATACCCCTAAATGTATTAAAGATGTCTCAAATCAATCCCATCCTGGATACTGAATATTAGCATGAAATACTTGCATGCAAAACTTTAACCAAAGGGGCTGTAAAATTCCATCAAAAGTTATCTACCATGAAAGTATGATACCCCTAAACGTATTAAAGATGTTTCAAATCAATCCCATGCCTGGATACTGAGATATTAGCATGAAAGTATCTTGCATGCAAAACTTTAACCAAAATTTCTAAGTTAAAAAGGGGCCATAATTGGTAATATATTCCATCAAGAGTTATCTACCTTGGTTGTATGATGCCCCTAAACATATTCATAAACTTTCAAGTCAATACCATGAATGGTTATTGAGATACAAACTAGATAGTAGCTTGCACGCAAAACTTTAACCAAATTTTCTATTGAATGCAAAACTTATAACCAAAATTTCTAAGTTAAAAAGGGGCCATAATTCATATTAAATTCAGTCAAGAGTTATCTACCTTGGTTGTCTGATGCCCCTGAACATATTTATCAACTTTCAAGTCAATACCATAAATGGTTATTGAGATATAAGGTTGATAGTAACTTGCACGCAAAACTTAAACCAAAAGCTGCAACGCCAACGCCAACGCCGACGCCAGAGTGACTACAATAGCTCTCATATTCTACGAATAGTCGAGCTAATAAGAAAAATCTGAAATAATGAAGATTTCATGTTAATCCAAAGAAATGACAGAGTTACCTGTCCATCCCATGACGCACAATGACGGATCTGTGTATCATATGGGGGTGGGGCTGGATTCCTATCTGATAGGCTGGGTGACGGGTCCCTGGGTCCTGTGACATGTAGGCCAGGGCAAAACGTAGCGGCTTGAAGAAGTCCTTGATTCTGAATCACAGGCCAGGATACAGGGTTACACAAATTATAGGGAATATGGTGACTGATTAATACAAAATTGGGTATTATAGGGAGATCAACTGTACATTCTGAAATGGTTTGCAAAGCTAAATGTTGGAGAATTTATTTCAAAACTAAACAAGAGCAATGCATGATGCCATCACTTGTCTGTAAGTTTTTGGTTTTTTTCATCCCCCACCAAAGGCGGCGGGGGATATGGTAATTAGTCTCCGTCCGTCTGTACATCCGTCCGTCCTTCAGTCACATTTTCGTCCAGAGAATAACTCAAAAAGTATTTGAGTTATCAACTTGATACTTCATAGGTGGATAGATCTAACTGAGGAGGAGTACAGTGCACAAGAATGATAACTCTACCTTTCATAAATTTTGAGTTATTGCCCTTTGTTATTTTTCAGACTTTAATTTTTGTCCGGAGCATAACTCAAAAAGTATTTGAGGTATCAACTTGATACTTCATAGGTGAATAGATCTCATTGAGGAGGAGTGCAGTGCACAAAAATGGTAAGTATACCTTTCATAATTTCTTAGTTATTGCCTTTTGTTATTTTACAGACTTTATTTTTGTCCGGAGCATAACTCAAAAAGTATTTAAGATATCAACATGATACTTCATAGGTGGATAGATCTTATAGAGGAGAAGTGCAGTGCACAAAAATGATTATTTTACCTTTCATAATTTTTGAGTTACTGCCCTTTCTTATTTTTCAGATTTAATTTTTATCCGGAGCATAAGTCAAAAAGTATTTGAGATGTCAACATGATACTTCATAGGTGGATAGATCTCATTGAGGAAGAGTGCAGTCACAAGAATGATAACCCTATCTTTCGTATTTTTTGAGTTATTGCCCATTGTTATTTTTCAGGTTTAATTTTGTCACAGTGACCTTGACATTTTACCTGTAGACCTCAAAAGAGGGGAAATAGTAGGTCTTCACATGGGTTTCTTATCTATAATCACTTCAAATATCAGTCTTCATTATCAAAAATTTTCTGTTAAAAATAAAATATTCTACTTTCCAACACCTCTTCTATAGAGCAAGCATTCGGCGGGGGATGGCCATGTCAACATGGCTCTTGTTTAAAGGGGGAGATAAATTAGATCAAAATGGGCCTAAGAATTATGGTCTTTGATGAGAATGTATCCCTTGTGATAGTGAACAAGTATATGAAGTTTGACAACAGATGGTGTAATAGTTTAGAAGTTATGACCAAGGTTTAACCCTTTCCCTCATATAGACTCAATTTGACGCACTCAATAGGTACCACATAAAGCCTGATCTGCAGAAAACCAGTTAAACCTTACCAAATTTAATTATTATGTCCTCATTTCCAGACCACTGAGGAGCAGTGAACAGCATAAAACCTGATCAGCCTGCAAGTTACTCGCAGGCTGATCTGGTTTTATGCTGTTCGCATAGGTCTTTTCATGATGACCTCTATGAGGGAAAGGTTTAAGTTTTTCATGATGACACTGACACCAGGAGTGGTAATATCTTGACCAGACAAGTTAAAAATTATACAAATAAAGTTAAGATGAACAAGAATTATCATTGAAGATGATGAATACCCCCAGATACTGCTTTGTCAGTTATTGTTATCATTTGCAAAACTGATTTTTTTAAATATGAAATGAATTTGTATACTGAGTATTATTTTTAAAAAAAAAAACATGATTTACTCAAAAAAAACAAAAAAACTTATTTTTTCCACCTCCCCCCATCCACTTTGGGTTGACAGCTACACATTAACCAAAAGATTCTTAACAAATGAATAATTTATTGACAGAGCCAAAGAGAGAGAGAGAGAGAGAGAAAGAGAGGGAGGCTGACCTCAGTTTGACCCCTTCTGATAGGACTTTGTCCACCTTGAACCACTTGGCCTGTAAAGATTCTTTATCCTTCTGATCAAGTGTCTTCAGCGTACCACCTAGAGTGCAACATTTGCTCATATATACATGGTTACATCTGACTTATAGTTGACATACAGCATGAAAAATCTGTAATTAGGGCAAATTGTTCTTGACTCTGGAGTTTTAAAACAATCCTAATACAGTAGAACTTCCATAAGTCAAAGTTGAAGGAACTAACCTAAAAAGTTCCAGACATCGGGACTTCGAGTTATGTATGGGGTGATATCAATGATCAAACTGATAAGTGTTTGAATTCCAGATAAGGCTTTGTTGCATCAACTTTCAATTGTAAATTTGTGTTTAAAACTAAACATGAAGATATTTTTCTACAAAAACAAATTTATTTATAAGCAAGATATGCAAACAAAACAAAACATTGTTGACGTAATTCAAATATAAGATAGGTATTGAGGACAGAGTTAATAATTAATCAAAGGAGTTTGATATCCAGATGCTCGGGTTTGGCACCAAGTCCCAGGTCCTTAGCTAACAAGCATGACATGATCAGCGAAAGTATCCATAATAAAAACAAATTCAAAGGATTTCACAGGAAATTATTTTCAAATGATATGGCACCTAGAGTGATTGCAGTTAAAGCATGGTTTTCATAAACACAAAAAGCCAAAGCAGCCATTAAAAGATGCTATGCACTTTTCCTGTAATTAGTACCTGTCATACAGGTAAAATTGTCAATTTCGTCACAGCTGAGGCAGCTATAAAGGTGTGAAAATATTATCTGCAGTTGAAGTTGTGAAAACAGCAAAAAGGCTTCGACTTATTTATGTTAAAGTGTACCCGAATTATTATGTACAACTGCAGAAAAACTTTGACACATTGAAAAATTTTACCTATAAAAGTTGAATCATGAAAAGGTTTTTCTTATGAATATATAGGGGAAAATATCTGGACCTTCGTTTACCTTTGACACTACAAGAAATTTGACTCAACAAAGTTTGACACATAGAAGTTCTACTGTATTTCGGAAAAAAACATTTTATGTCACAAAGATTTTGCAACTGTTATAAAAAACTATTGAAATAATCTTGATCCTTATCTGCTCTAGGTTTATTCTATCTACTGTGCTAATGGTGTGTTTTTTTGATACAGATCATTTCCTACTGAAGTGCCTGCAAAGAGTCTGATTTGATTTTTACAGTGGTCAGCCTTTTTCTGGATTAGAAGAGGTCACATCAAACAAATGCAGAATTATATTATTTGAACTGGCTATGAAGTGTAGATCTATTCCTATGTGCTCCATTACCAATATAACATGGTCCCTACCATGGATCCCCAAGTCATTCATCTGTTTTTGTTTTTATAAAATGGTATAAATAAATGCAGTCTAAGAATAACAAGAGTGTTCTTTGGAACACGTGTGTCACCTTCTGAAGTGTGATGGAAAAAGTATGATGGACAGACAGACGGAAATGAGGCCAAATTGGAGTATGGGGCCATTTTTTTTTTCTTTTGTTGTTTAAGGGGGCCATGGCCCCTTATTCATTGTTTTGGAATGAAGTTTGTTGTTCTCTTTTGTTCAGTTTACCATTAGATGGCCCCTTACTCCAATCTGGCTGTGTGGACGGATGGACGGACGGACAGACAGACAATGGATTTCTATGTGTCATTTCTGCTTACAGCAGGCGACACAGTAACAGCGTATAATTACAACATATTTGAATTCCACACAGGACCCAGGTTTAGACCCCAAAACAACATCATGGTGGATCTACACTGTAATTTACACAAAGCATCAAAAGAACCATTTTGTGCAGTCATAAATGAACAATTTCATTAACCATTTTGTGCAGTCATAAATCATCATTATTCACAAAGTATGTGGTTAATAGTTCTAAACACTCGAAGAGTTCAGTCCTAATTAATTGATTTTACAAAATGCTCTTTGCATGGATATCATGAGAGTTAGACAAGCACAAAATTATCTGTTACTAAAAGGATGCAGACAGCTTCTCACCAGTTGCTCTGCCAATGAAGACAAATCTGTACCAAGAGAGGCGTTGCATGTTCACACATAGCAAAGTGGTGGGCTCAAACTCCAAACCTGCTTCCTCCAAAACCTCACGTTTTACACCATCCTGTAGGAAAGAAAAAAGCTAGAAACATTATAACTGTGTATAAGTGCAAAATACAAATGCTGCAGAAATATCAAATTGTTATTCCTTTAATAATAGAAGCAAAACAATCAATCTATTCTATACTAAAAATGAAAATATAAATCATATTCAAAGGTTTGAAAGGTCACCATGGTGTCAGGCATTAGAAAGTTGAAGGTATCACAAATAATTTGGCTGTAAACATGTTTATTGATACTTCTTGTATTTTTGCAGAATTGATGATATGTGCTCCCTATTATGTTTGCAGGTTGATACATGAACGTGAGTTATCAGTCTAAATGATTGCATGATCCTTGTAAGATGTCTCTTAAAAAAAATATACACTAGCAGAAGCCCCAAAAGCAAGTAAAAACTTGATACTTGCTAAGTGAAAAAAAAAGTTTAATGGAATGGGTGTGTCAGGAATGTAATTCTTTCTTCTAATCACAGATTGCAAGTTGGATTTCACGGTCAATTTGTATGTTTACAGGGTGTTCAGATAGTGTATTGTCTAATACAATGTTTTTTTTCACAAATGAAACCGAGGATCCATTCCAGGTCTGTCAGACATTGTAAATGCAAGGATATTTGGTCACCTGTTTGAACACATGAGTTTTCTCCTGGTAATCTGATTTCTCCCTGCATCAAGGACCATGTAAAACTGCCTTTCATGCCAATGAGAATAATTTTATGTCCAATCTTTATATTTAAAAAGAAACTTTTTTAGATTCATAGTTTGATTCCAACAGAGGCAACAACTCTCTCTACAGCTTTTCTCAGTTTACTTAGGCCATCATTAAAAATAGGTTTGTTTGCTTTGCCAGACTTTTTTAGGTGGGTAGGTAGATGGTAGGGATTTTTTTGACTCTGATAATGTCAAAGCTGAATGCCTTTCAGTTCAAGCTTTTTCAGTCTTTATTTGACTCATCAAACATTGTTTTGTTTACATGCTTGAACAAAAACTGTATCCAACTGAAAGTGGTAAGAAAACAGCTGAAAGATAGAATTGAGTAAAACTGGCAATCTGAAAATGTCAGGCTGGGGCTAAAAAAAATTGAGTTGGTACTGATTCTGTTGAGTTGGTTGGAGCATGGCAAGCAAACATATTTTTAATGATGGCTAAACTGATCTTATTTTAAGGTTTAAAAATAATTTTCAACTCAAGTTGGACACTGATGCCTTCCACACATGATTTTGAAGGATTGGGGTATCTGGATAGCAACATGGTCTGGTATATGTTGTTTACTATCAAGGTCAGTTTCAAGTCATGTTAGTCTGAGAGTGCAATGGTGGCCTTTCTGAATTAAATCTTGCTTGTGTACTTAACATCTTGTTATGACCACATCACATTGGTAACAAATATTAGTACAACAGTGCAACATTTGATGGCTTCAAAGCCAGAAATCTGACAAGATATGGATAAATTAGAGATGTAGCCAAGCCTGATACTTACGATAAGGTTCTCTCCTGGTTCTATCCGGCCTGCAGGTGGGTACCACTTGCCAAAACAGTTCTCCTTGGCCTCCTGAATGAGCACAATCCGCCCCTCCTCATCGAAGACTAGAGCCATGGCGATATAGCACACTGTCCTCTTCACAATGGCTTAAAATGCCCTGTCATTACACAGTACTTCTATATAATCTAGTCAACAACAAAACCCCAAAAAAAAAACAAAAAGACTAATGCAATCAAATACACACCGTTCCTGTATTCCAGTCATTACACACTTTTATATACTCAACTCAAAATAATTTTCTTCTCCCCTAATTACAACAGTCAAGTCAAAATACATTATCCTGATGTTCAAGCCATTACACTAATGCATTCAATTCAATAGCAATGTAGTCATGAAAAGAGTCATAGAACTGCTCATTTGAGTTCTATTAGCCTTAAAAAAACATACATAATGCAGATCACTTTGGATATTTTACCTGGGCCTAACAGCATAGTCACTCAAGATTTGACCTTGTGACCCCATATCAACCAGATTCAATATTTATTATTAACCTCCACAAACCCCATCCTCTGAACAGCCTTATTTTAAAAGGGATCATCCTTGCTAAAGTAATATTCACTATGCATTCAATGCTGGAAAACTATGAACTCATGAGTTATTTATCGAGCATTTCATTTGATCAATATCAGAGACAGCTCAGATCATATGATCAATGAAACAGCATGTTACATATAGTCCTTCAATTAAAAAAAGTCAGCTTTTTCTTTTGTAACTTCAATTAAGAGTAGTTAAAATACCATGCGTGGTTTCAATGGTCAGCAAGTAGCTGATTTATATTCATGAAAACGAAGTTTTGCAAAATGAAAATCACACAGTATAATTATACAGTAGCGATAATGGAATATATACTGTGGGTTCCAACATTATATTATTCTCTATGAGGAGAAAATATCATTATATTCTGATCAACAGCTGAGGAGAAATAACAGAACAACAAAAACACACGCAAAATGTTTTTATCGATATATTAAATCCAGTGTTTTCTCTTGATATTTTCAAATGGGTGACAAATTAACCCTTGATATTTATAAAGAGATTTGGGGTTCATTTATGCAACTTGAGGGTCAAAATGGGCATTTTTTTATGCCAGGGAAAACCCTGTAAAAATGTTGTTTTTTGTTTTCTTTTGTGAAAATGCCATGTTGATTTTAAATAATATTTAAAGTCATGAAATTAAAATTTATAGAACTTATTTGACCCTACCTGGGGTAGACTTCTTCTGTGCTGTGGTGAGATAGGAGATGTTGACATTCTGTACAGGGACAACCTCCCCAGCCAGGAGAGCTCTCAAGTCCTTCTCAATGTCACACATTGTCTTTAACTGTATACAAATGTATATATCTAACTATGCCTATCCGTCAATATATTCCAGAAGGTATGACTGGTCGCATATCTGAAAAAAAAGGAGTGAAATCGATGCATCCACATTGGAACTGACTTTCGTGATATATGTATAGTAGTATCAGAAGACACAAGTGCCTAGTTTTTTCTTGTTTTATAGGATTTTCATTATCAGTGGATTACTGTTTGAAATCTCTTTTTAAAATTGCATAGAAATGGATATTTATCAGCAATATTTGAAAAATCCCCGTGACCTCTGGCCAAATCTTTTTTTGTGTATGTGTGTTTTTTTGTCTTTTTTTTCTTAAATATGTTGTTTATTTATTAATGAAATTCCTGTAGTAAGTGTATCTGCTATGTGCATGCAAGTGCCTAGAACTGCAAATGAAAAACAGTTTATCTAAATACTATTTACAATAAAATTCAACAGAACACATGCAATGTCTTATATTTATAGCTTAATTCATCATTTAACAGAGAATTGCAACTAAAAATAAACTGAACATGAATGTAACTTACCCTTATCAATTTTGAATCTTTTATGTAGGGTATAGAGTCTTCTTGAATACAAAACAAACCGACGTGAAGAAACCGTGTGCAGATACAGATCTATCAAGAAAGATATATTGACAGAGAGGCTGCAGCAAAGTCTTTAAAGCTCTTTAATCATTACAATGCTGTAGGCATTTGTGACCGTCTTTGTGACCAGTGCAGACCAAGATCAGCCTGCACTTTTGTGCAGAGCATGTCAGGTGAACAGACAAGATTTTTTTCTATCAGGTATCTTTATTGGGCATTTGCTTGCATGTTTGCATATGGTTCTTAAATGTACACGGCTGGGTATTTTTTCCCTGGAAATTACTTTGAAGAAAAAGAGGTTAATTTGGATGTACGCAGGACTTGGAGGAATTGCACTATTGTCTTTACCAGCATAAATTGTTTTCCATTGTTTTGTGCATGCATATGCAGCTGAAAATCCTAATTTAAACCCCTAACCCTGAACCCTTTTTTGACCTAGCAACGGACAAGCACCAGCAGCACATGCACATGAGTGGAAAACAATGCATACCGGTAAAGTACAATCTAGGCATGGCTTGCACATCATTGATCCTGGAACATATGAACAGGTGGATATGGTTGAAGCTGGCTCCTGAAGAGTAATGGGAGAAAGAATGTAGTGACTGTCCTACAAAGTCACTTCCAACAGCCTTGCTGTTGGGCTAGTCCCATCAATGAGCCGCTCAGCGCGACATGCTATTTTTTGTATTGGGTGTCACGCCTCTGCGTCTCATGTCGTAACCACCTCAAACTGAGTGGAAATCAGAATCGGCATTTGATATTTTTTCGTCAATTACACTGATATGCATATCATCGTGTCGCAGACAGACTATTTGAAGCTAAACAGTTAATTATCCAAAAAACATTCAATAATCAACGAATTTTTAAAAGAAGAGTACCTTTCATATTAGTAAAAACATAAAACCGATTAAGCCACCTCCTGCTTGCTTGTAATCCGCTTACGCATGCGCACTCAAAACGGTGTAGGTATAAGAAGATGATTACTGTGTGTCACAGCAGCTGGAGAAAGTGTAACAGTATCGAATTTAAAATTTGAGCCATTTCGAGGTTTTCCTTCAGATAATACTTATAAAATAAACTTGAATTCAAGTTTTTTTTTAATTATCTTTTGTAAGACAACCACTTTTTTAACATTCCCTATCAAGTTATATAGATTATTCTTTATTTTTCATTAAAAGACATATTTTCATAAAAATTAAATTAATTAAAATAAATATAAGTTCTTAATACTATCTCTCTTCTATCTCTCTCTTCTCCCCCCTTCCTTTATTATCTCCCCCCCCCTCCTCTTCTTAGCTTCTCTTGTCACCACACTTTCTCTATCTACTATCTCTCTCTCTCTTCTTCATTTTGTTTGGCCAGTCGCGGAATGAAGTAAAAAGGACGATTAAATAAAGTTATGCATATTTTTATATTTGATTTATTAGAAATGATACAAATGATCAATACATTTTTTTACACTTTTTCGACTATCGTTTTAAAATGGCTTTTATTTGCTTTCATTTGTACAATTTTGAATCGTATAGAACAAAGATCTCTCCTCATCCTACCTCTCTAAAAGTAAACTCTGAACAAAGCCAAAATACATCTTCCTTAAAACCTACACTGATGGAATAGAGTCGTCCACCTATACATTTTTTTATGCCATAGCAATTACGACACCCCACGCCCCCACACCACACAAAAGTTGTAGCATATTACTTATCAATCATTATATTAACAGTCACGTTACATGTGCAATGTACAATACACAGAATCATGAAAAACCAAGAGAAACAAACATTCTCAATCTCTCTGTTTCTCTCGCATGCAAAAGGTAAACAAAGTTCAACATTGTATTATATTTATATACAGAAAAAGATTTTCCGTTCCAATAGAAAGTAGTTTTTCATAGTAATAAGTATATCGTCTCGTGATTAAAAAAAAACCACTTGTCATCACAACGTTTGGATGACTTGTTAAACACAAACTTCAGTCACAACTTTTAACCACGGTGCGGTGCGTTGGTAATAGCTTTTGAAAGGGTGGTCAGTTTTGTATTTACGTGAATACGATCACGCTTTTGGACAAATTGAATCCCCATGAATTTCATATGTCAAGTTTATAAATCAGGGCGCAAAATCCTAGGAAAAAGTTCAATCTATCTGTCTGTTTGTTGGATCTAAAATCTCTTTCCTCTCCGACTGCACAATGTTACTATAAAATGCATCCAAGTTGCTTTCGACCCACCGGCAATAGACGCGTTGGATTTTCCATGCGTCTTCTGACGAGGAGACAAGGACCGAATTCGAGGATTTTCAGGTCAGTTGGCGCAATCAAAGTGTTATAAGTACGTGGCGTTTTGAATGGGGTCATGACCTTGACATTACATCCACTGGGGCTCACCAAAATCTATCTTTGGATACTGGCAGGAGTTAGAGAGCCGTCAATCTCGGCAGGGCTTTAGCCATAAAGTAAACCTACAAAAGGTCTCTCATGAAAGTTACGACTGACTATGATCTCGAGTATACGTCCTAGAAAAGAATTGTATAAGGATTTGACATCAGAGACATTGTTTATTACAGGAATGAAACGGGATTGTATTCCAAGAACTAGTTTAATCATGTGTAAGGAAGGATTGTAGTTTGTGCCATGTGTGATGTGTAGTTTGTACCGCTTGGTTGAGAATGTAGTTGTAAGGTATAGCGAGATCCTCTACAAGTTATTCTATTCAATAATCCTGGAAACGTTCATATTCAAGCATTATTTAATTAGGTATGGGGTCAACTACAGAAGAAATTTAGATTCTCCTTCTTTTTGGGGGCGGGGGGGGGGGCTAAAGTTATCAACATCCGTCGTCAGATCTCGATATTTCCTGTAAAATATCTATTCCATTGGTTGTAATTTTGAAGGTATTAATTATTATTTTTTTTAATCAACAGGTTTATGATTAAACCATGTTATAGAAGTTGTTAAAACATGTTAAATGTAAATTACATTGATTAAAAATTAATGCAATTAAAGTGTATAGAGAAGTGATATCGAATTAAGAGACCCTATGACACATTTAAAAATTCAAGCTGCATCGTAAAATACTATCGGTTTGGCACAGACATGAAGAGTATAAAAATATGTTTGCATGTGTATCTATACATTATTTGATGTATAAACAATCAAACTTCTGTTCAAGCCAATATTTCTGTCTGACCGTTGTAAAAGCATTTTATAAGTCAAAGCACTTCTTCCAGTTTTGTGCGCCCTATAGCAATGAGGTCTTATCTGAAGAGAGATATTTTACCTCTTACCGCTGGAGCTCATTTGAATATGAGTTCAGTAGGTCAAGTCGGGTCAACTGACATGTTTGCATAAAATGGTATAAAGGCGATTTTTATTCCCAATTATGAGGGTTAAAACCAGATTGGAAGGATATTCATTATTGTTCACAGGATAAATGCATGTTGTATGTTGCAGTTGTCATTACACTTTTATACAGGAAATTTCAATGCATAATTTTAAAGGCTTTGGTTAAAGACAAGAAGGAGGAACTTTCCGACATATAAAGTGGTTGTCTGACTGTGTACCCGTAGGGGGGATATCGCCAAATCGAAAGTAGAACGATATCACAAATTACGGGTACACAAATGTGGACTACTGTTGGGCTAACTCCTTGGCAAAGAGGTTTAACTTTAGAGTGTCGATAAGCTGACTAGGGGGGGGGGGGGGGGGTCATGGGTTCCTCAATGGAAGCAATGAATACCCTCTCCCCAAATCACAGAATACACAGTATCTTATCTATCTTCCTAAAATGTCAAACCTCTATTGGGGACCTAGACATTGCTTGTAGCATCAAGCTGAAAGAGTATCAGTAAAGTGAGAAGAAAATAATCAAGAACAAAAGAATTTGAAAATAAAGAGTGCAATTCATGATTAGGATAAAAGTAAGCCTTATGAGTTTTCTAAGGGAAAACATGGTCAATCTGGCAGACTGCCTGATTGATAATTGCTTTGGAGTTAGACAAGCAACAGCAGTGGGTGATAAGAAGAGGTGTCATCTGACTTTGCATATGCAGATAAAGTAAAGTCGCACATAACGGATGATCTATGACATTAAAGAATTGTATAATGCTCAATGATTTTGGCAATTTAATTTTCTTATGAAATCACCAACTAATGTTACGAAATATTTCTAGTCAATGTGCAATATTTTACAATTGAAGCTGTGTATTATGTTAAGCTGCCATGTGCCCTACCTTGATCTTGGTCAAGAAATTGGGGTTTTAAATTACATTTTAAATGAATAATAGATGTCCTTAAACATTCCTTTAAGTATTTGACAGTTGTGTTGCCTACCTTTATTATTTTGACTTCCTAGTCTTATCGACGCTTGCTATAGACTATTCGTTGTTTCTAAAAGGAAGAGCTTGTTACCTTTAATTACTAAGAAAATGTTATAATACGATCTCTTACTCGTGAAACTTTTGATTTTATCCGAAAACTAGGTAAACATATAGAGTTTAATACGAATACTTATGTAAATATCCTGTTATAGGTTTTATTATTTAAGAAATGATTAATTTTGCCAAAATTTTACGATTGCACGAGTAGTATATTATTCGGATAAGACATAATTTTCGTATAGCTATAAACAATGATAAATTTCAGATAATTTGCGACCGGTGATCACAATTTTGAAAATGAAAAAAAAAAAAAATGAACCATTTAAAAATAAAGTCTAAGAACACTTAACACAAACATCAAATACTTAAATTATTACGACCATGGAATTAATTGATTTATGAAAAGTAAAGCTCTCTTCCAATTAACATTTCATATTTATAATATAGGGACACTATATGCATACAGATAGATATGAGGCCTTAAGATAAAAGTGAAGCTTTGCTTTTGTTGAAATGTTATTAAAATAGAAAGTGGAATACCTACATCTAATACTACTTTCACAAGACTGCAGAGTCCTTGGTAACAGCCTACAAGTATAACTGTAATTGACTAATCTTGTCATTCATTTGATAATGTCGTCGTCCTTTAAGCAAGGGCTCTTACTGACTTAGGTTCAAGTCCTAGTCTGGCAGCACATTTTTCTCACTTGGCTTCAAAAAGAATGATTGAGAGTTTGTTTTCAGAGATATGTCAACAGGAGTGGTTAGAGGGGTGGCCAGTGTCGCAAAACCTGTGACATCTAAGTTCCAGTTTGGACCATGGACTGTGACAACTGTCAAGTCACATATTCTTGAATCGGATGGAATTGCTAGACAAAGGTACATCATGATACAGCAGAATTTGACGGGAACGGATAGGTTTTGTATTTACATAATTACTGTAGCTATTAAAGATGGGCAAAATTTAATACCCAATTATTTTCAAATTGATTGGTACCAAAAGTTGATAAATATCAGGGAGATTTAATTAGGTAATTATATTGCTTGGTGTAACAATTCTCATGTCCCAGCAGATACACAGTACTACTACTGCTTAAATTTGATATGACCACTAATAACCTAGGATTTTCTAACTTCTTTAATAAGAGAGATTCAGCTATTAGATACATTTAGTCACTGTGTCATAACTTTATTTAAGAAACAGCATTTTATGGTGGTTACTCAGATTAAAATTGATGGGTACCCAAATTACTCATTTATTTTTAAAGATAACCAATTATTGAAAAAAAAAATACTCAATTGGTCATCCAAGTTTACCTGTATCTGTTCCTTTGATTTGATATCATTCCTGATGATATTTTATATCTGAGCATAAAAACAATGAAGGAGAACAGAAAAAATGATATTGAAATATTGCACCATAGTCACAAGTGCAGAACAAGCCTTTATTCAAGCCTTTACAACCAGTTACTGTAAATCATACAAAAGCTAGATAAGACTGAAAGCAATTTTCACCAGTTTTGACTTGACTATTTGAGTTTACTGTCGCCTCGACAGTATTTCAGTCATATAGCGACGTCCAGCTAATTACAGGTGAAGGAAGACCCCGAATGCACAGAGACATCCAGGTAGAACCACTGACCTACTACAAGCCAGCTGGAAGGCTCACCAGTTTTACATTCAGGTCTCCAAGACACTGAGTATTAGTGAACAGTGTAAAAAGATCATTACAGACAGAGTAAATTGAAGGCTTATAATTATAGTACATGTATATATTATATGTTATATACCAGGGCTTTTTTTCCTTTTAATCAGGGGCCGTTCATAGGTGCCTTCCCTTCTGAAAAATACTTTAAAGTCATGCACTCTTACCCATATTTGCATCATACTCCAGAATTTTTCTTTCCCCAATGAGAAAAAAAGGTCATATGATATAAAGGCCTCTTTACCAACATCTGAAAAAAAGGCCTGTATACTGTTTGCTACTCTATAAGGGTAACACTGCAAAACTTGTTCAGGTTGTCAGTAAACAAGTAAGTAAGTTAAGTCTTAATTTAGTGTGGATAACATATTTGGCGGAAACAAATCTTTAATACAGCCCACTGGCTTAACTTGGTGATGAATGATTTCTGTCATCTTAATGATAACCAAACAAACATTTCCAGGTTTGAGAGTCAGCTTGAGCTTCCTCAGGTTCCAGAGATGGTGTTTGCTGACAATATTTTGAGCTGGAGCATACTGCAGGGTTTGGTGTAGAGTTCAACGCCCTGGACGCCCTTAAAACTGTGGATGCTCATCATGATCCCTTGAAGGTGGCTGTTTCACAGGCCTGGAGGGAGGCCAGGTAGGAAGGGGGGGGGGGCTTTTTATATGCCCCCTGTTTGAAAAGGGGTTTTAGGGACAAATAGAATTGTCTGTCATTCTGCCCATAACAAAATTGTGTTGTGCATGTCTTAAAAAAGTTATTAGGAAGGACCATGAACTTTACAGGAATGTTCAGCATCATGGGAAGTTGTGCAGCTGGGGTTTTGTTTCAAAATACATAAAATCATGACAGAGTTATGGCCCCTGATTTGTGAATATGGTGCAAACTGTGGGCTTCTGTGTCTTGCTAGTTTTTACACTGAAAGTTGACTTTATAAGATCGTTCCGAATCCTTATATATGTATATTACTTATAAAGCTGACTGTATGAAATTACAAATTTAAATAACCCCAACAAGCATCATACCAATTACAAGTTTAGAGAGTTTTTTTTTTCTTATTTTGACTTCTGTTATTTAATATGTTTCATAATTTTCATTTCTTTTATTAATCTTTAATAATAAAATAAATAATGTACAAGAAGATATTTATGTAAGCATGTCCCTATTTTTTTAACTTTCAACATAATCAAAAAGCACAACTTGTTTATGAAGACTTTTGAAACAAGTCCACAGCTTCACAACAAGATCTGATGTTTGTCCCTGTAAAGATACTGAATAGAGATTTTTTGAGTAATCGGTATGCCCATATTCAGTGAAATATGTAAAAAATTAACATTTTTGTAGTTATATTTTCTGATTTCAACAATTTTGTATGATTTGACACATTTAAATACACAAGTCATATTATTTATATGAAAATGTCAAACAGGTCCAAATACAGAAAGATGATATATTTTTTACTGCCGTACATTTGTTGTAGGGCTGACTGTGAACATATCAATGAGGTTGTAAAGCCATTTGATTGGACCTTCACATCAGATTATAAAGGTACCTTGATAGGTACGCCATCAGGTAAACTGAAGGTGAGTTGTTGGGATGTGGGTTGGAGAGAGAGAGGGCAGGATGGAAATCAGAATAAGAAAGGGGAGATAATCCAAGGATAAATATACATAATTATTTTTTGACAACACTTCTTCTGAAATTTGGCTCAAAGGGCTTTATCAGAAATTGAGAAGAATACATAAACGTTACATTGTTCATTTTATCAAACAAGAAATATCCTTAAAAAAGATATTTGGCGTAGCTTAATAATTGTCAATTGTAACATGTAAAACAGATTAAAACTACAGTGTATTGCCACTATATCATGGACTGCTATTTCGCATTTGCCAATGTATCGCGATTGATCTATGGACCCAAAAAATATATTGCGTCATTTGCATTTTTTGATACTTAAGGCTAACTGCGAAACTAATCAGTCTCTTTCTATATCTATATGTATGTAAAAGAGTTTTGCGATCAGTACTTAATATGCTAGTGCACAGACACATGGAAGTGATAACAGTTAAACACCCTAGGTGGTAAGCTATTGTGTTTGGGGGCAGTTGATGGTAAACATGTGTTAATGATCGCCAACAATTAAAAAGTTGGAAACGTTAGAAAAAATGTTTATAAATACCAAGATTATGGGAGGTATGGTGAAGACTATATAACAAAATAGATTTAATTTACAAACTGAAAAAAAGCTTATCTACCAACCTTCATTAAATATTATGCACTTGCTGATTTTTTTTTAAAGTTAAGACAATTTGTTTGTTCCAAAAGATCATAAATTGCATATATCCAATTATTGTTTCCAGATCCGCACAATAAACTACAAACTCCTCTGCAGTAGTTACCTCCCTTTAAGGCTGAGTCCACTTTCACAAATTAGGGGGAAAATTGTGGTCTAAAAATAGACATACATCTGCTCTTATTTAGTTGTTTTAAAATATATTTCCAAAGCAGCATTCCTTAACTGATAAGGAATTGTTAAATTTTCATTACTGTGTTACCTTTCATGTTTAAACTGAAATAGAAACCTGTCATATTAAATAGAAAGATAAATACAACCTGAAACTCCCATTTTAAGTTGGAATATCCTAAAAATAAATTATACAAGCAAATGATAGCATTGCATTTACTCTGGCTACATTTGCATACCAACATTAACTTTAATTGGTTAAAGAAGTAGGTCAAAATCAATTTTATACAGCTATACCAAAAAAGATTTTATGTTGTTGACATTGCTCCCTATATGGGTTTTCACAGTTGAATTTGTTGATATTTATATAGTTTTCCATTCTGTTACATTTTTATTTGATATTAAGAAAAATAATTACATATCTCATAATTAATGCATGCCATTTTGTATCATATATTTAAATCTATCTTTTATCTGTTTTTGTCTCCAGATTGAAGCCACTGAAGAAAAGATAGATATGGAAAAATTGAAAGTTAGAGAAAAAATACATTTTTACGAAGATATTCATCTATTTGAAGATGAGCTGTCTGACAATGGAACATCAATAATGAATGTAAAAATAGTAAGTTAAGGTATTTTTGTATATTTTTAAAGTATCATTTGTTTGAACCGCATTTGGATGGAACCCTCCCCCAGGTAAAAGTCTATTGCAAGAAAATGTATCTGTTAAAGATTAATTTGAAGTCTTTGAATCTGTTTCATTTAATCTTACTTGTTAATTCCATATTTATGCGATATTCCAGTATCCTTCTTATTACCTGGTATCTAGCTTTTAAACTCTGAAAATTGACTCTGAAATAAAAAGAGGTTAGTTGCAGTACTGCTTCACTTGAATGGAATGAAGAATAACTAATAATTATTGTTATGAAATGATTATCTCTTTACCTTATGAATATCCATGTACAAATTGATGAGAGGAGCTGTTTGATCCGGGTCCGCTCTTTCATAATACATATAAATATATATGAGGTAAAGAGTTCAAACAGGTGAAAAAAGGGCTCTTAATTCCATCCTAGCTTCATTCAGGTAAGATTATCAAACAATATTTTGTTGAGGTGTGTTTAATTCAATATTCTATTCTATCAAATGACATTGAATCACTTTGTGTAATTCATGTGACAGTTGTATTTCATGTATTTCTCTATTCCATTGAGGATGTATTTTGGAATCACCTTTTCCTGTTGTTTTATTGCTTGTTGCCCCTTCCAAGGACATTGAAAAAGTTGAGTCAAAGCATTGTGGTTGGGGTATGAATCTCACAGTGACAGCTCTATTTTAATGTGTTGATATTTTATAAATGTATCGTTATATTTCAGAGAGTGATGCCAGCCAGTTTTTTCATTCTTCTGCGACAGTTTATGCGTGTGGACAATGTTATTGTGAGACTTGTTGACACTCGCTTGCATTATGAGGTATGGTCATAAATAGAGAAATATGTTGTTCTTGCCTTTCTACTATGGGAGGTCATGATTTGTATTCCCAACTGTGACATATCTAAGCTGTCAAAAATGGTACTTGTAGCTCCTTGCTTGGGGCACAGCATATGTACAGGGTAGTTCCAGGACTGGGTGGCCCGGTGTCAGGATAATGTGACTAGGTGTGGTATCATGCCACATGTCCACGGCATGATACTGCAGTGTGGCAGCAATATAAAATGACAATTATGTCTACTATGAGACATAGTATCCAAATGACTGAACTACTTTCAGTGGGACTTTAAAGCCATCAACAAATTGTTCATAATATTCATACATAATATTATGGTAACATAAGATCTCACAATTTATGTGATTTCAGTGGCACTTATAATCACATTTGTCATCTTCATTTTTTGGGAGTACTTAAAAGCATCAGTATGTCTCGAAAATGTCATGGAGATAGATTGAATTCTTAGATAACTCTTGTTCATAAAGAATTGTCATGTTTGCTTGTCCACCTTTGGATGTATTACATATTGAACCCTATGGAAGATCTTAATTGAACTGAATTTTCAGGCTGACAAGAATTATATATTGAGAGAATACTGCTGCAAAGACAAGAATGTGGCAGATATCAAGGTAATCTTTGTGGTCTTTGTTTTTTTACATGTTATTTTGTGAAGTTAAAGTATAAAACATTTTAATTTCAATTTAAAAACAATTTATTACAACTTACAAATTCTTGCTCCCAACCGGGCTTAAACCTACAAACTTTTGATCTACAGTTATTTTTGTGGTGTGTTTGAAGTCAAGGTTTCTATCTTGAACTGAATTGAATACATTTAAGTCTATATGAGAAGTATGTGTGGATGATCTTAAGAATAAGTATTCAATATATAATCTTACTTAATCCCTTGCTGACTTATCATATTGAGAACTATTCTAACACGACTTGCATCTTTATCTCTATACAGAAAGAAGGAGAAAAATTGTGTGTAAATTCGCAATAACGCACTGGAATCAGCGCTCGCGAAGCGTAATAATATTTATTCCCTTACAATTACCTCCCCCGTATACTGCAGTTATGAATGAACGTAAACATCGTAGTAAAACTGACCTACTTTAAACAATATCGTTCGTCTGCATCGTAAAATGGCTGAATTACCTCACGGTGCTCATTGTGAGTTACGGGGTAGTAATGACACATGGAGAGTTGTTGATAGACAACATGACGATATCGTTCTTAAGTATGTCATTCAATCGCTACATTCCGGAGAAATAAAAAGGGTTTTCAAACACGAATTGTTTTTGAAAAAAAAATACAACCTACAAAGGAAGTCTGAGTTCTTATATCAAGCCATCAGAAGAGGAAAGAAGGCAACTTAGTGAAAGACTAACCTTCAACATACCAGATCAAACTGGAGATTCTATACGACCAAAAACATCTGCGTCAAATTCTCTTGTAGCACATTCCGGTCACCGTGACATTTCGCGTGACATTACACATGTGTCTCCAGCAACCCCGAATTTTAATCCAGTTGATATCACAATGAACACATCCAATTCAAGAGATGCAAGATCATTCACAATGTTTGCTGGCAATATCACAGGTGGCACAATCAGTGTAAACATATACAACAAGTGAAATAAACACATGTGTTGAACCGTTCCTCTTTTGAATTTGTGTTAACACTTTTGCTTTAATGTTGACGTCATCAAAGTGTGTGTAATACACATTTATAGTTTATCTAGCTGTTACATTTTGAACATCGATTTGTTCATTGGTTAAAAATTAATTTGAAGAGACCAAAAAATATCGTTACAAATAATATATTTAATTTAAAAAAGTGTGCCATTTTTGTTACTTTTTTATTTTTTCTTAGCTACATTATACGGGGGAGGTAAAACGATCGGCAAACTAGAGGGAAGTTGTTCGGTTTAATGTTGCTACGCTTAATAAATGAATCCGAAAAATATTATGGAAAAATGTGTTAGAATCGAAATAATCTGTCTCTACCGGTGCGTTGTTGTTTATTTACACACAGGTTTGTCGTTCAGGTACGAATAATTATATCACTCGGGCTTCGCCCTCGTGATATAATAATTCGCACCTGAACTCCAAACCTGTGTGTAAATAAACAACAACGCACCGGTAGAGACAGATTATTTCTTAAATAGCATCTATGGGAGGCAACTCAATTACATAAAACTGTTAAAGCTGTACAGAGTTAATGTTCATGAACTGTAATTTTTGCATGTGATATAAAATGGTGACCGTCTGTTAATTTTTATGTGAAGAAAGACTGTTTTCGACTAATTTTCCTCAACATACAGCGTGCATTTATATTCGTCAGTGAAGGGAAGAAACAATTAAAAACATTTGAGTGATTTAAATATCTAAATATTTCTGAAAACAAGTAAAAGGTCCACGTTTTCCAGCTATGATGAATGGCAATGATTGGTACAAAACAATATAAAACTTGATCAGATTGAGAGTTTTTTGTAGGTCCATGTTGATTACTTACTTTTCTCATTGATCCTTTCCTGAGTAAATCGTAAGTGGTTAAAGCCAGGGTTTGTATTGACCCTTTACTTCATACCCATTTTGATGCACTGACAAACAGAGCAGACCCAGATCAGACAACTCCTATAGGAGCTGTCTTATCAGGGTCTCCTCTGTTTGCTTATACAATATTATAGCTCTGATTCCACACAATCTGCAGAGCAAAGAAAATTCACTGTTTCATATACAATTTAAAGTTCAGTTAATTTGTACATGAATATTCATGAAGTAAAGGGTTAAAGAGATCCAGCTTATTACTCACAATTTACCTCTTTGTGTTTTCTGTCATATTTTAGATTGAAGACTATATATTTTTAAGAGGGGAAAAAGCTCTGCAGTACATTATCAAATACACAAAAAGAAATACATGTACGTTGTTTGTTTTTGTGGACGATGCAATTTATTTCAACGAGTGAAATTGGAACATTGTATTTTCACGAGTAGTGTAGTTCACTTGATGAAATAGAATTTTGCATCTTCAACAACAAAAAAGAAAAGAACAAAACACTTTTTATTTTATGTTGGAAAGTGTGAAATTTACGCTTGTGAATTTATCAAATAAAATTTCATTCATATTGCAGTAATGCACTTTAAAACATAAAATAAAGTTCACTTAGCATGTATGCCTTCAAGTTGTTTTAAATTATTTTTTTTTGTGGGGGGGTGGGTTTTTTTTTTTTTTTTTTTTTTTTACACAATATCATTATATAATAATGAATAATGTCTTTGTTGTTTTTCTCTAGGCCCCGCCCTACTTAGTTACAGAACCAAATGAGATAGCGCCTTATCTTGATGTTCGCCGAGAAACCTGTGAGAAACTGATATTCCCAGACTGTACAGCAGGAGGCGGAGGAGGCTAGTCCTGCCTAGCAGGAGATTGTGTAATCAGCACTGTTTATCAGGAAGAGATTCATTTCATCAGATTCACTGTCAACCAGTTTCATTTCTCAGACACAAATGTTAGTTTTTAACGACATTTTCACAGTGAAAGAAGTTCACCCTTTTCAGTCTGGTGGATGAAGGAATATGAACAAGTCATAGGCTGGATACAATTTCACTGCAATTTGAATTTAATGTGGATTCATGCATGTACCAGTTGTGAAAAATGCTAACTTAAGACATGCAGATCGTGTGAAGTTTTAAAGTACTTATCATTAGTTTCACGGTCGGTAGGAGCACAACCTAACAGGAGTTTGTGTTGTCAGGATTATGTAACATCAGAAGTTCATAGCAGATGGTGTTTGTCCTTACAGAAGTTTTTTACCATCAGAAGTTATTATTATCAGAGGTGAAACAAATAGGAGGTTTATTGCAATACAAGTCCCATATACTGAATTTCTGTAAACATTGGAGATTGTTACACTTTGTTATTTCATATGAATAAGTTAATAGTTTGAGGGTTTTTTTCTGAAGAAGGAATGTGTGTGTGTGCATGTGTGTTCTACAATTATTAAACTGAAATGCAAATGTACTTAGATGATGGGATAATACTGATGTTGGCAACTGGCAAAAATTGAGGCCATACTTCCTTCCTTTTTTGTGTCACCAACTGTAAGCAGAGGTGACACATAGGGATCACTTTTCCATCGTTTGTCTGTCCATCTGTCTGTCTATCCGTCACACTTTTTCCGTCACGCTTCAGCAGATGACAAACGTGTTTCAAAGGACACTCTTGTTATGAAATAAAGTATGTTTATAGAATATGTTTATACAATGAATGGAAAATCCTGAAAGCTGGATGCAGCTATAACAGAAGGTCATATTAAGAACAGCTCATGGTGACAGTGGTTGCCACATTCAGGGACTTTATACAGGGAAACTGTACCAAGGCTTTTTTAAACACAATATCATGTGATTTTAGTTATTCAGTGTATACAAGATTATAACATATGAGTGAGAAAAAATGTGACTTTTTTCTTTCAGTAAAAATGAATATATTTCATATGAGCTCTGTTTTAATATGCCATATTAAAATCTGAGATAATATTAGCTTATTACAGGAAATTACGTTTTGTATCAGATTTTGCATAATAGTTGCAAACACTTGACAATGCTACAAACCATCTGAGGACAATTCAGTTTTAGACTAGGAAATATATAAATACTTTGTTAAGCAACTGTAAATGTATGAACTGGAAACAGTGAAATGCCTGTTATCTTAATTTGAAGCATCCAGGCTTTGAGATACAACTTTTTTTATCATGCTTATTGCTTAAACGGAGTATTGATTATTGAAAATGCAAACAGAATGTATAATTACTTTTGTTAATTAATAGTAATAATAAACACACAGAACAAAATGATTTTTATTACTTATTGTTCTTTCAGAGTCTGTTCCAGCTGATGTTAAGACTTTGGAATCAGCTTCCAATGTTGATTGCTGCATCCCTGATTTTGAACCAGTTACAATGCTGGCCTAGGCATTCTGTATCTGTCAATGCATTTTCAGCTCACCTGAGCAAAGCTCAGAGTGAGCTTTTGTGATCCCGTGAGTGTCCGTCGTGCGTCGTCAATATTTAAGTGTTTACACTCTAGCACCTTCATTTCTTAAGCAATCATCTTCAAACTTTTTGACAATGTTTATGACCATAATGTCTTGATTGAGTTTGATTATAGCTGAGATCGGTCAGGAGTTATGCCCCTTTTAATATCCAGATTTCAGATTTCACTTTGTATACACTCTAGCATCTTCCTATTTAGTAATCATCTTCAAACTTTATGACAATGTTTATGACCATAAATGGCATAATGTCTCGATTAGGTTCGATTATGGCTGAGATCTGTCAATTAGGTCGGAGTTATGCCCTTTTTATTATAAAAAAATGCAAGATTTCACTTTGTTTACACTCTAGCGTCTTCATTTTTTTAACAATCATCTTTAAACTTTAAGACAATGTTATTGACCATAATCTCTCGATCGAGTTTGATTATGGCTGAGATTGGCCAATTCAGGCAGGAGTTATGTCCCTTTTATTATAAAAATGCCAGATTTCATATTGTTTACACCCTGGCGTCTTCATTTTTTTAGCAATCATCTTCAAACTTTAAGACAGTGTTTTTGACCATAATCTCACGATTGGGTTCAATTATGCCTGATATTGACTTAATTTAAGAGTTATGCCCCTTTCACTATAAAAGCCAAATTTCACTTTGTTTACACACTACATTTGTAGCATCTTTATTTCCTAAGCAATCATCTTTTTCTGATGAGCGATTCAGGGCCATCATGGCCCTCTTGTTATTTTTAAGCCATTTTTACAACTCATTATAAACTGTACAGTCACACAGTGTGTTGATGCTCCTTACGTGCACTGTTGTTTATGTGAAGAAGAAAAATGTTGAAAAATGCATGGAAAAACCCCGTTTAATGCATTATGATGATGAAATCAATGGTATTGTACATGTATTTACATCATGCTAGGTTTAGAGAAAAATTAATTCAGGATTACAACAAGGGTGTCCTACCTGTATGTAGCCCACACTACACTGGGATATAACAACAAGGGTGTCCCACCTGTATGTAGCCCACACTACACTGGGATATAACAACAAGGGTGTCCCACCTGTATGTAGCCCACACTACACTGGGATATAACAACAAGGGTGTCCCACCTGTATGTAGCCCACACTACACTGGGATATAAGAACAAGGGTGTCCCACCTGTATGTAGCCCACACTACACTGGGATATAACAACAAGGGTGTCCCACCTGTATGTAGCCCACACTACACTGGGATATAACAACAAGGGTGTCCCACCTGTATGAAGTCCACGCTACACTGGGATATAACAACAAGGGCGTCCCACGTGTATGTAGCCCACGCTACTCTGGGATATAACAACAAGGGCGTCCCACCTGTATGTAGCCCACGCTACACTGGGATATAACAACAAGGGCGTCCCACCTGTATGTAGCCCACACTACACTGGGATATTACAACAAGGGCGTCCCACTTGTATGTAGCCCACACTACACTGGGATATAACAACAAGGGTGTCCCACCTGTATGTAGCCCACACTACACTGGGATATAACAACAAAGGTGTCCCACCTGTATGTAGCCCACACTACACTGTGATATAACAACAAAGGTGTCCCACCTGTATGTAGCCCACACTACACTGGGATATAACAACACGGGTGTCCCACCTGTATGTAGCCCACACTACACTGGGATATAACAACAAAGGTGTCCCACCTGTATGTAGCCCACACTACACTGGGATATAACAACAAGGGCGTCCCACCTGTATGTAGCCCACACTACACTGGGATATAACAACAAGGGCGTCCCACCTGTATGTAGCCCACACTACACTGGGATATAAGAACAAGGGTGTCCCACCTGTATGTAGCCCACACTACACTGGGATATAACAACAAGGGTGTCCCACCTGTATGTAGCCCATATTACACTGGGGTATAACAACAAGGGCGTCCCACCTGTATGTAGCCCACATTACACAGGGGTATAACAACAAGGGTGTCCCACCTGTATGTAGCCCACACTACACTGGGATATAACAACAAGGGTGTCCCACCTGTATGTAGTCCACACTACACTGGGATATAAAAACAAGGGTGTCCCACCTGTATGTAGTCCACACTACACTGGGATATAACAACAAGGGTGTCCCACCTGTATGTAGCCCACACTACACTGGGATATAACAAGGGTGTCCCACCTGTATGTAGTCCACACTACACTGGGATATAACAACAAGGGTGTCCCACCTGTATGAAGTCCACACTACACTGGGATATAACAACAAGGGTGTCCCACCTGTATGTAGCCCACACTACACTGGGATATAACAACAAGGGTGTCCCACCTGTATGTAGCCACACTACACTGGGATATAACAACAAGGGTGTCCCACCTGTATGTAGCCCACACTACACTGGGATATAACAAGGGTGTCCCACCTGTATGTAGTCCACACTACACTGGGATATAACAACAAGGGTGTCCCACCTGTATGTAGCCCACACTACACTGGGATATAACAACAAGGGTGTCCCACCTGTATGTAGCCCACACTACACTGGATATAACAACAAGGGTGTCCCACCTGTATGTAGCCCACACTACACTGGGATATAACAACAAGGGGGTCCCACCTGTATGTAGCCCACACTACACTGGGATATAACAACAAGGGTGTCCCACCTGTATGTAGCCCACACTACACTGGGATATAACAACAAGGGTGTCCCACCTGTATGTAGCCCACACTACACTGGGATATAACAACAAGGGTGTCCCACCTGTATGTAGCCCACACTACACTGGGATATAACAACAAGGGTGTCCCACCTGTATGTAGCCCACACTACACTGGGATATAACAACAAGGTGTCCCACCTGTATGTAGCCCACCTACACTGGGATATAACAACAAGGGTGTCCCACCTGTATGTAGCCCACACTACACTGGGATATAACAACAAGGGTGTCCCACCTGTATGTAGTCCACACTACACTGGGATATAACAACAAGGGTGTCCCACCTGTATGTAGCCCACACTACACTGGGATATAACAACAAGGGTGTCCCACCTGTATGTAGCCCACACTACACTGGGATATAAAACAAGGGTGTCCCACCTGTATGTAGCCCACACTACACTGGGATATAACAACAAGGGTGTCCCACCTGTATGTAGTCCACACTACACTGGGATATAACAACAAGGGTGTCCCACCTGTATGTAGCCCACACTACACTGGGATATAACAACAAGGGCGTCCCACCTGTATGTAGCCCACACTACACTGGGATATAACAACAAGGGTGTCCCACCTGTATGTAGCCCACACTACACTGGGATATAACAACAAGGGCGTCCCACCTGTATGTAGCCCACACTACACTGGGATATAACAACAAGGGCGTCCCACCTGTATGTAGCCCACACTACACTGGGATATAACAACAAGGGTGTCCCACCTGTATGTAGCCCACACTACACTGGGATATAACAACAAGGGTGTCCCACCTGTATGTAGCCCACACTACACTGGGATATAACAACAAGGGTGTCCCACCTTATGTAGCCCACACTACACTGGGATATAACAACAAGGGTGTCCCACCTGTATGTAGCCCACACTTACACTGGGATAAAACAAGGGTGTCCCACCTGTATGTAGCCCACACTACACTGGGATATAACAAAAGGGTGTCCCACTGTATGTCCACACTACACTGGATATAACAACAAGGGGTCCCACCTGTATGTAGCCCACACTACACTGGGATATAAAACAAGGGTGTCCCACCTGTATGTAGCCGTCCCACCTGTATGTAGCCCACACTACACTGGGATATAACAACAAGGGGCCCACACCTTATGTAGCCCACACTACACTGGGATATAACAACAAGGGCGTCCCACCTGTATGTAGCCCACACTACACTGGGATATAACAACAAGGGCGTCCCACTTTTATGTAGCCCACACTACACTGGGATATAACAACAAGGGTGTCCCACCTGTATGTAGCCCACACTACACTGGGATATAACAACAAGCGGGACAAAACACAAGTCCATGTTTGTTTTATCATTTTATTTTCATAAAATTGACACACCATTCAATAACAGCTGTTGTGTTTGGCATATAAAAATACTGACAGTAGCGTTAGCTGTGTGCATAAACTGTTCACACCTACACAGTGAGGTGTGTAAATTACAACATGGTTAAGACAACACACACACAGGGTACACTACATACTTTCCTATATCTTTCAAACTATATGTGTACTAGGTAACAATTGATTGGAACCTTTTGGATGTAGGTGTCAGTACTACAGAGGTGAACATTTACATCTATATTGTTAAAACACAACCAACCACATGCAACACTACCACACGTTTTTAGGTCTAATGTAAAACTAAAACTTTCATCTAAAACTATTACCTTTCAAGGGTACAAGTTCTAAACTTTAAGCAAAATGACTGCTGTTCTTGGGAGTTTCATGGCTAGTACAATGTAATCAGTTACTAATTCCATTCTCATCCCTGAACAGACCAAGTACAACAGATGTTTTTATTGTTTATTAAAACTAGAGGATTTGGAGGAAAATAAGATAGCTTGGATCGTAGACAACAGTAACATACATGTTACCTGTATTTCAATTGAACATCTGCAAAACACCTGCGTCTAAAAAAAATGGCGGACTCCTCGAAGTATGAACAATTGATGCACATTATGGAAGAGAATTAGGTTTTCTCTGACACATTGGTGAGGAGTGTACAGTTTCATCACTTCACTATGCTTTGCAGGCATCCAACAGAAGTTGATAGGGGTAGCAGATGGAGTAGCTAGCCTCACACTAGAGACCTTTAGGTTGACAACTTGGCCCCACTTTCAACTAGAACTATCAATGAAGGTGATTAATAACCCCACTACCCAGCTATTTGTCAGTCAATAGCATATTAATATCATCCATCAGAGTCTATGGCAAATATGTCCTAGCATGCAAGAAGAATGTAGCCTGTAACCTTTGTTACATAAGTTTGATCATTTTAGAGGTAGTCTGGATTTTAAACACAGCAAAACATAAGTATAACTTTGACCTTTGAGCTAGCAATCTGGTTCTTGCACGTGACACTCCATCTTAATATGATAAAAATTTGTGCCTAACTATTTGGAAATCCAGCGATCCTATGTCGAGTTAAAGCTCAGGCAAGATATAGGCATTAATTTTCTATTGTTGATATCTAAGTACGACCTTGACCTTTGAGCTAGCAATCTGGTTCTTTTGCACAATACTCCGTTTCAATATAGTAAACATTTGTGCCAAACCATTTGGAAATTCAGCGAAGCATTGTTAAGTTAGAGCTTGAACAAAAACATTTCGAGACAAAGTGGTTCCGAGGGGGTAGTGAGGGTATAAAAATTACTTCAGTCTGATTTAGTGGAGACTGGCAAGATATTTTTGACTCATAGTTAAGCACTTGGGAGTCAATTACTATTGCAAAGTAACTCTCAGATCTGCCAACCCACAAGGGTCAGTAGTTAATTCAGAAGCATTCATATAAAGATTAATTCATTATTTATTAAGATTAAACATTATTCAACAATTTGGACAATTCAGCAGTGGCTAGTTATTGTTTCCCACTGTGCCTGGGTTAGCCATCACTGAAGACAAGACCTCTGCACACAGCTGACTGTTATTTAATTCTTTACCTAATGAATATTCATGTACACATTTTTAACTTAATGAACATTAATGTACTATTAGAACTTTAAATGTATTATGAAACAATAGCTTTTTCTTTGACATGCAGACTGTGTAGAATCTGGGCTACAACAGTGTATGAGCAAAGATCTATCAGAGGCCAATGCATCTAAACAAGTCTATATAAGGTAAAGGGTTAAGTTAGATGTAAAGGGTTGAGTTAGATTAAAACGAGGGACAGAAAAATCTCAGTTTGTGGCTGGCCATCAAGGCTACACTCCTTTAGCTATAAGACAACAAGAGTGTCATAGAGTTAAGAAATCAATATAGTGAATCTGAATTACATGTCTCACTGACTCAAAAACAACATACAGTGTATAATGTAAAAATGTGGGAGTAACTTTTCAAATTAAATACTTATTTAATCTTCAGTGTAAATTTAGTGTAAATTTCTAATCTGTGTCAAAGTAACATGCAAGAATTTGTACATTTAAAATGTCTGAAGTTGGTGAAATGTTCATAAAAAATGTTTGTCAAAGAAGTTAAATTCTAAGTAAAAAATCTCCATAAAAAAGGGGGAGATAATTGTGTGCCTCTTGTTTATAATACAGACACAAGTTGCAACTAAAACAGATCCCCTTTTGTTTCAAGTGAAGTTACTGCCAACAGTAATTTAACAATAGAATTGTGTACTGTGATACTTGCCCATGCATCTGTTTTGATATATTTTTTATTTTATAAGGATTGTGCAATATGCTCTAACAACATTAATAACACTAAAAAATAAAGATTTAGTGGAAGGCAGTTGTATGAGGGTATACCAGGAGTGAAAAACATTCGCTTTTGCCGGCTGGCGTGTGTTCAGTAAGCCAAACTGTATGTAAATGTACGCTTACGGTCATCTATGAAGCTGTCTCAGTGTAAGAAACCACTATGTTCATATATACCAATGTACAACATGTGAACACCATGGTATATGGTCCTAAGACAACTCCATAGCTGACTGTAAGCAACCAGTTGCATACGGTTTGGCATACTGAACACTAAGCCTAATCTGAAGTTTGAGATAGCTAATGACATCAAGCAATATGGCGATTTAGGAAAAAATAAATGTGATCTATTCTTAAACAAATAGTATTATGAAAAACTGAAAACCATCCAGAGAAAGAAGTATCTGGATAAACAAACACCTTAATTGCTGAAGCCTTGAGAGAATATTATTAACATAACATGCAATAACATTTCAGGCTCAACTTTATCATTAAAGGTGTTTGAGCGGGTTTTTTCTAACGGACAGATTTTTCTAAAAAATTTCTTATAAGTTCTTTAGACTTACTAAAAGATATATGAATTAAAAATAGGGGGTCACCATGCTTGTTTTAGAGATCAAGGTTATGGTAGAGCATCACTATTTGCTAAAATTTGTTTAAAAAACATGGCATTAAAAATAAGAAAAATTTTGTTTCTAAATACTTTAACAGCATATTAAAATGATAATTTTTAAATATTTTTATCACCATTTCTAACTTATAATGTATTCCATAAGTTACAGATAAAAATACTGTCAAAATACAAAACAGGCATAAAATCTCATTTGTGCCCGGACCAAAATGTATACAAAACTATCCCAAAACTGTGAATTTTTATATATATTTTTCTGAATAAAAAGAATTTCAACAGACAAATTTCCTTTATTTTTTCAGAGTCAGCTCTCTGATATAAATGCTTTCTGAAAATGTAAAAAAATACATACCTCACCAGATTTGTTTTTTAACTAAAACTGTTATTTTATTGAAAATTTAGCCAAATTTGCATAAAACCACTAAAATGTGACTTTTTGTACCTTCAAAATTTGGCAAATATACTTTTGATGATTTTCTTAACACATGAATCTTAAAATTTGGGCTTTCTTCTATCATTCTACTTAAATAAGAAATTCAAACAATTTTTTTACCAAAATCAAAATCAGCTGTAACCCCCTGAAATGTCCTTAAGCTTTTGTGTTCTAAATTAACTTACACATTTTAAATACAACATGGCATTTCACAAAAATATTATCTGACACCTAAACTACATACCACACTGCTACATCTGAAGAAAGCTACAACACATTTCAAGTATCAACACTACACGTTAAAGGCACTAGTGAGGATGCTGGACAATATAACACAAACTAGTACCCTGAGTCTATAGCTATGTCTCTGATGATACCGCCAGATAAACTGTAGAATGATATAACGGAGGAGTATGAGATTGCCACACAGCAAATGCCTTACCCCTCAAATATGACAATCTACAAGATATAACTTATCTTATGTTCTAGAAAACATGAGATCTATATAAGATACAAGTTTTCATGGGGATTAATAATCATGAATAAAACCCTCCACGAAATTGACAAAAATTAGTGTCCCACAAAAATTCATTTCACAGTAGTACACTACAAAACCAGACTAGACTGTTGCTTTATCTCTTCTGCATTCAGTTACCATTAAACAGTGGCTAATGTGAGTATTTGCATCCGTGTTGTATAGTAACATATAGAATGCAAGCATTGAACCAACTTGTAAACAGTTGCGAGCATTAGTCTTATCTGAATACAAGACAGGTCTCTCATTTTGTTAATGTGTCTTTCATTAAGAATTCAACATTTAAAAAAAAGAAAGAAAGACTACCTTGAATATGCAAAATAAGATCAGGCGTGCATTCAGTATGCCAAATTATATGCAATCGTTCCCTGACAGTCAGCTGTAGGTTGTCCTAGGACCATATACCATGCTGTTCTCGTGTACCTTTAAATAATGTTGTAGGTATACATGAACATCTTGATTACGACACCGACACAGCTTCATAGCAGACTGTTTAGCAAAGTTACATATAGTTTGGATACTGAACATACATCTGGTACTGGAATCTTTTGTCATTGTGGCCCTTATTTTGTTCGTAAATATATATGTATATATATATATATAAATCTTGATGACATATCACAGTTCATAAGCTGGTTTATTTTGATGGATATATAAGTAAAACTATGGCTTTTACACTTCTAACAAGGTATAAAAAGAGGAAATTAATGCTATCCTCACCATATGAATTATGTCAATAGAAAGCGCATATTACTGTATGGTTGTATATCACTATACATGTATTCGAATTTCCCACAAGGAACTGACTATACTGGCAAATGGTAAAAATATCAGGAAAAACAAGAAAACAGCATAAACAGAATACAATGACTTTGCTGACCTCATTTGTAAAATCATATTTATATCAGTAATGGTAGCAGCAATTGGTGAAGCTTCAAGAGAAATTTATTAATCACCCATGAAATGAAAGAAATAATCTTACAAGAAGATCAAAAATTATTTCCTATACAAACATGTAAATTATGATAAGTATATGTCCACTCTAATGTATCCTTTTTACACAAAAATAATACAAACAATAATGTATTTATCTTTCTCTAACAAATAAAAATATACTTGATTAAAGGAATATTATAAAAGTTAAAAAGAAACTACTAAAGATTTCACTACAATGATTATATAAAACAAATCAACAGCAGTTGTAAATTATATAAATATGCAGTCTATATAACTTTATATAATGCAGAGTCCAACATCATTTAATGATGATTAGAATGGTCTGTAACATCACTGTTAAAATATCTGCAAACAGACATCTTTGAAATAAATTTTATATATTTGACTAGACTTCTTTCAAACAGTAAAATAAACATGATTTTGTATAAGAGAAACTAATTTGACAAAAGTGTTAAATTTATTCAGCAAATATATATTTGTGACAAAAAAGGGGTAAAAAGATGTAAATTAAAAAGATAGCTGGCTAAGGCCCAAAGGTGAATGCCACAAAGTCAAGTAGTTTATAGACTCTCAATGCCATACTTATATATTTATCCTTGGTCAGATTATAGGTGTAAAAAGTGGATGTGTTAGGGTGTCACCTTTTGGTATAGATGAAAAAAGAAAAAGTTAATATCAACGTGTGCGGGGTTAAAGATTGAAACACATGTACATAGTCGGTGTCAAACAGTATCACATCTAGATAGGAGATCTTGTGGTGGGAACAAATATTGCTAGATTATTCTGACCTATCATGGTAAGAAATCTATTCATCACTGAACTGTAGACCCGTCACTGGTGGACACCTGGCCCCATTAATGTGCTTAAAACATGGAAAAATTTGTAAACCACCATGACTTACAAATATACTATACAATACTTTAGTATGAGTCAAGGTCATATAAACTTCAAGGTCAAATGAAGTTCAAGGTCACAGTTCAGTAGGGCAATGTCAACACACTGTCTATAGGCTGGTTGTGAACATAATAAGACAAGTCAGTTTCTACAAAAGTTTGAAAAAAAAAATACACACGGACACACTGGAAGAACTGATATGATTATAGCTCTGAACAAGTGAGCATACTTGTAATAAAATGTGTTTTAATATTTAATTGGCCATTTTGATAGAAACTGGTAACAGGTGTCTTAATCCATAATGGAATATATTGTCATTGTTACAATATCTATCATTGTTTCTACTTGTTTAAAGTAAAAAAGAGAGAAGAATGCCCTATGAATCTTTTTTATTTACAGTCAAACCTGTCTTAAGTGGTCAGTAAATGGAACAAGAGAAAGTGACTGCTTCACAGACGTGGTTGCTGAATGAAGGTCAAATATATAACAAAATAATAATAAAAAAAAAACAGACCAGTAAATACAGGTTGACCAATATTAAAACTGACCACTAAATATAGGTTAATCACTCAATACAGGTAGCTGCTACTTATGAATACTTTGGCACTATAGTACGGCAACTTTTAGGATGATATTTCCTGTTGGAATGGGGTTAAGAGTCATTATCCCTTCACTGCCGTGTACTTAATGTTGTTATATGCCAGAATCTGGCAAATGTTTAGGCTACTGTTTACTAACTGGTCCATTCAATCATGTGAATACAAATGAAATATTCTTCTTATCTTTGTAAGCCTAGTGTAAGCAAGACAAGAATATATTTGCTTGATCTACAATACATAAAGTTGAATATCTTAGACCATAAACTAGGTCATAAACTGAAGTGATGTTAAGAATATAGCGTATAGCATGCACTTGTTACACAGAGCCTGGCAGTGAAGGGGTAAATATTCATAGAACGAACATTTTCCAGTCAAATTACTTTATAGCAATAGGAATAACTTGGTAAGTCTGAGAAAGAAAAGAGACATTGATACAATAAAATGTGAATATTTTCCATGTGTTGTTCACTTATCTCCAATCATAAATAGACACATTTAATTTTCACAAAATTGTTTAGTTAACAGAAGATCTTTGATCAAAGAACAGTAACAAGCCATGTGGACAAGTTTAAAGAAAACTAGCATGGCAGAGTTATTGTTCTTGTTTTAAAGCTACAGTTTCTCTGTGCAAAGTGACATGCAAGACATTGATCACTGGGTGAATGAAAGACAATAAGGCATCTCCTGTTTCAGTAGCTGATGTCCCACAACTATTAGTTCTTCTTCTTGTTTTCCAGGCCATATGACGTCCCGTGTTTGACATCGGAAAACTGTATCATCCACTTCATGACTAATATCACTGCAAACAACAAAACAGTCTGTTGAGATCCTGAAGATTTTACATATCAAATATTCTTACTGGTACATTTTGTATATAATTTAGGATACACTAAATTAAAATAAGGGGGCCATGATGGCCCTGGATCATTTACCTGACCATTGCTTAAAATGACCATGAGCAAATTCCATCAACAAACTTTAGCACTTAGTAATACTTAAATTCATAAACTAGGTAGAATTGCTTACTGCCATTCAATTTATGAAATATTCATGTATTAATGACTACACTGTTATGAATAATTACCTCAGAAACTAACAATTTTTTGAACAATTAAATTCACTCTTTTTCAATATTTTGGCAAAAAATTTGTTTCCCAATTGACGTAAAATAAATAAGTTCAAAACTTAACTCACAGGCTATGAAAACAATGACAAGGGTTATCTGGTGAGTGAGTGACGCGTATAGCAGCACGTATTTCAAGTACATCAACAGTGGTATACATGTGATCACTGACCACGTGATGAACCACAGCAGGTCGTATGGCCGCTTCGGTACCTCCACCGTCGGCAGCCCCGTAAACACTCCCGTCTTCATGTAATGTTCCAGATCTTCATCCTAACAGGAGGAAAGCACAGCTGGTCAATATTTCACATCATGACAGCTATCATGATAAATACCTAATGTGACTAGTATAAAACAAGATCAGCCTTAAAATTCTTGTACTGGAGTTTAGCATAGTTGCAACAGTATTTAAATCACAGAGGCACCCACATAGAACCACTGACCTACCACAAGCCAGCTAAAAGTTTTCCTCAAAACCAATGAAAATTTAGAGTGGCCCTGCCTTGATTCAAACCCACAGCTGTGATGCGCTGAGTGATCAACCTGTGAGTAACTCATTGGCTGATCAGATTTTAAACACTTTGCTTCTTCTTCATACAATGTTCATGTGCCTTGGAGATCAAGATGTAACGCTGTAAAACCTGACCAGACTAAAGAACGGTTTTTAACTGGTTTTATAAATACTGTAAACACTCATGTATTGTGCGCATTTCTGTGACTCCTATTTTGATTTCTGAGAAGGGGTGTGCAAAAATACACCAGAATTCAGTTTTTTGCCAAATGGGAAAAGTTTATGGGTATTTTCATACTTTAAATTGGTATTACACCTTTATCGTATATACATGTACTTGCCTGAAAATTGTTGTCTGTATGTGATTTCTTTCATATTATTGTGAAATAAACACTTTAATCAAAAGCAAAGCTAATGATAATATGTTAATAAATTGTATAGGATGAACAAGGGGGAGATTATGGGGAAAAACCAAAGGTAAGTCAAAGGTCAAGGTCATTTACATTATGAAGAGGTCCATCAATTTAAGCAACTGTCAAAATATTGAAGCAATCAAATAAAGCACATAGAAGTTGCAGCAGATTGAAAACAGAACAGAACAGAACAGAAGTTTATTAGGCATTAAACAAAATACATGTTTGTAGCCATACAGGTCAACCTGAGCAGACGCCTGACGCCACCTGCTGACACCCAACTGGATATCATAAATTTAAAGAACGGAATTTTTCTTTGAAAATCCCGTTCAAATATTAATATTTTAGGAAAAGTAGGAGTACCTTTCGTTTATACAAATCTCTCAGCCAGTTGCCACATTCTTCTTCAGTTTCTGATGGAATTTCATCAATGAGGTAACGTCTGTAGGGGGGGGGGAAATAAAAATGATTGGATAAAAATACATTGTGACAGTGTATATCAAACCATTTAAATTATACAGCACTTTTTTTCTTTATTAGCAAGTTTGGTTTAAAAGGATACTAAATATTACAATCGTCATATTTAAAAACTAATCTGAGGGTCTGTATACAGAACAGAAATGCTGGTGCTATTTAGCAGAGATGTGTAAACCTTTTACCTCATGAATATCTATGTACAAATTTATGACTTAATGAATATTAGTTTACTAACTTTAAATGGTTAAAGGAAAAAATGTCTTATCATTTGTTGTGCAATCTGTGTAACATCTGAGCTTCAATATTTTATTAGCAAACAGAGGAAACCCAAATCAGACAGCATATTAAGGAATCTATACGAATTAAAGGGTTAACATGACTTAAGCTTCATCCACTGTAGCTTGCATAGTACAGCTAACAAATGTTTAAAAACAGACTTGGCTTATCATTACACTTTTCCCCCTTCTACGTTTTTGGAGTTGGGCCCAACTCAAACCTGTGACCCTGCAGTCTGAATCCTACAAGTCAACCTGCCCATTATGTTACCTTCAAGTCTCAAACAGTAACCTTTTCCCATCAGAGGTCTGAGGCAGGTATGTAGTATACTGCTGGCACCATCATTGTGAGATGGTTTAACTGAGTTAGTACACTTTATGATACCCGACTACTATTTGAAAGCCAAAAACTCATAAGGAGCTCTCTTCTGTCCTTCATCAACTATACAATAGAAAGTCTTTCTAAGGAAAACTGCATATTAAATTATGTGGGTCACATGAAACTTATGGCCATGTTGTGACTTGATAAGATTGCACTTTGTGATGAGGGCAGTGGGGGTATGGTAATATGTAGTGACGAATCGCACAGTGGCCCAGTGTCTCCAGCAGCCCCTGTCGGCAACGCCACGTTACTGTCGGTGAACACTTTACCACAAGACATTCTCCTGTCATCTGGTATGAACCATGCTTCACCATAGCTAGTTGTCAACTTTCTTACAGCAGGGAGTCCTAAGATAGTGTTTCTGCCAATCTACTAAACTTATGAAATTAAAGATATCCCATCCATTTTTACATGCATAGACCTCTTGGAGACTAGTATTAAGGTATTTCATCAAAATATAGAAGTCTTATTATTATAAAGTTTCAATTATTTATAAAAAAAAATAAATGAGAACTATTAAAATCACTAAAATGAATTTTTATTCATTGACTTTACTTTGACTCATATGTAGATGTGCATTTTCTATTTTCTGTTAACAGTTATCGATTTATGGGACTTCAGTAGTCAGAGTAAGACAAATTACCAGCATTGTTTTTCCCTTTGTGAGCATACAAAATCTGTACTACACAAAAAGACTGGGATGAAAATATATTACATGTATATTTTAGGAGTTTCACATTACAGACTTATGGAATGTTCAATGTCAAAGTCTGCCAATCGTTTAACTGAGCAAACTGAGGCAGAAGACCATATAATAACAAATAATCAAATTCTACTCTGTATACATTTGTATAGAGAAATGGCTTAACCCTTTCCCTCATAGAGGAAACCATGAAAAGACCTATGCGAACAACATAAAACCAGATCAGCCTGCGAGTAACTCGCAGGCTGATCAGGTTTTATGCTGTTCGCTGCTCCTCAGTGGTCTGGAAATGAGGACTTTATAATTAAATTTGGTAAGGTTTAACTGTGGTTTTCTGCAGATCAGGCTTTATGTGGTACCTATTGAGTGCGTCAAAATGAGTCTGTATGAGGGAAAGGGTTAAATTTCATGAAACATCTAAAATTGAGATTTCTTGAATATGCAAACTCCCTTTGTTTACTGTGAAATCATTTATTTTCGTGGGACACTGATTTTTGCTGATTTTGTGGAGGGTTTTATCCACAAATATTAATCCCCATGAAATCTTGTCTCTTATATTGGCCTCACATTTTCTATAACAAAAAACCACGAATAAATGTACCCAAGAAATTCCCTTCCTAATATAAATCATCATTATCAACAAATTTTAATGTCAACGAAAATTAATGATTTTGAAGTACTACAATATGGCAAATGCTAGAGAGTTTGCATACCAGTCATCATTAGCATACCATTACAGCATATTATTACAGAAAATGATGGTCATTTTCTTCAAGGTTGATACAGAATTTATAAATAGATGAAAACATGAGGTTAAGTGCAGTTCTGTATGTAGGGATCGTTCCGCTCAGTGACCAAGTGACTCATGCAGCCACTGTTTTGCAACGTCCCATTACTGTTGGTGAAGACCCCTTACTACATGATGTACTAAAGTCATGTGTTAAAAGCATGCTTCACCTTCTCTTCCTGTGTTGGTGGCATCTACACAACTTAAGTTATTTCATGCTTTACCATGAAATTCCATGTATAAATTTATGACTAAATGAATATTAATTTACTGAAATTTATAAAAATTGGCATATAAAACAGTGGATTTATCCTTGCTGTGCAGACTGCAGAATCTAAACTACAATATTATACATGTATAAGCAAACAGAAGAGACCTGATTAGAGAGCTCCTAGAAGAGCTTTCTAATCTGGGTCTCCTCTGCTTGCCAAAATAACAAAACATGCCTACATGAGGCAAGGCTAAAGTAATTTCCTCCATCTTTAGACATAGCTATCAATATCAACAATCTTTGTCCTACACTGAAGAGTGCAGTTGAAGCTTAACCCTTTACCTCATGAATATTCATGTACAAATTT